>JAVXUL010000008.1:15338169-15348792 GCA_035590515.1 Trichilia minutiflora | reverse complement strand
TGAGTGTGAAAACAGGTACTAATGCCTTGTGGGTCCTAGAGGTGCATTCTAAGAAATAGGGTGTACTTCTAGGATTCACGGCGATTGTCACGTGACCGACTAGGGTCAGGGCGTGACACACTCACTATAATTTAATTATTTTTATTGGATAAATATTCAATTAAATAAAATAAAAAAAGAGTGGAATTCATTCAATTTTGGGGTCTTTCTTCTCCACCAACGTGAGGTAGCCATGGGAGGGTTTCAAGTGAAGAGGTCTCATGGTTTTGAGACTCTCCTTCATCAAATAAGAAAGCTAGCTAGATAAGCACCTAAAGCCCTTCATTTGCTACCCTTTGTTTGTCATTGAAAAGTATAGTTTTAAACTTTGTTTCCTAGGGAGCAAAACATTAATTATGCATGTATTTGGCCATTAAAAACCAACAAATGGTATCAAAGCATGTTTGATTGATGGCATGAATGATTTTTTGCTTGATGTTTTGGTGAAACCCTAAATAGATGTCATTTAGAGGAGTTCAATGCCAACTTGGGTTTTATGATGGCGAAGTATTTTCCATCAATTCCATTGTGTTTCTAAGGCTTGTAATATCATAAAAGAAACCTAGGAATGGTTGTGGAAGGTGGAAAATTAAGAAAGTTGAGTTTTGAACTTAACTAGGTGCCTTTTTGGCACCATGTTTCACCATTGTGTTTATCTAGGTTTTTTGTGTATCAAATAGGCTTGGTGATGTGTTTTGGTATTTTTTCCAAATATTTGGATATGTTATGAAGTGATTTGTGTCTTGGTTTTGGTTGTAAATTATTTGGATTAAAAGAGAAAAAATCCCAAAGTTTAGGATGCAAGGGTTACAAGCCCCTGTTTTTTTGTGGCAGGCGCGTAGGGCTCACGCACTAGTCTGCCTGCTAATGGATGGGTGCGTGGTGCCCTATGTTGTAGGTGCGTGAAATACATGCTGCACAAGCCTGCGCACTCGCCCGCCCCAGCTGCTTGCCTCGCATGTGCCCACATCACCCCTCTTATCGCAAATTATTTTGTTCAAAAATTTTATGTAATCTGGCTTCGAACTAATAATTTTGAAGTGTTGTAATCTTTTCTCTATCATTAAACAGAAGAATACATTGATATATATACAAAGAAACTTGTCTAATAATAGTAAACCTAGCAAATAAAGGAAAACATAATTACTAACTATACAATTATAATCTCTAAATATCAGGAGATAGTTACAAATCTGGGAAGAGATTAGCTGCAAATATCAGGAGATAGACTACAAATCTGGGAAGAGATTAACTGCAAATCTACTATCTCCAAATCTGGGAAGAGATTAACTGCAAATCTATATATTTATTCCTCTTGATACTAAGCACACTACAACATCTATCTTATGTCATGTTTGCACCATGTCGTTCTCTTATCTCTTTTAGGATTTGGGTTTCCTACTTACATATCCCACTTGCACTTCACTTGGCTTGCTCCAACTATTCTTATAAGAGCTTTTGGACTCGGACGACTCCTTACGATCTACTCCTCCAAACCGAAAGTCCTATCAAAAAGTATATTTTGTATTAATAACATAATTAGTATCAACTGCAAAGTCCTATAAGAAAGTATATTTTGTATTAATAACATGAGTAGTATCAACTGCATATGTCACCTTTTACGTGTGCTGAACCAACATCACATAACCTCCCATTGGCTAGGTTCAAGAAACCAATCTGACCTCGGGTGTGCGTATGCGACTAAGGACACATACCTCTAATAGAAATAAGGGGAAGAATTTACATGTATTGCAGAATAATTGACATTTGTTTGAGTGAGAGAAAGAGAAGGGGATTTACATATACCCTAATAATAATTATTATTAAATATATTTAAAAGATGCGGAGCTGGATAAATTATCCTCTCATTAATCATTATGATCGCAAATCTATCACTTTTTTTTATTAATAAATAAAAATTGGGAAAAGTTTATCAATGTCCATGATGATTTGATAATTATCATTTTAGTCGATGTTATGTAAATCATTCATTGATCTCCCTAATAAGAAAATCGAGAGAAAATTTAAGTATTGTCAGTAAATCATCAATTTATTCAGAAATGTTATATATATGTAAAGCAAGTACAGTATAGGGACTAATTTTAAATACTTTTCAAAATCAAGTCAAAATGTAAGATATTCATGAACTAACTTCTACTTCCTTTTATATGTTTTTTTGTCATTTTCCAGCATTTTCTTACTTCCCAAACAAGTCATAATAACAAATTAATAAAGATAATCTCAATAACTATAGCAGGCATTTTAAACTTGTTTGACAAGGCTTCTAGAAAATTAGAGGCGCAACTAGAAATTAAATTGTTTTAGACCAGGCAACTTATTTTATTTTATTTTATTTCTTTGTCAATTGAACTTCAAGTATATAATAAATACCCACCATTAAAAAGATATATGAGACTTATTTATTAAAATTTGTATCATGTACAAAAGCCAAAATTAAAAATATAGAGCATATTATATAACGATAGTTATTTTAAAAATTTTATTAAACGATTTATTAGGAAGCGAAAGTAAGAGTACATAAAAATTATTTTGATTTTTGAAAAATAAAATAAAATAATTTTAAAATAAAAAGTTGAAATAAATTCTGTCATAGAAAATTAGCTTTATTTATTAAAGATGTTATTTTTATATATTAAAAAAAGATTTTATTTGTTTTACAAATATTTAAACACCTAATGAAAAAATTACAAAAGAAAAGAACAAAAATAATAAAATTTTTATGTTGAATATTAATACATATTGAAATGAAAGTTGTGATATGAAGAATTAAAAGTATTAAAAAGAAATAAATTGAAAAAGTATGATATAAATTGTCAAAATAATTAGCATTTAACAAGAAATTTGTGGTAAATCTCTAAATAATTTTAATTATAGGCATATAATTCCAGCAATACACATAGTTGTTCTGAATTAGGCCGGGCAACAGCCCATCTAGCCCACAAAGAAGCTCCGCCCCTGTCTAAAAATCCATTGTTTTAGAATAATCCATTGTTTTAAAATTTTATTATTATTATTATTATTATTATTATATATGTATATTTTTATTTTTAATGTTTCAAATGCTTATCACTTAAGCAAAAATCCATTGACCCACAAAACTCTGTTGACTTTTATCTTCGTTATAAACCAAACCCTTCGCTCTTTCTTTCCATTGCCCATGCAAACTGTATAGTATAGAATTATTTCAAGCAAAATCGAGCATGAGTGCTACTACAGAGATTACAAAACGTGATGCTGGCGTTGATTCTTCAAGCTCCAAAAGGAAGATGAAGAACATGAAGAAAAGAGGTGCTTATTGTTTGTGCTTCTCAAATATAGAGGTTGATAATGAAGAAGCAGATAAAGCTAAAGCACTTTCTTTTCTGGAGAATAATAAGAACAAATCCTGTTTGGTGATGTGCTGCTCCAATCTTGGTGTGGGATCCAAAAAGAAATGGAATGAATCAAAGAAATGAAGCTCAAAGAATTGGGATATGGTTTTGTGGAAGTGATTTTAATTGTTTACACGTTTATGATTTATTTTTATTTTGTTTGAACCGTATATTTGTGTTGGATGATGGATGTATAAAGGACTTTGTTTTAATAATAAAAATTATAATAGTATTATTATGTGAATAATTTATTTTAATTGAATGATAAATAATTTTGTAAGTCACACAATCTTTATTAAAAAAAATGACTTAAATATAATATAAAACTCTATCCAATTGAAATTCAAATATTATTTATTATGCCAAATATTTATTATATTTCACTGTTATAACCTCAAAATTATTTATAAGTGTGGTTTAATAAAAATAAATTAAATTTAAAATATGTGATTTGAATATCATTCTAAATTTACTTTTAATAAATTATTCGATGAGATAAAATCTGAATATTTTAAATTATCAAACAAAAATTTATAATCTCAAATTTGTAAAATAGTTCATCCTCTTTTACTCTTATATAAAATTAAGAAGAAGAAATAAAAAATGAATATTTTTTATAAAGCCTCTAACTGTGCTGAGTAAAAATTATTTATTTTCCTTTTGTTAAATCTAAACTCAAAACTCACCAATCAACCTCATATTTTTTACATTGGAATTAGTAAGTTTATTTTATCTGTACTTTTAAAATATTATATTAAACACAAATGGAGAGCCAGTTCGGTCTTACAATGGGATTTCTTAAAATGGAAATGGAATTCAAGGCTATTGATAGAATTTGGGTTCCACTTTCTATTGGGCCTGTAAAGAAAGTATATATTGGGCTTTTATTTAACATCCAATAAATGGCCCTGATTAAACATGTGTTAGGGTCCTTAGGGAGGTGATAGAAGCAACCATATATTATTCTGATGAAAACCTATTTTAACAATTACCTCATCAAAAATATTAATAATTATTATATTCATAATGGGGTAATTTTAAAGTTCGAATTTTATAAGAATATTAGATGGGTGCTAAATAACACCTCTTTAATATGTATAATATATATTGCATGGATTAATTTGGGTGTACTCAGTTTCATTGGTTGGACATTCTATTAGAGGCCCATTTATACTGGGCCGGAGAGGCTCAATATAGAAGTGGGAGCCCAACGGCATCTTCCTTCCACCGTCCACAGCATAACCCTATAAACTGTCTCGTTCTAGCCCCTCTCCGAATATTGCACTCTCTCCTTTCCACTCTCTGAAAGTAGCACTAGGGTTAGGGTTTTCCTCTCAAATTCGTTCTCAATTTATCTATGGATCCAACCAAGAAACGGAAACTAGACGAAAACGGCGTCGCTCTGGCCGACCCTGACTCTCCCAAAATCTTAGCCCCGCAAGACGCCCGCAAAATTCTCGAACGCTTAACCAGCGATCAACTCGTCGACGTCCTTTCCACAGCCGTCGCCCGCCACGATGATGTACTTGACACTGTTCGATCCATAGCAGATACCGACCCTACACAGCGGAAACTCTTTATCCGTGGCCTTGGTTGGGACACTACCACCGAGAGCCTGCGGGGAATCTTCTCTACTTATGGCGAACTTGAAGAAGCCGTTGTCATTCTCGATAAAGCCACAGGAAAATCAAAAGGCTATGGCTTCATAACGTTTAAACACATCGATGGTGCGATGTTGGCTCTGAAAGAGCCGAGTAAGAAAATTGACGGGCGGGTGACGGTCACGAATCTGGCGGTTGCGGGAAATTCGGGGAACAGTACTAATAACCCTGTGGATGTATCATTGAGGAAGATATTTGTCGGGAATGTACCCAACGACATTTCGGCTGATAAATTGCTAGCCCATTTCGCTTGTTATGGAGAAATTGAAGAGGGTCCTTTGGGTTTTGACAAGCAGACGGGGAAGCCGAAGGGTTTCGCTTTGTTTGTTTATAAGACAGCGGAGGGTGCTCAAGCAGCACTTGTGGATCCGATTAAGACTGTGGATGGAAAGCAGCTGAATTGTAGACTAGCTGATAATAAAAAGGGGAAGCCTGTCGGCCCTGATGGGATTCAGTCGGGTGGGCCTGGTAATGTTAATCATGGTGATGGAATGGGCATGGTTCCACCATCTGTTGGAGGATCATATGGAGGGGCGGGTGGACCTGGTTACCCGTTTTCTGGCCCTCCACCACTGGGTCATCATTTCAACTCCTCTATGGGTGGGCCGGGTCAGGTACCGTCTTCTTTGGGTGGTGTTGGTGCGGGTGGTTATGGTGCTGGGCTGGGTGGACCATACGGTGGCTATGGAGGGCCAGGATCAGCAGGTTATGGTGGCCTGAGTGCTGCCGGTGCTGGTGGTGGAGCAGGTGGTGTGGGTTCTGCTGGTGGATTGGGTGGTGGGTCTTCCCTTTATAGGTTGCCGCCAAGTTCGGTTGGATTGCCTTCTGGCGGATATCCTGATAGTGGGCATTATGGCATGTCTACTTCCTCGGCATATCCTAGTCAGCATCTCCAGGCAACAGGAACGTCTCCTGTCCCTAGGGTTCCTCCGGGAGGAATGTATCCAAATGTACCACCTTATTATTGAGGTAGTCTTCCTTCATTAGGCGTTTTCTGATTGACTTATTTGTTGGGTCTCATGCCTTCTTTTGGATGCTTTTATTATTAGAAGAGTTTGGTGAAGTATTTGGGCTTGTTTTTTGTGCTGTTGCTTGTTGGTGTTTGTAGATTTCCTCTTACTACTGTCATAATTTGTTACTTGTTCTGTCCGATTATGCATTTTTGTGTGTTTGCTTTTTCCAGGTGTACCATCATCTGGGGTTGGGGTATGTCCCAACTGCATTTCATTTTCTATGCATTCTTCATTATCCCTCACTGTTCTTGCTTGGTTGTTTTGTATTCTTGAAATTAGATGGAACAAAAAAAGAACATCGCATACATTGATGGAAAATATCAATTCTGTTGGTTGATTCTCTATTTTTTACTTGGTTGTTGCCATCATCTGGAAATGAGCTACATGCTGCAAACTTGCATCTTTTTGTCCATGAAGGTGAAGAAGTTCGGGGGTTGTCCTTGTAAAAGTACATTGGTTACAGTTCTATTGATTTTGTTAGAAACTTTTTATGTAAAGGTTCATAAATTTGGTTGATCTGTTTTTGTAATTTTGTTAAATCAATGCGTAAGAGAGAGCACAAAGGTTATCTGGAAAGGAAATATTTAATTCTGTTTTTCTGTTTTTGATCTTCTTATCTTACATTATCTCCGACTGTTGAAAGATTTTCCTTTTATCATGTTTATGTTTATTCTGTAAACAGTATGTTTAGGAGTGTTCTTGATTTCTAGATTAATTGTTGCACCTTGTTTTATTATAAACTTATTATCATATGGGGCAGATGTTTGGTTACATCATTCTGCATTGCTGTCAGTCGAAAATTATTTCCTGAAACAGCACAATCAAATAACTTAAAATAGTGAAAGTTAATTTGTGAAGTTTGAAGTGTTGAGGTTTGCAAATAAATTTTTGTGGAATTGTGAAGGAAAAGAATAGTGTAGTTTTCATAAGTTTAATTTCTATCCTCATTTTGCATTGAAATGTACTCATTGACTATCTTTAATGTGATTGTCATACTCTTCTTGCTAATATGAACTTTAAACTCTGCCTTTTATGTAAATGTAATACTCAGTTTATATTGCAATGCCACTATCTTCCGTCATGAAGTTTATACATTTAAGGAGGTGTTGGGAATCTAGGGAAACCTGATGGTTTGCAACTTGAGTCTGGATAATTTTATTTTTGCAGTTTCTGGCTTTTATCATGGATATCAAGATTAGACTTGAATGTGTATACAATTAGTAACATTGTTAACAATATAAACTTTAAGCCATAAAATTGACGATTTGTGTTACTGTATATTGTAATATATGTCCCAAACCCAAACTATAGTAATGCAGTTGTTGGAAATCAAATCAGTTTTATTTGGAACAAGTTTATCATGATCTATTGGAGCTGCATTGCCTCTGTGACATAATCTCTTGCAGTGCTCTTTCACATCTGTGGTCTAAAGGTATTGCCGTTTGCTATGTTTGCTTGGTAGTTTCCTTTTGTTTGCATGGTACACTCTCAATTTATTCTATCAGAGAAGTTTCAATATTTTTTTTCTTTGTTTGTTTGGCTATTTACTTTAATTTTGTATGAACTTTGTTTTGTTGATGATGTGGAATGATGAATTGAGTTGTGAATGGGTGTTTGATTCAGGTGTTTGACAGCTTGTTGGCGCAGATGCTTTTTGTGGTTCTGGTGATTGCGTAATGCAGACTATATGAATGTATTAGCTTTGCTTTTACGGCCACTTCTTCGATTGATATCTTGATCTGCAACTTTAAGATGTGGCTTATTCTTGAGTGATGGTTGTCCAAATGACTTGAGTTAGACTAGTCTTTGTAATTATGTCAGAGCCTATTTACTATTTGGGCTTTCAAGTACTAGTATAGATTTTATAAGAGTATTGAGATCATAAATTCTTATGTATCATGCAACTGTGTATGGTTGTTTTTTAGTATTATTTGCTAGAATTTCTACATAGTGGTTGTGCCTTATTAACTCTTAACTACTATATTGAGCTTGCTCAACTGGTTTTAAGAGTGACTTTATATTATATTCACATGTACTAACATATTTATAAGGCATGTTATGTGATATATATAAAAGTCAGGGAATCGCTACTTCAGTGACATAGTTTATTTCAATTCTCTTGACAGTTAATGCTGTACTTGTTGGCTTGTGCCTGAGATTCCTACTACTTTCTTGAATAGGAATCCTGTCATAACATTGGGATCACTTATCAGTCCTTGCATGAATCTCAAGTTCAAACATTGCTGGTTATGTTGTATGACAACATTTTTGGTTATGCTATTTCTCACCAGTCTTCATTGCATTCGATGACCTCTTTATATATTTAGTGTTATTATGGTGGTTTGACATTTTCTGCTGAAGGTAATTAATTATACAAGTAATAACAACCAAGAGGTTGATGGCCAGTTAACTCCCTTGGGTTTGTGCCTTGTAGGTACTTTTGATAGGACCTTTTGTTCTTCAATAATTTGGTTTTTTCAGTTGTAGTCTTGTTCCATTCATATTGGATTAATCTTTCTCGTTGCTTGTATTCTGGTTATAAATTTTATAACCTGAGTGGCATATTTTGGTGTGTCACTGATTGACTCAAAGTTGTGCATGCAACTGATGCTGATGATGATTGGGGAAAATGTATATTTTGATAAATCATGTTTGTTCCTGCCTTGTAACAATATACCTGTGTCACTGGTCTGTGCTTGTGTTTGCTCTTTTAAGACTGGATGAAGTGCCACTTTAAATGGGTAGTGTGAGGTAATTGATTTCATTTTCTTCTTCAACAGCTTTGCTGTATTTTCTGTATTTCTTATAACCAATTTTTTTGGGGGTAGGTGGTTGGTTAACTTCAAATTGTGTAAATTATATGTGCTAATATTTGTGGACCATGTCTTGTATTGTGAAGTTGAATGCTTATGTGACTTATTGCATGAGAATGGGTTGAAAGGGCTTGTAATTCCTGTTCAGCATCTTCTGTTGATCAATTAAGGATTTTAACCTTCTGTCTTCTAGCTACGAGATTTTTACACTGGTAAAACGACCTTAAGGGGCTTTATATTCAATGCTTGCCTTTGGTGTACAGTTTTCTGCCTGGTTGTGGTAACTAGATCAATATGCTTAGGGGTATTATGGTGTGGTGGCTTTTAAGCCACGGTTACTGTGGACGAAAGTTCTAAATGTCAAATATCAATGTAAAAACAAGCACTTTCAAAGTTGCGTTTGACAAATATCTACTAAATGTTTATGTTATTAAACAAACACCACAATACCAAGCAGATCCTTAATCTATTTTCGAAGTTGCTTCCCCAAATTTTCTGGATGGTTGCATTCTTTGTATCTTTACAAAGGCGCTATGATGCTAATGCGGGTGAAATCCTGGTTGGTCTTGTTCAGTTTCCTGTGGTTATTCCTTGCAATGCAAGTTGGGATGAACTTGATTTGGCGTTTGATTCCAATCTCTTTGGGATAACATAATTTCCATTCCATGAACATAATAAATGTTATCTGAAAATAAACAAACAATAATATTCTTTGGAAATTGTTCAATTTTTTTGAAGTAGACCTGGAAGACAATTATTTGATTGCTTGAAAGTGTTGCTATAAATGCTGCTCTTCTGTGTACATAAACTCATTTATGGTCAGTAAATCTTCTTCCATATCGTTGTCCAGTGACGCGTTAGGAGCTGTAAAGCTGATATAAGTCTGGTTCTTAAAGAAGTTAGCGTACTTGTTCTGTCTCTAACTATCGTGGATTTTTGTTCTTTTTTTCTGTTGTTTTTTTGGGTTTAAAATTCCTTGCCGAGATGCTGGTGCTGAATGCTGAATCCCCGACCCCAACTGTTGCTTATGGGTCACTTGCATCTTGATGAATGAAGCGATGGGTTGCTGTCAGATTCCCTCCCTATACTACTGGATCCTTGTTGGATGCATTTAAGATGAAGTACTGCTGTTACCATCAACTAGATAACTACGTACGTTTGAATTGTTTTGTAAGCTTTTGACAGTTACATTAATGTAGTCACCAACGTAATTCATTCAATTTGTTATGAAAATGATATGTCGATTTAAAATATTAAAAATAAAGTTAAAGTGGGTTGGTTGCGTAACTTTTGCATGCTGCAAGAAGAGTATAAACTGGGGACAGATGTATATATCTTGAGATTTCAGAACTGAAGGAAAAGCTATGGTTTTCGAAATTAAAGGATGGGACTGATTGAGGAAATAGTTGGTTCTAAATAACCTCAATGAGTCCACTTCAGGAAAATTTAATGCCGTCAGGTTTTTAACTGTAAATGTTTTCCAACGTTTTTGACATTGTATTAATTTCTGAATAAAAGAGTTTTGTAAAAGAGAACGAGGTGAAGCATCACATATGATTTTTGTGTAAAACTGATATTTTTACCTTTCAGTCGGTGGTGCCTGTTTCGCTCTAAGAATGGGAGATACTGGGGATGAGGAATCTACCAATTGCATAACCATAAAGCTGTCCTAAGCTATATCCCGACCTTCGTATCTCACAAGTCC
>JAVXUL010000008.1:15311834-15332957 GCA_035590515.1 Trichilia minutiflora | reverse complement strand
AAACAGTGAAAAGAATGAAAGCAAAAGCGAGGAGAGGAGAGAGCATAGTGAAGATCTTTCAGAAGCAAAAATCTCTTAAAAGGGATAAGATGTTGAAGTGAATAACTCGCCTGGAAAAAAGCTAAATTTCGTTGACAAGTTGTCGTTTCTTGGCGACGTAATGGTGTTGATGAAGAAATCGAATGCCTCATCGTCGGTGAATACTTTCTCAATGTTGTCGATGTTGTCGCTAGTGGATTTGAGGGTGGTGTTGGCAACGACCGTGGGAAAGCGGAGAGAAGAAGGAGAAATGAGTTTAGAGAAAAGAGAAGATGAAGACGGGATAGGAGAACTGACGAGATCGAAGAACCAACAGAGCAGAGGCAATGAACACTCGTTGAGAAAGGGGATTTAGGGTTATGAAATAATGATAAAAATCGGGTATCGAATATAATTCGGTACCCGGTGACTTAGGACCGGATCCGGTCCGGTTGAAAATCGGATCTGAATATTAAAACTAGATTCGGTCCTAATTAATTTAAGATCTGAATTTTCAAGTACCGAATTTTTGGATTCGGATCGGTACCCGAAATATTCGTATATTTTGAGCACCCCTGACAGGAGATGAATTTGGGAAGAATTTCATTTCATCAAGTAAAAGAACTAACTTCTGGGTTCTCAGTATCATTGGAGATGAATGCTCCACTCTGCAAGAGTAAATTGTATCTCAAGTGAATTTTAAGAAAATAAAATATTTTTTATATTTAGAAAATAACTTAGGAGTACAATAAACAATATTTATATAAATTTTACAAAATTATTGCCACTACCCTTCAAAAAATTCTTCAGATATAAAATTATCAACTGACTAATTTTTAATTTAGTAGAATTTTTTAATATAAAAAATATTACAAGAAAATAAATTCAATCTTCCCTTGGGGTAATAGGGTTGTGTTATTCATTATATATATATATATATATATTTGAACTAATTAAGGGCAATTTGAGATTGTTGTTGGCTTGTTGCTTATAAAATATAATTTTTTTATTAAAATAATAATATTATAATAAAAATTTCGAAATCTATATTAAATGGACTTTCAACCTGTTTGATAAGTTGTCTCCTGAAAGCACCTCCTTCCCTGTTTCTAAGACCTGCCGTTGAAAAGCAGTCTATTATAAAGTAAGCACTGTAAATTTTTTTACTGACCATCAATTCAACAAAAAATTATAAAATAAACTATTTATTACTTTTAAAAGCATATCCCAAAACTCCGATTTTAATTATTAAAACCTTTGGTCAGACTTTCCATAATGATTAGTTTCATAAACCCCGCGTCAGAGTAAAAATCACCCGAGCTCACTGGCGACGATCATCACCGTTCTCAGTCTGCTTTAGGTTTCCGGTAACCTCCCGTATCCATCTTTATAGGTTTCAACGTCTCTTGCATAGAAGTTTTAGTTCTTTTATGGAATTTTTGTCAAAATTTGGAACTTTGATGGGTAAATTCTCAAGTTGATCACACTTGATCATAATGCTTATAATATTCTTTTATATGTTACCTTGTTTAGGGAGATGAGATTGCGTTATAATCTTTATTTGATGCCTTTGTGATGGTATTTTCTGGGAAGACTTTAGACAGCTTAGTAATTATGGTTTCTCTAAAGGAGTAATAAATCCATGTCGTGGTAAAAAAATAAAATAAAATTGAGATATTTGTATGAATGTTTGAAGAATGATTATGGACAATACGGGTAAGAGATGGAATTAAAATTGTGGGTCTGTTATTTAAAGTATAAATGGCATAACTAGGAGCCTATATGCATACGTGACAGTACTGCGTCGATAAACAAAACATTAAAATTTATAATGCTTTTTACAATTATTTCTTTTTATTATTAATGGAGTAAGATGAAACAATTTATTCTTTTCTTTTCATACCTGCCACACCAGTAACTAGGTTTTCCTTATTAGTCTACCAAATTCTAGTGTGAATGACTGAATGTAATGGCCTTAAAAAAGGTGTACATGTTTAGGTGGATTACATAGTTGATAAAGTCATTTGGCATTGCAAATGGACATGGTCACACCATGGAAGGGTTACATATCACTTTGTAAGCTGTAAACCCAATGGACCTCCTGTAGAACAATAAATAGACAAATGAAGCTCATGTTGGAGACGCTGTAAGAAGCTGAAAATGTAGAGCGATGAGCTAGTAGACAATTGGGGAAACTGGCTTTAGTGCATGATAGAGTGATTGATTATCCAGATTGCATAGTTTTTATCAACAAGGTGTAAATGGAATTTCCTTTATTCATTAGAAGAATATTGTGTTGTTATGGCTGCACTCTTGTACCGAAGCCTTGAATATGCAAATGGTAGTGTTTTTTCTTGTGTGTGTGTGTGTGCGTGCGCGTGCGCGCTCACTTAAAGGTTGGCATATGGTGTATTCAAAAGCAGGTTCTATTCTTCCTTAAGATTGTTTGCATATATATTGGGTCTGTCCAGATATGTATTTAATGACTCAAACCTTTCCACTCAATCATTATACCTTAGCCAGTTCTTTAATTCTTTTCTATGTGAATCTTAAAGTAAAAAGTTTCAGTTGATGAAGTTTGCACGTTTCAGGTTACTATCTCACAGCCTTCAAAAAGGTTTTACGTTTTGGTGGGCCTTTTCACGATGCTTATAATTTTTAGGTCTGGTTGGTTTCTCTTTTGATATTGGCTTCAATACTGTTTATTTGAGCTGGGATATCGAGATCCTTAGAATTGTTGTTCTCATTTCCCAACATCTTAAGTCATGCAGATCTTGATGCATTGTCATCTGAATGCAGGCAAGTTCATTATCCTGGAGTAGAGCTAATGCATTGCCCCTTATACAAAAGTGGGACTGTTTGACGCATCTGTTCCAGAAATATTATACAAATCCATAATGGATAAAAAACTCAAAAGTATAGCTTGGGTGGGGAAGAATATCTCCCAGAAATTTGAAACAATGTGCCAGCAGGTGGATAATATTGTGAGCCAGGTATTATAAATATATTTCCTATTTCTCTATTTGTTTCTTGTTATTTCCACTGGACATCTTTCTGTATTCTAGTTGCTGCAGGTTTGTTAGGTTTGTGTGCACTTTTGTGTGATTTATAAATTTGTAGCAATTTTTCTAATGGATTTGAAGTAATGTTATGCACAGGACACTGTTAAATATGTTGAAAACCAGGTGCAGACAATGGGTGGAAGTATGAAAAGATTCTATTCTGATGTGATCCTAGATTTGCTTCCTCCTTTAGCAGATCCTGTAAAACATGAAGCTCAAGAAGTGGTTGTGAAAAGAAATGATGCCACTGGTGCCTCTATTAAGTCAGTGATAGAAATTGATGGAAATTCTGCAAATACTGTAATTAAGCAATCACCAGAGCCCAGCCCAGTCAATGAAATGAAGAACCAACTTGGTCATTCAGTTAGTGGATTTTGCCATGAAAACCAACCCACTACTCCAGCTTCTGTAGATCCTGTTGATGGTACACAGTCTGATTTGGTTTTAGGAAAAATTGATGATGTTTTAACACATGAGATCTGCGATGTGGATGTTGAAGAAAATGCCATAAAAGAAAAGTCATCTACGTCTGAGTTGTTGGAGTTAATGTCTCTGTGTGAGAAAAACTCATCTGAGGCATTATCATGTTGTGAAACGATTGACAGTAGTAACAAAAATACCTGTGGGGTTGGGTCAGAGATTTCACATGCAAATTCAGTCAATGTTGTGAAGTTTCAACCAACCCAAAGTGCAAATACAGTTTGTGATAACTTTGCAGATGACTCCAAGAGTGTCTCTGATGCTTCAAATACTTTAGCTGCTTCTGAAATCACGTTGCCTGCTGCATCTTGTGAGGAAAAAATGTCAGAGACTGGATTCATGTCCTCTAGCTATTCAAGATTAATGGAATCTAATTATTTGCATGAGAATTCATTTGATTACTTAACCACAGAAACAGCACTGTGTACTGATGAAGTTTATATGGTTGGGGTTTATGACAGTTGTAAAGCAATCACAACTTCTATATCAGCTCCTATTGTACCCCATGAGGACAAGGAGGTGGAGGCAGAGCTCAAAAACTCCAGCAGTGTCCTGTCACTGAAATCAAGAGGTTTGTATTTTTCAAATCCTGAAATAAGTGTTATTCTCTTCCTTTTCCTACGATTTCTTATTTACTTCTGTCTTGGCAGAGGAAGCTGTTTCCATAACTGATTATATGAAGCCACTAACTGAGTTATCTCAAAAGACTAATGCCGAGTTACATGGGTCTGCTCGATTTGAGGCTGTTGCAACCTCTTCGGATAATGGTATTTCAAAGTTTGTTTGCTTCCTTTGTTCTCAATTTTCAGATATCTTTTTTTTTTTCTCACATGGCATTCATTGATCATAGTAGTGATGATGATTATGGTTGTAATAATAATGTTGACGATTAAGACAGTGTTTCGGCATATACTATTAGCACATGTTTATAATTCTGTGTAGTCTACTGTGGAATATATGCTCTCTTCAATGGAGCTGTCTCATCTTTCTTTCCTTCCTTTTTACTTATTTTTTGTTGAGGTGTGACCTTGGGTTAAATCCCTTATTAATAATTAAATTCAGATTACTTTGAACTGTCAAAATCCTTAAACCAAGTATTTGTGATATTAAGAAACTGAAATTACATTTCTATGCCAAAGCCTCATACTTTTATTTGTAGCAAAACCTCGTTCACTGGTTAAGTTGTTGTTTCTCATTTAAGCAGGTTATTGAATTTTTTTTATTTGTTTTATGAACTATTGTCTAACCTCATATTACTTGAGATTGAAATTGAAGATTGTCCAAATATTAAATTCATGCACTTGGCAATCTGCCAAATGGGATATATTCTTTAAAGTAATGTGGTTGATATTCTTTCGGTTGCTAGAGCCCTCTGAGTTCCAAAGAGTGTCCCCATTTGAAGGGGCCTAACGGAATCTGGAATTAGCATTGGCCTATGTCCACAGAATGACGAAGAAAATGATTTTTTTTTAAAGAAAGAATAAAACTTTGTTCCATTTTCTAACATATTGTTGTCTATCTTTCTCTTCAATTTATGAGATTATTAACTTTTTATATATTACATTAGTATTATGTTTCTTTTGAGAGAACACAGTAACATAGTCACCAGAACTATTGTATGGTTTGGGTTCTCTGTAATTCTGAAAGCATCTGCAGGGCCTTCAAATTATTACATTGATGATTTGGATTATTCTGGGATGGAAACCATTGAATTGTGCGAAAAAGCAAAGCTGGAGGATAGCTGCATCATGGTTGACGATAGTGCACTTCATGCTGTCTCTTATAGGACCCGGAAACTGAGATCATTCAAGGTCTCTGTCTCTCTCTCTCTCTATCAGATGCAAACTCTCTTACTTTGTTCACAAAAGAAATCATAATAGTGATCCATATTGAGCTCCCTGTTTAATCCACATTTTGTTTTGTAATTTATTTTTTAAAGAAAAGAAATCTAGATTTGTGCTTGTGTGTCCTCTTTCTGAATGCGATGACCAACACCCCCCACCAGAAAATAAGGAGCTATATGGACATCCTTTTTTATTTATTTATTTATTTTTCATACCTTTGTCAAAAAGTTTATTGGGAAAAAAATTAAACTAAGAAAAAGGAAAAAAAGCAATACCTATAAACTAAAATGTGACTATCGTATAGATCGGGATCCTATTTCTTGATGTTGATGAGGCACCTTTACAAGGAAACATAGAATATATGTTTGGAAGTGTACTAAGGCATTCCCAAATTGCAATATGTGTATGTTATGAATTTTTGGTAATTTTTGAAGCAGCTTAAAATTTTTGTGTTGTTTTCTTACAATTAGTAATCATGTAGATACCCAAGAAAGCTTAAATGAATCCGTTGTTGACCACATTTTCTCTATATTTTCATCAGAAAAGGATTCAGGATGCCTTTGCTTCTAAAAGGAGGTTGGCTAAAGAGTATGAGCAGCTAGCTATTTGGTTTGGGGACGACTATATGGGAGTTAGTCAAGGCCCTTCACAAATTCTCTTGCCGTCGACCACCTCAGCAATTGCAGACTCAGATAATTCAAGTAGACATCGTCCATGTGATTCTGAATGGGAGCTCCTGTAAATAAATTAAGCTATGTCACTGGATGATTGCAGTCAGATTGTTTATGAGCCTCTTGCATGTGCAGATCAGTGTGATGTTATATCTATACGTTGTGTGTAGTAAATAAACAACGTATTCAAAGATAAAAATCTGCACAATTCTCTGTTCTACAGATAAAATAATACCCTTCTCTGAATAGTAACTCCATTTTTGTTAATTTTTTTTTTTCAATAATCGAGAAGGGTTACAAAATATTTTGAGGATTCTGCAAATATGCATACAGAATCGCATTCCATGTATCAGGAACTATTGGTAAACACCAGTGAATGCAATCGGCAAATTTTTTTGGATCAGATCTTTGTTTTTTTTCGTCAATAGTTCACCCTTCCATTCTCGATAAACTGTTGTATGAGCATCTTTCCAGTACTCATGAGTTGTGCAATATTCAAAAATGATACATTGATTTTTAATTCTCGTACAATATCATGAATTGTCTCCATAATCGCTAGACTACATCCCTTACGCCAGTATGAACCTTGGATTGGATACAACTCATTGAAGCAGTTTCCGTTACTTCCAGGCTTCCATTCATAGCTCCTGAAACAGAACATACAAAAATTTTCATGATTAGAGCAGACTTTGAAAGAGTTGGCGGTCAAATTTGCTCAAGTTTCTGTGAGAGTTACCATAAATTTGTTGGGGACATACTCATGAAGAACACCTTTTGATTGCGAGTGTTGAGGTTGGATTCCAACCAATTTGCCCAAGTTTCTAACACCGACTTGTTGGCAGTGGTGACATTCTATTCTTGAATATCATCTGGAAACAAAAACCACACCACATAGAAGATTTTCAACTTGAGCTGTATTTCACCGAATTATGATACATTATCATCTACTAGAGCTTCAGTTAACAAGAAAATGAAGCAGTGAATTTGAGCTTATGTAGCATTGGTAGTTGGCACCATATATAGCTTTCAAATAATAACACATCAACTCCTTCCCAGCTCTTCCCATGTTTAGCTATGGAGTCGAGATTTACAGTATGGTTTGTTGCATGATCTGAAATGGACTCCACAATGAACGGTGCCCAGTAATACCCGATGGATACATTGTACTCCTAGAAAAAAACCCAGAAATAAATGGCAATTCCGAAATTGAAATCTGTCAGAATCAGCCAGGGAGGTAAAATTCAGGTACCTCAGCTTTAAAGATCTTCGTCGGAGGAATTCTGTGAAATGATTTCATTTCATCAGGAATCACAGATTGTACCATACAGACCATGGACTCAAACTGGCCTCTGTGTACTGAATCTCCGATAAACATCAATCTTTTTCCCCTCAAAATGTCCAACTTCAATGGATTAAACCTGAGAGATACAGAAACAGAACCACTCAAAATGCCCTTCAGAATATTCTATTGTAATATCTAGAATAAAAGTTACCCGGGTAGTTTGCATGCACAGGTTGCCACCTCCAGTTGTGATAGAATGAATCAGGTCTACCATTCCTTTGGCAAGTTGTCTGTTTAACCAAATAGGGCAACTTTCTTCTGTATAACGAGGGTTCCATATCCATTTCCCTTCAAAAACATTGCAGCTTTTCTCAAACAGATCCTTTGAAAAAACAAAGACACTTTTTCTCTGCCTGTTACCATTTGAGTAGCCATATGACCAAAAAATTTGGCTCTGGTTGCTCCTTAAGTTATCTAGTACCAATCGTGCAGTTCCAACTATCAGAACAGAAACTAATGCAACCGGGAAGATGGTTTGTATCCGGGTCAAGCCATGGTTGTGTCATCATTTGATCTTGGTGACTAACGGGATGAAATTGTTGTTCTTTTACTCGTGTTTAAGAGACATTGTTGTTCATATTTTAATGAGTATCTTGAGTTTCAAGTCTTTTTGAAGTATTCCATTCAACCACCAGTCGGTGGTTTAGTTCAGTTAGTGTGGTATATTTATTTAACAAGATAGCTATTGGAAAACACTCAAAATGAAGATTTTCATTACTCTTTTGAGCTAAATCTGTTCTGAAAATAGGTGGCACATCAGACTTCTAAGAAAATCAATTAATAGAAAATTGTTTTGGGACAAAAAGTATCTTCAATTTAAAAAAAATATATTTATGCAGAGGAGTAATTTATTTATTTATTTTTTTGGGTGGAAACTTATAAATGTTCTTTTTCTTATATTCTTCCATTAATGTACATAGGCATTTTCACAAACATCTATAAAAACGAAAACAAAATACCAGGAGAAGCTAATGGCCTAAAACCCCAATCCTTAAACCTTACCCATTTCAGTTTTAGTTAAAGCAGAACACCTTCTTTAACGACGACGGATTACTAACAATATCAAACCCAGAACAGAACATCATATCACAAAGCAAAACTCCAAAGTCCCAATCTCTGTCGTTCTATAAAGTCAAAAGTAGAATAGAAGTATTAATAGTATAGGAAAGAATGTTAATGAGCGGGGTGTGGTTGCGTCAGTACATCCAACCTGCGGCTAACAGAGAAGCCGTTTCTCCCGCGTTTCGCTCTTCGCCGGCTTCTGTTTATCACTTCCTGCTCCATTTCAACCAAGAAAGAGAAGGTTATTGTAATATCTGGGCCCATTGGAACTGAAAAGAGCCGGTCGGCTTTGGAGCTTGCTAAGCGGCTCAATGGTGAAATCATCAGCTCGGACTCTGTCCAGGTCAGTATCCAAATATATCATTGTCAAGAAAACTTTTAAGGCTGGCAATTTTTTTGGGTGGTTTGGTGTCTTAACTGGAGAGAGGTTAAGCAATAAAGAATTGTCTAAAACTTTGTTAATTGATTGTATATTGTAGGGGAAGAAAATTCGAGTACGAAATAAAAAGAAATAAAAAGGGAAATTTATGTGTTTATGTTGTTTTTAACATTGGTGTGAGAGTGGTGAAGTTTTGCGGTTTGTGGTTTGAACTAGAAAGAGTTTAACCGGAGCCCTGAACGAATTATTTGGCGAAGTAAAGAAACTAGGCTTTTGGTGGATAGAATTATTTGTTCTGGGTTCTTCAATAAAGAGCATTGAATGAATTTATCCTGCTGAAGAAAAGCAAAAATTTTCAGTTGTTATTTTTGCCATCATTTAAGATATTATAAATCAAAATTTTAAGTCTGTCTTGTTATGCTTAAGCCATGGTTTTATGCAAATCTTTCTATTGTTGAACACTGTGTGTAAGAATGGGTTACACTCACATAAGCTCTGTTGTTATATGCGTGTTGCAACCTCTGTGAAAGTGGGGTTGATTAAATGTCATTTGTGTTGCGGGTATGTAGAGGCCTTGATATTGGTTCTGCAAAGCCTTCTTCTAGAGATAGAAAGGTGCCTTATCGATATTCCACTTCTTTATAATAAAGATATATGTAAGAATATTGTGAGTTGCCATGTTCTGTTTTGGTGTCATATTTCATTCATTTGATGAGTAAAAGAGTTCTACAAAGATGTGAGAGATATTAGTCATGAGATGCTTTTGCAAACTATTCTTACTCATTTGCACACACTTATGATAGTGATAGTAGTTCAGTGTTTAATATTTTATGTAGAATCTGCTCTAATATGATTGAGACTTAGTTCCTCTTAATGTGGGATCATTTATAAGATTCCTAGGCACATATTTTAATCTTACATTGTAACATTTTCTTTCAGAAACATTTAGCCTTTCTAAGGATTCATATTCATTTAGTAAAATAATAAATGAAAGTAATAGGCATGAATCATGCCCTATTGTGTTTGTAACTAAATAATTCCCATATTATTGTGTTCCAGTCTGCCTCTGGCTAGTAATCTATATTTTGGTTCTGATGCACTTTCTTGATCATCAAATGTGATATATCACTATGTATTTTTTGGCCTCCTATTTTTTTGTTTTGATGTCTATTGAGTTCTCTTCCACTTTTTGTGTCTTGTTTAGTAGTTTTAATAATCAAAATTTCTTTGCTGGAAGTGCCTCATCATCTGATTAACATACTGCACCCATCTGAAGGTATGGCTGTGGACTGTGGACCAGAGTAATGCATTTTGTATAAAGATATGTTGATATTTCTTTTGGTGTAATTTGAAACATTTCTTCGCCTATTTAAAGAATTTATCGTTTTATCTTCTTCTTAGACTATTCTGTTGGACAATTTTTGGAGGATGCAAGGCAAGTGACAAAAGATATTCTTAATAGCGGTCGTGTTCCAATTGTTACTGGTGGAACTGGATTGTACCTGGCATAGGATGTTCACACATCCTTTCAGGTAGGTGAGCATTGTTGAAAACCGTTTCCCTTTTCTTTTTATTGGAAATTAAGTGCTTTTATGTACAGAATTTCTCTTGAATGCAACAACCCTATATCTGCTAACCAATTCCTCTGAGAAGGGAGCTTTCGGTTCTTGTTTGGTCTCGGTACTTAAGTCAAATAGCTCATCTAAAGTGAATTACTATGATGTGTGTCTATGTGTCCATATTGAACAATGTGAAGAGTCTTAATGTCAGTTGTTCTGTGCAGGTGAATTTTCCATGTCAAAGAGTATCCTCTGCTGTGATAGTAATTTGTGTTGAGTTACAGAAAAGAATTTATATGCCACATGTTTTCAGTTTTGCTTTTTCTGATAATGTTAGGTTTATATATGGAAAGCCAGATGTTTCAAAAGCATCTCTGGAGATTGTTGCTGAAGTACATTCAGAGATTGCAGATCTGCAGAGAGACGGGGCTTGGGATGTTGCCGTAGAGTTAGTGGTCAAAGCAGGAGATCTGAGAGCCCGGTCACTGGCTGCCAATGATTGGTATCGTTTACAGCACAGCCTCAAGATAAACAAGGTTAGTTTCGATGTTCTTTGCTATACATAAATATACACAAAGATAGAGATATGAAGATTTAGATGCCTCTCTATCTCTCTCTTATGAACGCTTAGATATCATTCCCTGCCCAACCCACTCTCATCACTTTGTAAACAAATAAAAGCAGCTAAATTTTGAATGTGAATTTGAATTATTAACAGATATTTTTTATTGACATTATTTGCTAACACAAATGTGAAGAGACAAGCTGCCTAATGAATATGAATTTAGTTGTAAAGTGGCTGACTTCTTTATTGAGCATCATTTGTTTGATCAATATATGCTTGGATTTGGAAACTTTATGTTCTGGTCTGGACTTACTAAGTTGAATGCTGTAAGAGGATATTGTACTTTAAGTTGAGAAACAGTTATTTTACCTGAAAAAATATGATATTTGAATATATTTTTGAGTGTATGCAGTTGTCGCTCATTTGATATTTCTTTTGGCATGGCAGTCCACCGGTTCTCCTCCATCTTCTTTCCAGATACCATATGATTCGTTTAGGGAAATATCTGATTCAAGTGAAACAGACCACTTTCATGAGAGGAACTCTTCTGCTGATATGCCTGATCAAAGTACAAAGGATCTGGATTATAAATATCTTTGCTTTTTCCTTTCAAACAGCAGACTTGATCTTTATAGATTGATTGATTTGCGTTGTGAAGATATGCTTTTGGGTAGGTGCAAAGTTGCTGCTTCTCCAATCTGATTGGTTCGTTATTAATGTAACATTTTGTTTCATTATTTATCATTTTTGTGGTATGAAGGGAATAATTTTTTTTTATGCTTAGTGGCATAACACTATTTCCTTTTTTTTTTTTTTTTTTTTTACTTTCATGATATCTGGTTCCAACTGTAGGAAGAGATGGGATTTTGTCTGAGGCTAGATGGCTACTTGACAAGGGTCTTCTTCCAAATTCAAATCCAGCAACTCGAGCAATTGGTTATAGACAAGTATACATTTGAAATTTTATTGTTTTGCTTTTATTGCCTCTACATAATGATTATAAATGAAAAGATTCCTTTTCATTAAATTTTGCTATATTAATAGAGTTGTTTCAATTTTTTTCCTTTTCGTATATCTGTTTCAATTGCCTAGTTCACTAAGGATCAATGTCTATTTGATATTTTCCACATCTTGTAGATAGTTTTCTTTGAGCATATATTTTACATGCCTATTGGTGAGGGCATCATTTATCTTTTCAATAAAAGACCTTATCTTTTTGTCCATGTGTTTATGGTTTCTCAAGCTGAGCCCTAAATATCTGTGAGCATAAACATTACCAACTCCTTCAAAAATTTGTTACTTATTTAACCCAACAGATGTTCACCATATGTTATATTCATTTAAAAGATCACAGAAGGTTAAGTATTGAAATTGTAGTGTTCATACCAGTACTTTCCCTAGTTTTGATTTATTTGGCACCTTGTTTTGCTTTTAACTTTCTAGCAAAAGAGTGTCAAGATTCATCCAAATTATCTGGCTCGAATTTCAGGCTGTGGAATACCACCTGTTAAGATGTAGGCAACAGAGAGGTGGAAGTTCTACCCGAGAAATTTATTCATTTTTGTCAGAATTTCAGAAGGCATCCAGGTAATAACATTTCCATTTCCTGATAAAATGTCTTTCATTTATGTAGCAAAACAATTTTCTTTTCTATAAGGCTATATGATGTTGAGAATTTGGTGCTTTTTGGAGTTTCTCCAACTTTCATTATTATTGCAGGAAAAATCTGCTACAAATTCACTTTGGTTGGTGAAAAGAATAAGAATAATCACTTATGACATATAGGTTGATTTGTTTCAACTCATGTTAACACCAAAAAATGGTAAAACTAAAAGGCCAGTCATTTAAAGAACAAAAAGGACTGGATTGATAAAAGGTTGAGGCAATTCCGTTTCAACAACTGTATTGCCTTTCAACCCAACAATTGAATATATTGTCCAAGTGAATCGTTAATTACTTAAATTGTATAGTATTTGATGGTAAATGAGTTTAAGGACGGTCATGAGAAATGTGTTCTCTTTGGTGAAGATGTTGACCTATTACGATTCTTTAATATTTTTGCTTTGGAGTACATGTTGCTATTCAATAAAAATGATTCCAGCAATCATTTTCTTGTTCTGTAGAAATTTTGCGAAAAGGCAAATGACGTAGTTTTGCATTTAGCATATATATCACTGGCTTAATGCTTCTAGACCCCTGGTATGTTGCTTGCAACTTCATTTCTTTTAGCACCGGGAAGTTTTCATAATCAAATTTTGTTATTTGTTAGGAAAATGTGCTGGAGTTCATCATCAATGCACACCATGATTCAACTGGAACTTTGATTGTGCCTAGTCATCTTCAAATGAATGAAAAGATGTATCAAGCAGTCTAGAAGCTTAACTGATGTCTTACCGTCCTAGAAATAGGTACAAGTTTTTGAGTTGATCATTAAATTTACTAATTCATTAATATGCTACTCGTTTTTCTGTTTCAACGTGAAGGCATTTCGTTAGTCGTGAATAGTATTCAGATATTCTTGACTGGATAAACAGAATTCAAGGGTGAAGCAATGAACTTCTCAATTTCTTTCAATAGCTGTTACTTTCTTATGATATGTTTAAAATTTTCACCACCTCTAATAGTTTGCTGATACATCCATGCAGTGAAACTTATGAACTTCAACAACTAATGATAATCTGAACATTTTTGTTGAGTAAGAAGAACTACTGTTGTTGCCAACCAAACCTCTACTAATGCACTAGAACCCAACAAGCATACTTGGTCGTGAAAACAGTGAACACAGACGATGTCCTGAAGATCTCACGTTGCAGCTCTCTAGAAAGGATAAAAAATTCCATATTGATCTTGCTCTAGAGCTGGAAGAGCAGGAAATTTGAATTTGTAAAAGGTGTTTAGCTGTACAAAATGATTTGTAATCTTTATTTTACTTGAGTGTTCAATTGGCATATTGAGGTGCTTTGGATCAGTAAGGAATATTCTATTACGGTGCTTTTGGCAGTTGTCCTTCCATCGTAAACAAACCCTGCACTGACTAATGCAAGTTGGAACACCGGCCCGTGGCAAGTACTACATAACCCTGATGAAATTCACTTGGGGAGACTATTATTACTTGGCTCGGATGGCGTATCTACTTGAGGGTTAGCACGAGATCAACTCTAGGGTATAATTACGTTGGGGTCCCAATATTATATATAACAATAAATAAAAAAATACTTTAATTTTTTATTGTAAATAGATTCCTGATTTTAGTTTTTAATATTAGAATTTATCTGCTACAAATATGTTTTTATAGTCCTATAAAATAATAATCTATTAGTTACTAATCCATTATTACAAAGTTGAGCTAAAAAAAAATTATTATATAAAAATTAAATTATATCCATATTTAACTTACAAAATTGTATATTTATTTGAATTTTACAAAAAAGTTGATTACTCTTTTCTATTATTTTTATATTAAAATTATAAATATCATTTTAACTTATTATTTATATTATAGATTTTCAAATTTCCATTTTAATTTAATATTCATGTTTTTGAATGATAATTTTAATCGATATTGATATTTTTATATTTTTTAGAGCTGTTTTTTGGGTTGGATCAGCCTGTGAATAGGTTCGATCCGACTCGAAAAAATTTGGGTCTGAATTGATTTGATAAATTATTTACATCGATCAGTCCGATTTCGAGCTTAGTCTTATGGATGGAACCGACGATCTGATCTGTAATGGGTTCGGAATCGTTTGGGCCTGTTACGGGTCGATTAAACTCGACCCCCCCTTCTCAAGAAAATATAAATTTAAAAAAAAAATACTAAAATAAATAAATTTTACTTAAGTAAATTAAAAAAATTAATTTAACTGGAATCAAATCGTAATCGAAACCATCAAACAAACTAGCTTGATTCGTTACTATTCTATTTTTGATTTCAGATCGATTTTATCAAATATGAACCATTGAATCGGCATGGACCGACCCATTATTGCTAACAGTTTGGACCAATTTCATTCCTCTCGATTTTTCGATCTAGCCTGAATCGTCGACACCAATAATGTTTTTGATTGATAAAATTATATGAAAAGTAATATTATAATAATATTAATTAAAAATATCTCATTTAATTAATTTTATTACTATTTTATGATATCAACTCTTTTTTCCTTTAATTAAAAAAATTTATTTTAATGACTATTTGATTAAAAAATATTTTTAAAATAAATAATGCTACTCATTCTATAAAAATTTATCATTTAACAACAACAAACCAACTCATCTGCCACTTTATTTAAGATTTACTTTTTGATGAGTAACATTATTAGTTTAAAATATACCAGAAATGCTAAGTATCCAAATAAATATCCCATCTATATACGAAGCATGGTGTGAATTTTATAAATTAGATGATAGATTTCTCAATTTTTAAATAACTAATTACTTTATAATATTATTTAATAAATAAAAAATACATTGTTATGCAACTTGAGATCTTTAATATTACTCAAAATATATTATTTGATAAAAATATACTATATATTTGTTATTAAAATTACTTAATTTTTTAAGATAAGTTATATGTCTTTTCGTTTATGTATGTTTACTTTTATATCTGTTTATATATTAGTTTATAAAATTTTTGCCTATTAAAATTCATAAAATTATATTTAATAAATATTAACTTAGCATGGTATGATAGAAAATCTTGAGTGGCTTCTGGCAGGCTTGCTTGCTTACCTCTCTCAAATTTGACAATAGTTTATTTTAAATTTGAGAGAATATTAAGACTATTTATTTTAATTATATTTATACTTTTTAATACAATAACAAAAGTTTACCACAATTATTTATCTTCTAACATTAAATTAAATTTATATTTATTATCGTTCTAAATGTAAATTAAATAAATATTTAATAATTTATTTTGATTTTTCTTTAATTTTCTTTTGTTTGTAAGTTGTATTTTATTATGAGATGTGATGATTTAATTTAGTGAAATTGATGAAGATTATATTTTTAATTATTAGTGACTGTAATGTTCGATTTTCAAAATACTCTAAAACCCAATTTTAGGAGTATTTCCACGATATTGTATAGCTCATCCTATATTCATGGTGCAGTGTTTGCATATGATGAAATTTCAATTTTGTGATATAGCATTATTTATTTTTTTTAAAATTCATCTTCCAAATATTCTATAATTCCTAAACTATTATCAGTATCTAAATTCTCATATACATACATTAAATCAACCCATATCCTAATTTCTTAAACTAAACCCTAACATTAAAAATCTAAATTCTTTCAATTCTATAATTTGGTGTTCGATGTTTAATTACATATATCAATACTTACATCAGTCTCTATTTCTCAAAGGATAACAATATAATTTTATGTGCACAACTACACGTATTAATCCCAAATTTTCAAATCAATAATTATTTATTGTAATCAATCTATTCTTAGTCATTTATCCGATTTTCATTCTCGAAACCTCATGGTCAACTTCTTAACACTAAAATCAACATTTTCATACTATTACCTCAAAATAAAAATTATTTAATACACCATTCAAAAAATACAAAATGCTTGTACAATTTACTTAGGCTAAAATATATATAATCATTAACACTTCTTTTTTCAACCTAATCACTCAAATTTTCATCACTTCCATATACTAAATCTCAACATTTATCACCTATCTATCATATAATATTAATCTAACCTCAATATTTTAAATGCTTCATAATCTTATATACTATCACATGTGCTCAAATAATGATATCTAATCCATTCATCCATTTAAAAATTTTCTATTATGTGTCAATCAAATCTCAACCTTTCTTACATACAAAAATTCATCTTCTTATTATTCCACAACTCTTAAACTACCACCAATATCCAAATCCTCATATACATACATAAATCAATCCATATTCTAATTTCCTAAACTAAACCCTGACATTAAAAATTTAAGTTCTTTTAATACTATAAATAAATTAATAACAAAGCTATATAAATAAAAACAATAGAGTAAACTTACAATTTTCCTTTTTCTTTTCTTTCTTTCTTTCTCTCTTTTCTTTCCTTCTTTCTTGTCTGTCCCTCTCTTTCTCCTTCCCTTCCTCACATTTTCTCTTGATTACATTGAAACTAACAATTTTCCTACTTTCCAAATAATTCACAAAATAATGAATGACTTAGGTTTAAACTTGCAAATCCTATGGCCAATATTATTCCAATTTATTTTTCACTTTCCTATGCCAAAATTAAGTCAACTATTACTCTGAATATATGATTAAAAATATGCCAAGAATTTAGACAAATAGATGGTTGAGATTAAAAGTAAGAATTGATGGCTAAAAGTAGAGGTGTCTAACGGGCCGGGTCGGCCCATGAACCGGCCCGGCCCGGCCCATCAAAACCCGACCCCGAACCGGCCTGGATTACTATTCACACGGTCCGGGCCGGCTCGGGCCAATATAAACGGTCCGGTCCGGTTCCAGAATTCTGGAACCGCGAAATTGGATCGGAACCGGCCCAGAACCGTTTTGGGCCCGTCGGTTCGACGACGGCGATGGAGACGGAGACGACGGTGGCGGATACGACGGAGGCGGATATAGCGGAGGCGGAGACGGTGGCGACGGCGGCGGAGGCGGAGACGACGGTGGCGGATACGGCGGCGGCGGCGGCAACGATCGGAAATTAGAACCGGAATCGTCTGACGAACCGGCCTCGACCGGCCCGGACCGTTACTGTTCTGTCCCGATTCTGGTCCGGTTCCATGATACTCGAACCGTTGAACCGGCTCGGACCAATCCGTCTAAGTTTCCTGTCCGGTCCGATTCCATGAAATTGGAACCGACGAATCGGACCGGCCCGGCCCGAACCCGTCGGTTCGGGCCCGTTAGACACCACTAGCTAAAACAAAATAAATAGACTCAAATTCAATACTTAGGCTTAACAAAACTTATAGGATCATACAAAACTATTGGGCTTCGCAATAATTCATAAGCTTAAAGCCCATCTAATCTAATTCATAACTTGAGCTCCAAATCCAATTGGTTCCATTTCTTCTCAAAAATTTTGATTCAAATATAATTTTAAGTTCATAATCCAATTATAAAGCAAAACCCTATATGGTATGAACTTTTAAAAAAAAAACAATGCTAATTACAAAGTTGAAATTTCATCATATTGCAGGTGTTACACCATAAATATAGGATAAGTTATGTAATATCGTGTAAATGGATCTAAAATTATTAGGGTATTTTGAAAATCGGGTATTACAATTCGACCCTTCAAAAAAATTTTGTCTTTGAAATTTCGTTGATTTGAATCCTCAAATAAATTAGGGTACTATCTTTTCATACTTTTCTCAATCTTTCAGTTCGTCTTTCAAGGTAAATGATGACTCCACTTCACCTTTATCATTGGTATAATACTATTCTTTAACTGTCTAATCTTTCGATCCAAAGTCTCTATTAGCTCCTCACAATATATTAAATCTTTTACTTTCTCAATCTCTGGCTAAAATAAGACATGATTGGGGTCGGATCTATACCTCCAAAGTATAGACACATGAAAAACATTATGAACATGTGACAATTCTATAGATAATACCAACCGATATGCTAATAGACCAACTTTCTTTGTGATTTCAAATAGGCTAACATACCTCAGACTCAATTTTCCTTTCTTTCTGGACCTAATTATATCCTTCTAGGAAGAAATTTTCAAGAATACTCAATCTCCAACCTCATACTCTATTTCCTTTCTATGTCGATTCACATAGCTTTTCTATCTGTCCTATGCCGCTTTCATGTATCTTTTCACTACCTTGATCTATTTTATAGTATCATGTACTAGCTCGAGTCCCTCAATCTATCTCATGCCTTCTTCATCCAAACATATAGGACTTATATGTTTCCTTTGTAAACCTTGTATTTTTGACCTAAGGACTTTTTGATCACTTTATTTTTCAGGTTATTCTTATTATTTTTGACAAAATATATATTCAGATACTTAATATTGAGTAATTGATATTATATGAATGTTATTACAGTGATTTAAAAAAATTTTGATGAAAAAGAATGAATTTAAAAATTTTTTCTTAGAGGTGTCGATCACACACTTGACCTTCAAACTTAAATTCTAAAATGCGACAGTTTATGTGGTTTCAAATAATTTCTAAAAGAGTAATTAGTGGACTAAAGTAAGTTCAGTCTTAGAAATATGACACTGCCCAAGTATATTTATAGAGCCGAACTCATTAATTATTATTATAGGATAAAAGTCATCATTGTTTCATTTCTTTAGATAAATCATATGTGAGTTGACTTAACCATCCTCCCTCATATTTCGTAGAATAACTTATACTCAAAATTTACGAGGAACAAAATTAATTATTGTTTGATACTAGAGCCAAACGTGCACTCGTTTCGATCGAAGAAGAGGAAACTCTCAAGGATTTCTATAAAATCTCTAGTCAGAATCAAGTATACTTTCTTTGGATTCAGCAAGTACTTGGTTAAAATACCAAAAATCGTAATAGTGACAATAAGGGATCACCAAGGAAATAAGTTTGTCTTTCTTCGTTCTAGCAAAATTAGAGTCCCATCAAAACTGTTTTTTTATAAAATCTTTCACCAGATGATGGTATAAGTTACTCTACGAATTCAGAGTAGACAAGAGATTTCCTATAAAATTCTAGTCTACATATAATCAGTGATTGAGCATTAATTCCGTAATATGTATCATTTGAAAATCTTAAATTCAGGAAGACATTTTTTCTATTAAATTACATTGGACATAAGAAACTGGAAGAATTGATGATAATAGATGAAATTTGGGCTCTGAAAGAACTACAAACTATAATATTTGAGTTAAAAGGTTGGATTGTGCTTGGCAGAAAATTTATCAAGCTAGAAGACCAATGAATCTCTTTTGGCTAGTGTTCTAGAATTAACATGTTTTATTTGATGGACGCCATATAATTAAAAGCCCTTTTCCTTAATCAAACAAAAATTCATTTACAGAATAAAAATGGGTATTAAAGTAGTTCATTGCTTTATTAAATTATATTTCATGAGTGGTGATACTAATGATATTGTGATGGTAAATGAATGATATTATGCATATTATAATAGAGAAGTTAGTTCAAAAATATATGATAGTGAATTGTGAGTGATAGGTCAGAGGAAAACTAGTAGGCTAGTAACGATTTAATCCTCAAAGGTGGGGAGCGGTATCGTGTAACATCCTGGCTCTTAAGGGCAGGGAGTGACGCCAAAGTAAAGGCCTGAGGAAAGAGTGGCGTCGGGATAAAGGCCTGAGGAAGGAGTGGCTCCTAGCAGATTTCAGGATGGTTGTGGGGGCAGGAGTAGTCCCACATCGAAATGAGAGAGAAAGTTACTGGGTTATATATGTGGAGTCAAAACCAAATTATCAATAAAGCCCTTTAGAACTTAGTGGTCAAGTTACTAGGGACAAAACCTTAAGGCTAGGCACCATGTAGGCAAGATGGTCGGGGCCACTTTGGGGGCATCATCTGATAGGCTACTGACAGGCATCCAAAGAGGACAATATTGAATTGGATCAAAGCTGTGCACTCTGATATCTAAACAAGATCTTTTGGGATGGGTGGTGGTTCATTTTCAAGAACTACGCAGTTAAGTATGCTTGGACGAGAGCAGTACTAAGATGGGTGACCTCTTGCAAAGTCCTCAGATAATCCATTACGAAGAACAAAACCACGAGGCCCCAAGGATTGGGTCAAAGTGGATAATATTATTGATAATCTTGGAGTAGATATTACAATATGGTATCAGAGCTAACTCTCCTCCAGTACAATTGTGGACTCGAGTATGAGTCAGGGAAAATTGGTGAGCCTGTAACATCTCGGTCTTTGAGGGTGAAGAGTGACGATGGGACAAAGGCCTGAGTAAGGAGCGACTCTTGACAGGCTTCAGGATGACTGTGGGGGTAGAGGAGTCCCACATCGAAATAGGAGAGAAAGTTACTAGGCTATATATGTAGAGTTAGAACCAAATTTTCAACAAGGCTGTTGATCTCAATTAGATTATGTACCCAAGTATAGGTAGTCTTGTTATAGTATAGTCCGATGAGTCCAAGTGTCGTATCC
>JAVXUL010000008.1:15270016-15311734 GCA_035590515.1 Trichilia minutiflora | reverse complement strand
GGTCCGGTCCGGTTCCGTTCTCTGCAAACCGTGGGCCCGGCCCGAACCCGCCGGTTCGGGCCCGTTAGACAGCACTAATAAAAAATTCTTAACATAATATCAAAAAAAAATTTATTTCCATAAAAAATAATTTTTAAAAACAATTAAAAAATAACACAAAACAAATTAATTCAAAATAATCTAAACAAAGGAATTAAATCACATCATCTTCCCTAATTATATATTTGTATGGGTTGAAAATAAGATCAGATATTTAAAAAAATCTCTCACAAACATGTGGTATCTTGATTATAGAAGATGAGATATTTGATTCGAACTTTCTCATTATCTCATGATGATATCGTTTATACATATGAGAATCATAAAGTTAACGTCCAACAGCGTCTACTATGGATTAGAAAAGGGAGCCCCCACACTCCAAAAGACCCTTAGTCCTTTATCGTATTTATCCACCACATTAAAAAATAGAAATAATTAGAAGGTATCTTAAGTCCTGTGACTAGAGGAATCGCCTGATTATTAGGAGTTATTTGTCCCATCGTCTGTCAATTTCAAGGAGTGTGACAGTTACAGGTCTTGCCACCCACAGATTTGACAAAGTGTGAGTATTAATAAAATACTATTAACACATTGTCTAAAGACCGAAAGATCCCATCATTTTTATTCTCTAATGTCAAGTCACATCAAAAAAAGAAGAAATATAGGAGAGATCGAAGAGCTTAAAATGGAAGAGATTAGACTGGGATAGGGGGCGACGACAACCTTCTTTTCCTTTTTGAATGAAAAAATTCGGGAACTTTTTATTGAGAAAGATAGGAAGGTTAAATCAAAACTCAAACTCTTCTTTTTATTTATTCCATATGCACCTTTGCTGACTTAGGAGAGTTTTCCTATCGAGAAACACACACGGCGTTACTCCTTAGTGTATTACTATCTTGCAGGGCTTGGGAATACAGTTTTGCGAGTTGGGCTTGAAAGATAGGCCTGCAAAACTCCAGTTTACGGGAATTCAGTCGCACGCACCATTTCGTACCGTAATAATTGGCTCCGTCTATGAAAAACTGACGAAAAACCATCAGCACACTACCCAACAAAGAAAAAAGGGAGAGGTAACCATTTTTTTTGGCTAAAAGGTACTTAAAACCTTCAAGTGTCTATGTTTGACAAAGATTGCAGTTTTGAAAATGACGAACCAAAGGCAAGAGAACAACAGTTTCAGTTCTAGTGGGAGCACTGTGCACAATGGTAGAGGAACCCTGTCGGCACCGAGGGATATCACAGCGCGAGGAGGATACAATGCTCTGCCTCCTATGGGAGGACCCCGGCTAGACGATGAAGACATGGCCAGATTCTTGGCCACTAAAGTTGAGATGTTGGACAATGAACTCATAAAGATAAAGCATTGGATGTTAAGAGAACCAGTTTACAAGAAGGAGAAGGGAACATCGTTCCCTCCCAAAGAACTAGAAGGTTGGGCTTCTTACTGCTGCAATATAGGAGAAACTTAGAGATCAGCCAGAGCACGCAATCATACATTGGAACCCCAAGCTAACCACTGCACAAAAGGGGAAGGCTAAAATGACAGAAAGGTTAGCAGAGGAGCCTCACATTCTCTCGGATGTCAATACCCCCTTCAAGATTCACAAGGGACATGAACGAAGACATGGTGATATAGATAGAGAACGGGGTATGACGAGTAAGTGTAGGATAGAGCCTAGTCTAACCTTCGCAGACATAAGGTTCTACCTTAATGAAAAATATGCTAGGAAGAAGGAGGCAGCAGCAGCCACTAGTAGGAAGAAGGTGAAGGATTGCGTGAAAAGAATGTTAAATGAGATGAAAGCAAAGTAATTCATTGGACGGAGAGAGGGACCAAAGGCTAAAGCTGCCTCTAAGTTCACATCCCCTTTACTGAGGAGATTTTGGCCTTACGCCTGCCCAGGAAATTCAAAATACCGTAATTGGTCCCCTATATTGGAAAAAATGATCCCTCCTTATATTTAAACATATTTAAGAAGATGATATTGATCCAAGGTCTTACAGAGTTGCAGATGTGCCAACCATTCTCCCTAACTTTGAAAGAGCCAACGAGGCGTTGATACAAGAACCTACCACCAGTGAACATCAGTAGCTTTGGTCAACTAATAGTTATGTTCAAAAATGAGTTTAGGGGGACTGTTGCCATGAGCCAAAACTTAGGTACTCTCTTGTCGATGTGTCAGGGGCCAAATGAGACCTTGAAGAGTATCGTCAAGAGGTACCATAAAGAGGTTATAGAGTTAGGGGAGTACCATCATCCCCTAACCTGAGAGGGATTGAAAAGAGGTCTAAGGATGGAAAGGGTTTGGTATGCCATTCATTGATAATCTATGGACACATATGAGGCTGCCTGGTTTAAACTGATAGATAAAGTCAAGATAGAGGGGGAAATGCTCTTGAGGATGAAAGAGGAGAGTCGTGCCGTTCCAACAAAAAGAGAACAATAGTAAAATGTACCTAGACGGGACGAAAGATATCACTTTGGGAACCCCAAAAATGATCGAAGAGACGTGAGAGAAGAGACAGGGGTTCAAGGAGTTTTTCACCTGAGCTACGAAGGGACAAGGGACACCTGAGGCTCTCGTCAGCTGACAAGCAACCCCAAAGGGTGGGTTAGGTAACCACCCGTGAGTTTGCATCCCTAAGAACCCCCCTATTCGAAGTTTATGAGGATGCTAAAATAAGGGGGTTACTGGTGTCTCAACCTCAAAGTATGAAAACCAAAGTGGCTAGGAAGACTAGAGATAAGTTTTGTGAATTTCATAAAGAGCAGGGCCATACAATCGACCAATATGAAGACCTGCAGAGTCAGATTGAGGTGTTGATAAGAAAAAACTAGCTCACAAATTACATTGCGGAATACCAACACCGTCAAGATCGGGACAACACTATGAAAAAGAAGATAACCCACAAAAATTATGCGCGCTATTCTCTGTTAAGCCACTCATCAGACGCCCATATGATGAATGTGCGAGCTAACAAAAGACTGCGAGTGACATCTATCCCAATTATGTATTGATAAGGATGAGGTTGGAGTACACTATCCACATGATGATGCATTAATGGTGGCCATAGGAATCGTGTCCAAGCAGATTAGTCGGATTTTGATTGATACAGGCAGCTCGACAGATATTATATTCAAAGACACCTTAGATTCACTGGGGATAGAGGAATTGGAGCTATCCCAAACTGACTCTGCACTTTACAGATTCGAGGATTCCTGCATTGTTCCTATAGGGTCAGTGCAACGGCCTGTGACAATGGTGCATTTTCAAGTAGTGAACCTGAAGATATCGTATACGACCATTCTAGAAAGGCTATTTCTTCGAAACACCAAGGCAATGGAAAATGTGCACTACCTGAAGTTAAAATTCAGGGTCGGAGAAAAGATTGGTATCGTTAGGGGTAACCAGAGGGAGACGAGATTTTATTTTACAGTCTCTTCCAAGAGAACATACTGTATCAATAAGAGAGCTCTGAAGACTGTTACCGATGTGATCGAAGACTCGATACCTAGGGCAGAAAGAGGAATGGCTTATGGACAAGCAAGAGCCACGGCTACTATGAACAACAATGTTGAGAATAGGACCACACCTGAGGGCCCGGTGATTAAGCCAATAAAGATACTAGAGATGGTAACGCTAGACGAACGGTACCCGAATAAAACCATCAGGGTTGGCAGCCAATTAGCCTCTGACCAGAGGCGAAACTTGACATTGGCCTTAAGAAGAAATATGGATGTATTCGCCTAAAGCCATAAGGACATGCTAGGTATAGATGTGAGCGTCATGACTCATCAACTGACAATAAATCCCTCACACAAACCAGTGTGATAGAAGAGAAGGGTTTTCAATATGGAGAGACAGAAAATTATCTGGGTGGAGGTCGACAAGCTGCTTAAAGCGGGCTTTATTAGGAAAACCAAATATCCAGATTGGTTGGCAAATGTAGTAATGGTCAAGACGGCCAATGGGCGTTAGCGGATGTGCGTCAACTTCACCGACCTCAACAAAGCCTACCCCAAAGATAGTTTTCTTTCCCTTAGATTGATCATCTAGTGGACTTGACTACCAGTCATGAGTTGCTAAGCTTCATTGATGCCTTTTCAGGATAAAATCAGATACCGATGCATTCCCCTGACCAGGACAAAATAGCATTCATTACAGATTAAAGCATGTATTGTTACAAGGTCATGCCTTTTGGCTTGAAAAATACTGGGGCTACCTTCTAAAAACTGATCAACAAGGTGTTTAAGCCTTTGATGGGGAGCTCTATGGAATTTTACGTCGATGACATGATCCCCAAGTCCACGAAAGCCATAGACCACGCTCACCACCTTGAGCAGGCATTCTCTTTTCTTAGGAAGTATAAGCTTAAACTGAATCCAGAGAAGTGTGCTTTCGGGGTGAGTTAGGGAAAATTCTTGGATTTTATGGTCAGTGAAGGGGGATAGAAACTAACCCGCGGAAGATCCAAGCTATATTGGACCTGAAAGCTCCTGCTACCTTGAAGGAGTTACAAAACTTGACCGGGAGATTGATGGCCCTAAGTCATTTTATCTCAAAATTCACTGACAAGTACTTTGTTTTTTTCAGGACGGTAAAGAAAGGTAAAGGCATGAAGTAGAATGAAGAGTGCGAGGGCTCACTCAAAATTTATTTGACCTCTGTCCTACAATTGATCAGCCTTTCGTTAAAAAAAACTTTATATCTATACTTGACGGTTAGTGAGCATGTGATCAATTCAATTTTAGTAACAGAAGATCCCAAAAGATACAAATTCTCTATTGAAGATGTAAGAAATGTAGTGTGGGAGTGTGAAGGATCCAAAGCACCCGAACCTGATGGTTTTAATTTTAATTTTATAAAGGGGTCTTGGCATTTGTTAGAAAAAGAGACAATGGAGTTCTTGAGTGACTTTTATTCTTCTTCTAAAATAGACAAAGGATTAAATTCTTCTTTCCTTACTCTGATCCCAAAAGTAGCAGATCCCTCTTGTTTAGAAGAGTATAGACCAATTAGCCTAGTGAATTCCTTGTACAAAATTTTGGCTAAGACTTTAGCAAATAGATTGAAGAAAGTCATTGGATCAGTGATTAGCGATGCACAATCTGCTTTTATTAGAGGGAGACAAATTATGGATGGAATTTTGTTGGCTAATGAGGTGATACATAGTATGAAAACAAAGAGATGGAATTATGGGGAAATTGTATTGAAATTAGATTTTGAGAAGGCTTATGATTGCTTGAATTGGGACTTTTTGTTAATTGTCATGGATAGGACGGGTTTTGTTAATTATCTTGAATGCATCGCAACGGCTAGGATATCTGTTTTGGTTAATGGATCTCCTACTTCTGAATTTTCAGACAATAGATGTATCAGACAAGGAGATTCCTTATCTCCCTTTTTATTCATTCGAGCAGTTGAAGCTCTACATTTGATCCTGTGTAAAGCAGAGTTAAGGGGAAGGTTCAATGCCATAGTGGTTGCTGAATCAGGCTAGTATTTCATATTTACAGTTTGCAGATGTTACTATCATATTTATGAAGGCTGAATTAGAACATACGGCTGTGGTTAGAAGATTACTAAGACTGTTTGAATTGATGCCGGGATTGAGAATTAATTTTCACAAATCAAAATTATATACAGTGAGATTTGAGGTGATGTAGGGCAAGCAAAGGTAGAGTGTGCTGGTGTGAAGTGGGAAGCATTCCTTTTACATATTTAGGAGTTCCCTTAGGAGCAAACCCCAAACATATCAGAACCTGGAGCCAGGGATTACAAAGGTTAAAGACAGGTTGGCCTTATGGCAAAGAAATTATCTTTCTTTCAGTGGGAAGATTACCGTCATCAGTTCTGTTATTAGTTCTTTGCCCTTATATTTTACGTCAGTTTTAAAGTTCCAGTGGGAATGATTGGGAAGATTGGTAGTTTGAGAAGAGCTTTTTTGTGGGGAGGAAGTCCAGAGAAGAGGAAAATGGCTAAGGCTAGGGTGGTCCCAAGTATGTACTCCTAAGATTTTGGGGGATTAGGGATTCAATAGCTACAAAAAATTATGCTTTATTAGGAAAGTTGTGGAGATATGGGAATGAGGAGGATGCTTTATGGAGATAACTTATCCTTGAATAATATGGAGAAGGGATTATGGATTGGGTCCCTGCTACAAATCAGGGAGGGAGAATGTCTAGAGTATGTAGAGATGTTATTGATTTAAAACATGTGGAAGGGGTTGATAATCTGGTGGGACAGAGATCTTGCAGGTGGATAATAGGTGATGGTTCAGAGATCTATTTTTGGTTGCATAAAGGGATTGAGTTAGACCCTCCTCGGCAAATGATAAATTGGTAAGGGTTAATCAGATTGGATCTGTTGGAGGAAACTGGGATTTACATTTTAGAAGGGTTTTAAGAGAGTGGATGAAGGATTCTTTAAAATCTTTGTTAGATGCTGTGAAAAATATCAAGATAAAAGTCAATATTGCAGATAGACTTATTTGGGAAAGCAACCCAGATGGCAGATATTCTGTCAAGAAGTTCTCGGATGTGTTAAATTGTATGAACTTACCTCAAGAACATGTGTGGTATACTTCAATTTGGAAATATAAGGTACCTCCAAAGATTCAGAATTTCATTTGGCAAGCTATTAATGAATGTATACCTACTAAAGTTTTTCTTATAGCTAGAGGTGTGGGATTTGGGGAGGGGCTGTGTGTTTGTATTTGGTGTGGAGAAGTTGCAAGGACTGCTTTCATCTACTGGTAACTTGTGAGTATTCATGGTCTGATTGGGGCAGAATTTTTAGATGGTGGGGGTCATGGTGGGTGATTCCAGGATCTATTGAAGCTCTGATTTTGCAATGGAAAAGTGTTTTTAGAGGGGGTGTTCTTAGAGACGGATGGCTGTTTTTGGCGCTACATTGTGGTCTTTTTCAATGGAAAAAATCGGGATTGTGAAGAGTTGATTATTTATATAAAAATGAGATCTCTTTTTTGGATTGAAGTCTTAGAAGAAGGAAAGATGTTGATGAAGTTACCTGGTGGTCAAATCCTAAGGTTGGAAGTAATAGAAATCAAAGAAGAATTGTGAGGCAGAGCATTGTATGGAAGAATCCTGAGATTAATTCCTTAAAATTCAATGTAGATCGAGCAGCAAAGGGAAACCAGGGCTGGCTGGTAGTGGTGGAGCTTTGAGGGATGCAGATGAAAAAATATTAATTTTTGTTTTATGGACCTTTAGGGGTGATGGATTCAAACATGGCTGAAGTTCATGCTATAAAACATGCTTTACAGATGTTAGTATCTTCTCCTTGGGAAAATCAAGAATGTCAACGGTGGAATCAGATTCGAAGGTTGCATTAGCGTGGGTGGAAGATCGGATGTCGGGACCTTGGCGTAGATGGAGAATATTTAATGATATCCACTTGTTCACAAAACAAATTGGATTGATGAAATTTGAACATACCTATAGAGAAGGGAACTCTTCAGTTGATGCTTTAACTAAATTAGGAATTGACAAACCTGTTTTTTTCTCAGCTGTTTTGTAATAATTTGACAGTTTGTCTTTCAGTCGTTGTAAGTTGCTATAATCTGTTAAGCTGTAATACTCTGTATGAACTTGATACAGAATTCCTAATAATTTCAAATTGTATAGGAAAAAATACCGAGTTGTTCATGCTCTATATCTTGAGGGTAAGCCATCGAACCCAAGGACGATGCTGAGGATATTAGCAGTTTCCGTTGGGCAGGCCTGCATTCTTTAAAATCGTATCCTGTTACAGTTTGTCTCCATCTTCAACTCCCTCCTGCAAGCTCAAGATTCTAGCTAGAATGAACATTAACTGGTTTCTAAAGTAGACAAGGTTATTGAGAGGGACTAAAATTCGATGTTAATCTAAGCTCTACTGAGCAAATTGACGAGTTTGATTGATAATTAATAAACAAAAATGTATCTTAATCTTACATTTATAAGGATGTGTCAAAAAGTCTTTAAAAAGTACTTAAATCAACCATGAATCCTAATTCAAAGACAGGAGGTTAGTGCGCAGCTCTCCATTTGATACTTCTTCTCGGATGAAATGAATGTTGAATTCTATATACTTAGTTATGGCATGATACACCGGTTTTGCTACCGAAGCTGAAGCACTTAAGCAATCTGTTAATATCACTGGAGATAGAATTTGTGAAGAACTCCAATAGATGAAGCAAAAATCTAAAACAACTTCTGGGTTCTCAAGGTTTTGTTTGACTCGATACTAGATCACTCTTGACACTTTGAAACAGAATGAAAAACACTAGCTCGAGCTATTCTGTGTACATGTTTAGGATAATGCGCTTTTACATGACTTTGAAAATATAGTTAATAAAATGTATCTGCTAATACCAATTTTTAATAAAACTCAAACATATTTTAATTAATATTTAACATTTTAGTGCAATAATAGTAGTTATAGAATAAAAGTCAAAGACACGGTTATGGTCAGAGCAGCTCAATATAAAAAATGTTCTAGCTTTAGTTTGACTTGTGAAGAGGCCTTTGACATAATGGGAAAACACTTCATTTGGTACAGACTTCTTCTAGCCATTCCTCGTAGTATAGGACTGTTTCTATCTTCTTGTCCTTGATGTGGCAAAATTTTTTTGTTGAATTCAATGGTTATCTCATCATCATTCAATAATTTTGAAATGCTAAATGTAAGTCATTTTGCAATCGCAGGAACACAAAGAATTTGGTTACCAACATCTTGCTCTGTTTTCATAATTGGATTACAACTTTTACACTTTATGTAAAAGCATTGTAGTACTGCATATCAGGATATCTACCCATCTCTACTACCACTATTTTCTGTTTCTTAGATGGAGAAAATCCGAAAGCAAAAAAACTACTTTTCAAATGATACAATATCAATTTATAAATGGGATTAATAACATTGAAATTATCTTGAGTTTACATCTAGAACCAAAATTCAAATTATTTGATATAAACAAAAAAAAAAAAATTGTTCTTCCATGATCATTTATGAAAAAATAAAACTCAGATATTCAACTATTATTATCCCTTTAAAAAAATGATTAATTAGGATATATATACACTTTAAACACTATATTATCGATAATTTTCATCATACTCAGTCTTTTGCAACTTGCAAAATTGTAAATTTTTACTTGAATTTCACTCTACAGAATAATATCAGGGTTCAGGGATTTTAAGTAATTATTTGAAATTATATTGTTAAAAAAAAATATTTTATATATTTATAAGATGACTTATTAGTACAATGGATAATATTTATATTGATTTAATTTTACAAAATTATTATCACTAACCTAAAAAAAAATTTCAGATATAAGATATTTATTAGATGTTTTTGAGAGTGAGTTTATATACACATTAAAAATTTACTTTGAACACTTTTTTATTTATATAATTATTTATAAAAATCAATAATTAAAGTAATTTTGTACTCTTTTTATAAATAATTAAGTAGTCTTTAATTAAATCTTTTTTATTTGTATGTTAATTTTTCTTATACGCCCACAAAAATATTTATTCTAATATGTAACCTACCATATACTCATAATTCATTAATGCTTAATAATAAATAATTCTCAAATTATTTACGGGTGTAATCTGGTGATGATAAGTTGAGTTTGGGATGTGTGATTTAGACATACATTTCGGGTTTGATTCTAATCAATCACTTGTCTTAGGTTTGATTCTAGTCAATTATTCGTGGTTTAAGTAGGATATCTGAACGATGGTATGTTTAGTTAGTATCTCTTCAAAGATTAATCAGACGAGATCTATCGATCGATACGAAGTTCGAATAGTCTGAATTATTAAAAAAAAAAAAAACAATTCTTAAACACTATAAAAAAACTTATAAAATAATAATAGAAAAAAAATACCTTTTAACTATTTTTAAATCTTTTTAAACATCGATTATTTATATATATATTATTTTAAAATTTTATAATAAATTAGTTTTGATGATAAGAAGAAAAATTTAAGATTTAAAATAAAAAAACAATAGGTGAGTTTGTTAATAAGTGAGAAAAATAATATTCTTTTACCTGCTTATACTAAATATATTTTTATAATAAAATTTTTTAATTTAAATTAAGTGTTCAAAATAAATTTTAATATACAAATTTACTATTTTTTTTATTGTAACCGTCAAAATTCAATATTTTTAGGATATATCTGACATGTTTGTAAACATTATGTCTTTATTTGAGACATTGGAAAATATTAGGGCACTGTATGGTATTATCCAGATAAGTAATAATACATTTAAGTCCCTGAGCGTTTATAATTTTCTGTATAAACTGTATAATTTGTTCATTAATATGAAATTTTTTTTTGTGTTGGTAATTAGGTTCATTAAATATATATTCTGATAATTAGGTTATTTAAATATATTCCAGAGAAATTAAGAAAAAAAACAGAGATTACGGGTCACCAGATACAAAGATCTAAATGACAAGATATACGTATATTTATTTTATTTGTAATAATAAAAAGGTTTAGAGGCCTAAATGTTATTATCTCATTTTCTAAAATAACCCAAAACTCCGATTTTAATTACTAAACCCTTGGTTTAGAGACGGTCTGTCCATAATGATTAGTTTCATAAACCCCACCTCAGAGTAAATAACTACCGAGCTCACTGGCGACATCTCCACCGTTTTCCGTCCTCTTTATATTTCCGGTAACAATCTGTATCCTTTTTAATTTTTAATTTTTTTTTATTTTCAACGTCTCTTGCATACAAGTTTTTGTTATTTTATGGAATTTTTGTCAACATTTGGAACCTTGATGAGTGTAAATTCTTAGCATAAGTTGATCGCACTTGATCGTAATCCTTATAATTTTTTTTATTTGGTTGCCTTGTTTAGCGAGATGAGATTGCGTTATAATCTTTGTTTGTAGCCTTTGTAGAAAGGAATTGTAAATTCTTGTCATGATCGTGAAAAAATAAAATTGTTCTATTTATATGAATGTTTGAAGGGTGATTGTGGAAGATACGGGTAAGAGATGGAATTACAATTGTGGTTCTGTTATTTAAAGTATAATTACATAACTAAAAGCCTATCTGCGTATGTGACAGTACTGCATCGATAAATAAAACATTAGAATTTATAATGTTCTTTACAATAATATTTTTTATTATTAATGGGGTAAGATGAACCAAGTTATTCTATTCTTATGTCATACCTGCCACACCAGTGACTAGATTTTTGTTATCAGTCTACCAAATTCTAGTGTAAGTGTAATGGTCTTATAAAAAGGTGTAAATATTATTGAGGTGGATGGTATAGTTGGTAAAGTCATTTGCCATTGCAAACTGACCTCCTCACACCATGCAAGGGTTGCCTATCACTCTGTTAGCTGAAAACCCAATGGTTCTCCTGTAGAACAATACATAGATTAATGAAGCTCATGTTGGAGACAATGCAGGAAACTGGTGTTATTGCATGATAGAGTGAATGATTATCCAGATTGCATAGTTTTTATCAACAAGGTGTAAATGGAATTTCCTTTATTCGTTAGAAGAATCTTCTGTTCTTGTGACAGTACTCTTGTATATAAGCCTTCAATACACAAATGCTATCTTTTTTTTTTTTTTAATCTGTGCGTGCATGCAGTTTGTTAAAGGTGGCATATAGTGTATTCAAAAGCAGGTTCTATTCTTTCTTGAGGTTGTTTTTATATATATTCATCTCTTTATAGATATGGATGCTATTAGACTCAAACCTCTCCACTCAATAATTATACCTTAGCCAGTTCTTTAAATATTTTCTATGTGAATCTGAAAGTGAAAGTTGCAGTTGATGAAGTTTGAACGTTTCAGGTTACTATCTCACAGCCTTGGGAAAGGTTTAATGTTTAGTGGGCCTTTCAAAATGCTTGTAATTTTTATGTCTGGTAGGTTTCTCTCTTTTGATGTCAGCTTCAATAAGCTGAGATATTGAGATCCTTAGAATTGTTGTTCTCATTTCCCAACATCTTAAAACATGCAGATCTTGATGCATTGTAATCTGGATGCAGGCAAGTTCATCATCCTGGAGTAGGGATAATCTGTTGCCCCATATATAAAAGTGGGCTGTTTTATCACATCTGTTCCAGAAGTATTATAGAAATCCATAATGGATAAAAGACTCAAAAATATAGCTTGGGTGGGGAAGAATATCTCCCAAAAATTTGAAACAATGTGCCAGCAGGTGGATAATATTGTGAGCCAGGTATTATAAATATATGTCCTCTTTCTCTATTGGTTTTCTTGTTATTTCCACTGGATATCGTTGTGTAGTCTAGTTGGTGCAGGTTTGTGAGGTAGCTCTAGAGAACATATATAATTTTGGTTTGTGTGTACTTATTTATGATTTATAAATTTGTACCAAATTTTCTAATAGATTTGAAGTAATGTTATGCACAGGACACCGTTAAATATGTTGAAAACCAGATGCAGACAATGGGTGGAAGCGTGAAAAGATTCTATTCTGATGTTGTCCTAGATTTACTTCCTCCTTTAGCAGATCCTGTAAAACATGAAGCTCAAGAAGTGGTTGTGGAAAGCAATGAAGCCATTGGTGCCTCTATTAAATCAATGATAGATATTGAGGGAAATTCTGCAAATACTATCATTAAGCAATCACCAGAGGAGCCCAGCCCAGACAATCAAATGAAGAACCAACTTGGTCATGCAGTAAGTGGACTTTGCCATGAAAACCAACCCACTGCTCCAACTTCTGTGGATCCTGTGGATGGGACAGAGTCTGATTTGGGTTTAGGAAAAATTGATACCCTTTTAACACATGAGATCTGTGATGGAGATGTTGACGAAAATGCCATAAAAGAAAAGTCATCTACATCTGAGTTGTTGGAATTAATGTCTCTGGGTGAGAAAAACTCATTTGAAGCATTATCATATTGTAAATCCATCGACAGTAATAGAAAAAATGCATGTGCGGTTGTGACAGAGATTTCTCATGCAACTTCACTCAATGTTGTGGAGTTTCAACCCACCCAAAAAGCAAATACAGTTTGTGATAACTTTGCAGATGATTCCGTAAGCATTTCTGATGCTTTAATTGCTGCTTCTGAAATGAATTTGTCTGCTGCATCTTGTGAGGATAAAATGTTAGAGACAAGACTCATGTCCTCTAGCTATTCAAGATCAGTGGAATCTAATAATTTGCATGAGAATTCACTTGATTACTTAACCACGGAAGCAGCTCTGTGTACTGATGCAGTTGATGTGGGCGAGGTTTATGATAGTTGTAAAGCAATCAACTCTTCTACATCAGCTCCAATTGTATACCATGAGGATGACAATGCTGGGGCGGAGCTCATCCACTCCAGCAGTGTCCTGTTGCTGAAATCAAGGGGTTCGTGTTTTCTAAATCCGGAAATTATAGTATTATTCCCTTCCTTTTACCATGATTCTTTACTTCTGTCTTTGCAGAGGAAGATGTTTCATGGACAGATTATACAAAGCCCCTAACTGAGATATCTCAAAACACTAATGATGAGTTACACGTGTCTGCTAGATTTGAGTCTCTTGCAACCTCTTCAGATACGGGTATGTTCAAAGTTTGTTTTGCTTCTTTGGTTGTCAATTTTGAGTCATCTTTTATTTTTTCTCTCCTGACATTCATTGGTCATATTTTTGATGATGTTGATGTTGATGATTATGTTAGTAAAGATGATGTTGATGATTAAGACACTGTTTCAGCTTCTACCTTCAGCATATTTTTGTAATTATGCATACTATATCTTAAAATATATACTCTCTTCACCGGAGCCATCTCATCTTTCTTTACTTCCTTTTTTCTTCTTTTTCATTGAGGTGTGACTACGAGTTAAATCCCTTTTCAATAATTAAAATCATGATTGCTATGAACTGTGAAAATCCTTAAATCACGTATCAATGATATTAAGAAGCAGAAATTACATTTCTCTGCTGAAGACTTGTTCTTTTGTTCTTAGAAAAACCTCATTCACTTGCAAGTTATTGATTTTTTATTTTATTTTATAACTATTGTCCATCTCCATATTACTTGGGATTAAAACTTTAGAAAGCCCAAATATTCAATCCATGCACTTGTCAACCTCCAGTACGATCTGTTCTTTAAAGTAATGTAGTTTCTACAGAGACATTTTCTTTCTCCCTTCTAAGTTTCTAAGAGTATCCCCATTTGAAGGGACATGGCAGAGTCTGGATTTAACATTGGACTACATCCTCGGAAGAGCAAAGAAAAGGAATTATTTTTAATAGAATAAAACTTTGTTAATTTTCATGCATATAGTTGTCCACCTTTCTCTTTAATTTATGAGTTTATTACCTTTTTAAATATTACATTGGTATTATGTTTATTCTGAGAAAACACATTAATGTAGTCAAACTTTCCATTTGCCAGAACTATTGTATGGTCTGGGTTCTTTCTAATTCTGAAAGCGTCTGCAGGGCCTTCAGATGATTATAGTGATGATTTGGATTATTCTGGGATGGAAACCATTGAATTGTGTGAAAAGGTGAAGCTGGAGGATAGCTGCGTCATGGTTGACGATAGTGCACTTTATGCTGTCTCTTATAGGACCCGGAAACTGAGATCATTCAAGGTTGGCATCTCTCTGTCTCTCTGTCTATCAGACACAAATTCTCTTACTTTGTTCACAAAAGAAATAATTACAGTGATCCATATTGTGTTCCCTCTTTAATCTACATTTTGTTTTGTAATTTTTTTTTCAAAAAGAATTCTAGATTTGTGCTTGTGAAGGCTGTTTTTGAATGCCCTGACCAAAAAGAAAAACAGAGCTATATGGACATCCTTTTTCGTTCTATTAAAATGGTTTCATTCTGTCCACAACCTTTGTCAAAAAGTTTATTGGGAAAAATGCCTAAACTAAGAAAAAGGAAAAAAGCTAAACCTATAAAACTAAATGTGACTATTGTATAGATCATGATTCTAATTCTTGATGTTGTTGAAGCACCTTTACAGGGAAATATAGAATATATGTTTGGAAGTGTACCAAGTCGTTCCCAAATTGCAATGTGCATGTGTTTTGAAATTTTGGTAATTCTTTGAAGCAGCTTGCAATTTTTTGTTGTTTTCTTACAATTATTAATCATGTAGATAGCCAAGAAAGCTTAAATGAGTTATTGACCTCATTTTCTCTATATTTTCATCAGAAAAGGATTCAGGATGCTTTTGCTTCAAAAAGGAGGTTAGCTAAGGAGTATGAGCAGTTACCTATTTGGTTTGGAGACGTCTATACGGGAGCTAGTCAAGACACTTTGCAAATTCTCTTGCCGTCGACCACCTTAGCAATCGTGGACTCGGAGAATTCAAGTAAAAATCATACATGTGATTCTGAATGGGAGCTCCTTTAAATAAATTAAGCTATCTCAATGGATGATTGCAGTCAATTGTTTATGTGCCTCTTGCCTGTGCAGATCAGTGTGATGTTATATTTACATGTGAATAAACGGGTTGAAGTTAGCCCTTCACGGATAGGAAATAAAGAACATATTCAAGGATAAAAATTTGCACAATTCTCAGTTTTACAGATGGAATAATACCCCTCTCTGAATAGTAACTCTTTTTTTGTCAGTTTCTTTTTCCAATAATCATTAAGGGTTACAAAAAGTTTTGATGACTCTGCAATAAATATGCATACAAAATCTCATTCCATGTATCAGGAACTCCTGGTAAACACCAGTGAATGCAATCAGCGAAATTTTTCGGATCAGATCTTTGTTCTTTTGTCAATAGTTTACCTTTCCGTTCCCCATAAACGGTTGTATGAGCATCTTTTCGGTACTCAGACAGTTGAGTAATATTCAAAAATGTTACATTGATTTTTAATTCTCTTATAATGTCATGAATTATCTCCATGATCGCGAGACTAGAACCAGTACCCCAGTATGAACCTTGGATTGGATATAACTCGTTGAAGCAGTTTTTGTTACTTCCAGGCTTCCATTCATAGCTCCTGAAGCAGAAAATACAAACGTTTTCACGATTAGAGCAGAGACTTTGAAAGAGTTGGCAAATCTTTGAATCTAAAACAGTCAAATTTGCTCAAAATTGGGGTGATGCTTACCATAAATGTGTTGGAGACATACTCATGAAGAACAACTTTTGATTGCTAGGGTTGATGTTGGACTCCAACCAAGTTGCCCAAGTTTGTAATGCCAATCTGTAGGCAGTTGTGACATTATATTCTTGAATATCATCCGGAGATCCATGTCTGAAAACAGAAACGATATAAAAGATGTTCAATTTGAGCTTCTTGCACCAAATTATCATACATTATCAACTACTAGAACTTCAGTTAATAAGACAATGAAGCAGAAAATGAGAGCTTACGTAGCATTGATAGTCGGTTTGTACATCCACCATACATAGCTTTCAAATACCAAAACATCAACTCCTTCCCAGCTCTTGCCATGTTTAGCTATGGAGTCAAGAGTTACCAGCCTTTTTTGTACAGTATGGTTTGTTGCATGGTCTGAAATGGACTCCACGATGAAGGGTGCCCAGTAATACTCAATGGAAACATTGAATTCCTAAGAAAAGAACCCAGAAATAGAAGACAATTCTGAAACTGGTATCTTTTAGAATCAGCCAGAGAGGTATTTAAATTCAAGTACCTCAGCTTTAAAGATCTTCATAGGAGGAATTCTGTGAAACGATTTCTTTCCACCAGGAATCACAGATTGTACCATACAGACCATGGACTCAAACTGTCCTCTCTGTACTGAATCTCCAATAAACATCAATCTTTTTCCCCTCAAAATGTCCAACAACTTCAATGGATCAAACCTTAGAGATACAGAAACAGAAGCATTCAAAATCCCTTCAAAATATTCTATTATAACATCTAATAAAAGTTACCTGGGTAGTTCGCATGCAACAGGTTGCCACCTCCAGTTCTGATAGAATGAATCAGGTCTTCCATTCCTTTGGCAAGTTGTCTGTTTAACCAAATAAGGACAGCTTTCTTCTGTATAAAGAGGGTAAGTTACATTATCCCATATCCATTTGCCTTCAAAAACATTGCAGCTTTCCTTGAATCGATCTTGAGAAGAAACAAAGACTGGTTTTCTTTGACTGTAACTTTCTGAATTACCATATAACCAAAATATATTGCTCTGATTGCTCCTCAAGTTATCTAGTACCAATCGTGCAGTTCCAACAATCAGAACAGAAACTAATGCAACGGGGAAGAGGGATTGAATCCGGCGATCTGGCCATGGTTGTAGCATGATTTGATCTTGGTGTGAAAAGATGAAATTCTTGCTCTTTTACTCATGTTTAAGGGACATTGTCTTTCATATTTTAATGACTATCTTGAGTTTCAAGTCTGTTTAGAAGTATTCCATTCAACAACCAGTTGGTCAAGTTTAGGTAGGGTGTTATATTTATTTAGCCATATAGCTATTGGGAAACTCTCAAAATCAAGATTTTCGTTACTCTTTTGAACTCAATCTGTTCTGAAAATAGGTAGCACATCCAACTTCTAAGAAAATCAATCAATAAAGAATTATTTTTCAAAAAAAAAATTATATAAACAATATAAGAAAATAATATTTATAAGGTGTTTCTTAAAAAAAATCTGTAAAAACGAAAATATATATATATATATATATATATATCCCTTAACAAAACTCCATAATGTCTTCAAGAAGAAAATATATGAGCAGATTTTTTTTAAGAAACACCTTATAAATATTATTTTCTTATATTGTTTTATTACTGTGCACAGACGTTTATACGAATATCTGTAAAAACGAAAACAAAACAAAATATCAAGACAAGTTAAAGCCGAAAGCCACGGTCCTTAAATCTTAGCCACTTCAGTTTCAGTTAAAGCAGAACATCTTCTTTAACGACAGTGTACTAACAACATCAAATACAGAACAGAACATCATATCACAAAGCGAAACTCCAAACTCTCAATCTCTGTATCGTTCTCAAACGTCTAAAGTAGAACAGAAGTATTAATAGTAGAGGAAAGAATGTTAATGAGCGGGGTGTGTGGTTGCGGCCGTACATGCAATCTGCGGCTAACAGAGAAGCCGTTTCTCCGGCAATTGGCTCAGCGCCGGCATCTCTTTACCACTTCAAGCTCCGTTTCCACCAAGAAAAAAAAGGTTATTGTGATATCTGGGCCTACTGGAGCTGGGAAGAGCCGGCTGGCTTTGGAACTCGCTAAGCGGCTCAACGGCGAAATCGTCAGCGCGGACTCTGTCCAGGTGATTTAATTGATATTCATATATCAGTGTCAAAAGATTTCTAAGGTTGACAGTTCTTTTTGGGCAGTTTGATGTCTTCAATGGAGAGACATTAAACAATTATGAATTGCCAAAAGCTTCGTTTAATTGATTGTACATTGTAGGCACGGAGAATTAAGAGAAAACAGAAAGAGGAAATTTTTTGTGCTTTTGTTATGTTTTATGTTGTTTAGAACATTTGTGTGAGAGCGGTGAAGTTTTGTGGTTTGTGGTTTGGACTAGCAAGAGTTTAACCAGAAATGAAAGTGGGTGAAGTTTTCTACTTTGGTTTTTTGTAGATTAAGATAACTTCTGCTGACGTTAACACACTAGGTGTTTGCTGCTGATGAAAAGAAGCAAAATGTTTCCGTTGTCTTTTTTACCATTATTTAAGATATTGTAAATCAAAATTTTAAGTGTGTAATGTTATGCATAAGCCATGGTGTTATTAAATCATAGTGTTGTTGAACACTCTGTGTTCAAATTGGGTGTCGAGTGCTCATTAGGTTACGCTCACATAATCTCTGTTATTATATTGAGTGTTGTAATAATCTCTGTGAAAATGGGTTGATTAAATGTTATTTGTGTTGCAGGTATATAGAGGCCTTGATATTGGGTCTGCCAAGCCTTCTTCTAGTGATCGAAAGGTTCCTTGTTGAGATACCATTTCTTTAATGCCTACTTTTAGGATAAAGATATCTGTAAAGAGTATTATGAGTTGCCATGTTCTGTATTAGTGTAATATTTCATTATTTGATGAGTCAAAAATGAGTTCCACAATGTGAGAGATATTAATCATAAGATTTTAAGCTTCAAGATACTTTTGTAAGCTATTCTACTCATTTAGGTACATGTATCATCGTGGTTAGTACTACAGTGTTTACCATTTTATACTGGAAGTTTGTGTTTTATCTACTGTAATATGATGGATAATTAGTTTCCCTTAACGTGGGGTCATTCATATGAGAATCTCAGGCATATAATTTAATTTTATGGTGTGGCATTTTCTTTCAGAGACATTTATCCTTTATAAGGATTCATATTTGTTTACTGTATATAACATGAAAGTAATAAGCATGAATTGCACCCTATTGTATTTGTGACTAAATCATTCTCATATTGCTGTATTCCAGTCTGCCTCTGACTAATAATCTATTTTTGGTTCTGATTCACTTTTTTGATCCTCAAATGTGATATATCACTGTGGTTTTTTTGGCCTTTTATTTTCTTGGTTTGATGTCCATCGAGTTCTCTTCCACTTTTGTGCGTTGTTTAATGGTTTTTAATAATCAAAATTTTTATTTCTTTGCAGGAAGTGCCTCATCATCTGATTGACATACTGCAACCATTTGAAGGTATGGCTTTGGAGGGTGGAACAGAGTAAAGGATTTTAATGCATCTTGTAAAAAGATATGGTGATATTTCTTTCAGTGTAATTTAAAATATCTCTTCTATTTTGAAAATATATCATTTTATCTTCTTTCAGATTATTCTGTTGGACAATTTTTTGAGGATGCAAGGCATGTGATAAAGGATATTCTTAATAATGGTCGTATTCCAATTGTTACTGGTGGGACTGGATTTTACTTGAGATGGTATGTTCACACATTCTTCCATGTAGGTGAGCATTGTTGACAACCATTTCCCTTTCCTTCTCAGTGGAAATTAAGTGCTAGAATAAACAGAATTTCTCTTGAATGCAACAACCTGATCTCTGCTAACTAATTCCACTGAGAAGGGAGTTTGCTATTCTTTGTTGATCTTGGTACTTAGTCAAATAGCTTGTCTAAAGTGAATTACCATCATGTGAGTCTGTGTGTGCATAGTGAACAATGTGACAGTTTTAATGTCACAATAGTGGGTTATTCTGTGCAGATGAATTTTCTATGTTAGACATTATCCTTTGCTGTGATATAATTTATGTTGAGTTACTGAAAACAATTTATATGGTACATGTTCACGGTTTTCCTTTTTCTGATAATGTTAGGTTTATATATGGAAAGCCAGATGTTCCAAAATCATCTCCAGAGATTGTTGCTGAAGTAAATTCAGAGCTTGCAGATCTACAGAGAGATGGGGCTTGGGATGTTGCTGTGGAGTTAGTGGTCAAAGCAGGAGATCCTAAAGCCCACTTGCTGGCTGCCAATGATTGGTATCGTTTACGTCGCAGTCTCGAGATAATCAAGGTTAGTTTTCAACATTATTTGCTATACATACATATACACGCATACAGATATGAAGATTTAGATGCCCCTCTGTCTCTCATGAACATTTAGATGTCATTCCGTGCCCAGCCCCTCTTATCTTTTTGTAAACAAATAAAAGCAACTAAATTTTGAATGTGAATTTGAATTGTTGACAGATATTTTTCATGAACATTTTTTGCTAACGCAAATGTGAAGAGACAAGCTGCGTAATGAATATAAATTTAATTATAAAGTGGCTGACTTTTTTATTGAGCATTATTTGTTTAATCAATATATCCTTCGATTTGGAAACTTTATGTTCTAGCTTTTGTTCTGTTCTGGACTTAAGTTGAATGCTGTAAGAGAATATTGTACTTTAAATTGTGAAATAATAATTTTACCTGAAAACAACGATAACTGAACATATTTTGAAGTGTATGCAGTTGTTACTCATTTGATATTTCTCTTGGCATGGCAGTCCACCGGTTCTCCTCCATCTGTTTTCCAGATACCATATGATTCTTTTAGGGAACTCTCTGATTCAAGTGAAACTAACCACTCTCATGAGATGAACTCTTCTGCTGGTGTGCCTGATCAGAATACAAATGATCTGGATTATGAGTTTCTTTGCTTTTTCCTTTCAAGCAACAGGCTTGATCTTTATAGATCAATTGATTTGCGCTGTGAACATATGCTTTCAGGTAGGTGAAATGATTTTGCCTCTACAATCTGCTTGTTTAATAAACATTTTGTTTCATTGTTTATCACTTTTGTGGTACAAAGTGAATAATATTTTTGTGCTTAGTAGCATAACAATATTTTTTCTTTTATTTTCATGATATTTGGTTCCAACTGTAGGAAGGGATGGGATATTGTCTGAGGCCAGATGGCTACTTGACAAGGGTCTTCTTCCAAATTCAAACTCGGCAACTCGAGCAATTGGTTATAGACAAGTATACCTCTGAAATTTGATTCTTTTACTTTTCTTGCCTGTATGTACTGATTATAAATGATAAGGATGCCTTTTCATTTTTCTCCTGGGAAAAGAAAATTTTGGTATGATAATGATAATAGAGTTATTTCAAGTTTTTTTTCTTTCTGTATATTTATTTCAATTGCCTAGTTAACTAAGGATCTATGTCTATTTGATATTTTCCACATTCTGTAGATAGTTTTCCTTGAACGTATATGTTCCATGCCAATTGGTGAGATCATCGTTTGTTTTATAGGAAAAGAACTTTTCTTTTTGTCCATGTATTTATGGTTTCTCAAGCTGGGCCCTAAGTATTTGTGATCATAAACCTTAACAACTTCCTCAAAAATTTCTTATGTGTTTAACGCAATAAATGTTCACTGCATATTATATTTGTTTAAAAGATTCACAAAAGATTAAGCATTCAAATTCAATTTTCCATTGATCATACCAGTACTTTCCTTTTATTTTGCTTTTAATGCATAATTTTTTTTTTCTGTTCTTTTCTGCATTGTCCATACTAGTACTTTACCTGGTTTTGATTTTATTTGGCACCTTGTTTTGCTTTTAACGTTCTAGCAATAGTGTCAATATTCATCCAGATTATCTGGCAATAATTTCAGGCTATGGAATACCTACTAAGATGTAGGCAACAAGGAGGAAGAAGTTCCACTGGAGAATTTTATTCATTTTTGTCGGAATTTCAGAAGGTATCCAGGTAATAAGTTTCCATTCCCTGATAGAATGTATTTCATTTATGTAGCAAAGTTAATTTTCTTCTATATAAGGCTATGTTATGTTGAGAATTTGGCATTTCTCCAACTTCTGTTATTATTGCAGGAAAAATCTGCTGTAAAATTGTTTTTGTTTAATGGAAAAGAATAAGAATAATCACTTATGATATATGAATTGATTTTGTTTGAACTCAATTAACACCAAAAAAATCGTAAAACTAAAAGGCTGGTCATTTGAAGAACCAAAAGAACAGGAGTGATGAAAAGGTTGCGTCAATTCCGTTTCAACAACTTTATTGCCTTTCAACCCAACAGTTGAATATATGGTCCAACATAAGGAATTTGTAACAACTAACAAGTTGGTATTATATGTGTAAAAGTTGGAGAAATAGGGAATCATTTATTACTTAAATTGTTTGATTGCGGAGATTTGGGAACTTGATTTCCCCTTTTATTGTTATTAGTGTGCTTAATGGAATTTCAAATAGAATAGGGGTGTCATACCTGGCCAAATTGATGTCTTGTATTGAAACATATTCATAGAGGAGCAGTACGGCGTTTGATGGTAAATGAGTTGACAGTCAGTAGGAATATTTTCTCGTTGTTGAAGTACATGATTCTATCCAAGAAACATGATTCCAGCAATTATTTTCGTGTTATATAGAAATTTTGCGAAAAGGCAAATGACTTGGTTCCGTAATGAGCGTATATATCACTGGCTTAATGCTTCTAGACCCTTGGTATGTTTCTTCCAACTTCATTTCTTTCAGTTTGTACTTTGTAACTAGCATCAAGCTGGATTATTTTCTTCATCTTTGAATGTCAGAAAGTTTTCATAATCCTTTCGTTATTTGTTAGGAAAATGTACTGGAATTCATCATCGAGGCATACTATGATTCAACTGGAACTTTGGTTGTGCCTAATGATCTTCAAATGAAGAAAGATGTATCAAGCCATCGAGAAGCTTCTGATCTGAAGTCTTACCGCCCTAGAAATAGGTACAAATTTTCACGAAGTTGATCATTTCATTTACATAATTCATGAATATATTTCTTTTTCAACGTCAAGTCATTTCGTTGGCCGCGAAGATTGTTCTGATATCCTAGACTGGATAAAGAGGACTCAAGGGTAAAGCAATTAACTTCTCAGTTTCTTTTAATAGCTGTTACTTTCTTATGATATGTTTAAATTCTTCACAACCTTTAATAGTTTGCCGATACATCCATGCAGTGAAACTTTATGACCTTCGACAACCCATGGTAATTTGAACATTGATGTTGAGTAAGCAGAAATATTGTTGATTGGCGACCAAATCAGTATTAATACACCAGAACCCAACAAAATTCTACAGTTAAGCATACTTGATCATGAAAACGGTGAATGCGGACAATGTGCTGAAGATCTGACATTGCAGCTCTCTAGAAAAGAAAAAGAATTCCATATTGATTTTGCTCTAGAACTAGAAGAGCAGGAAATTTGAATGTGTAAGAGGCGTTTAACTGTAAAAACAGATTTGTAATCTTTATTTTACTTATTGTTAAATTGGCAGATTGAGATGCTTGGGATCAATAAGAATATTCAGTTATGATGGTTTGGCGGTTGCCCTTTTTAATCACAAACAAACTCTGCACTAACTAATGCAAGTTGTAACACTGATCCATGGGACGTACTACCAAGTATGATAACAGGTAATTCGGATTGGGAGGTAAAATTTTAATTTGTATTTTTTGAGTTATTATCACTTAATTCTCCTGATATTTGATAATATTTTATGTAAATTATAAAACATAAAATAAATATTTATTATAATTATATATTATGTTATTATTATGTTGTAGTTGTAGATAACTATAAAATGGCAATGGCAATTTAATAAAAATAATGAGAATTATTTTTTTGGTTGGTCAGAATGGTGTTATGAATTTTTTTTAATTATTTATTTTTAATTGTTGAATATTTAATTAATTTATATATATAATAATAATAATTAAATATTAATTTTATTAGTAGTATAAAAGTTATTAAAGTAGATATTTTAACAAAAAGAGGAATAAGTATTTATTTTTATATTTTTTAATTTAAGTGAATTATAAAATAAGTGATAATAATTTTTTTAAAAAGTGTATGATTTTTCTTTTCTTTTTTTTTTTTCGTCAAAGTCGTGGTATATTACAATTCCCGTGTGCTCTATTATACTTAAATTATGTATATTATATTTAAATATTTTTTAGAAACATGATGAATATTTTTATCCAAAAAAAAGGATCTCGAATAAAACAAAGGTGTTAAAATATCATTAAAAATCAATGAATTTCACAATATTCAAATAAATAAATGTCTAAAATTTACCAGCTCTTATAAACTCTTATTGAGACTGACAACCGCTCTTAACTCTTAAACCTTTCAAAGCTCACGCTTTTGTCTTCGAACCTGCCTGTTCAATTTTTTAACTTTCTCTCGAAAATGAGAATCTCCATACTACGATCCGTCAAAACCCTAGCCAAACCCACGGCCGCTCGTGGCTTCTCTTCCGAAGCAGTCCCCGATCGCAAGGTCGCTGTCCTTGGCGCGGCCGGCGGGATCGGGCAGCCACTTGCTCTGCTCATGAAACTGAACCCCCTGGTCTCCAGGCTCTCGCTCTATGATGTTGCTAACACTCCCGGTGTTGCTGCTGATGTCAGTCACATCAATACCAGATCTGAGGTCTATATTCGATTTCTCTCTTCTTAGTTTACTTTGGATTTAAATGATCTGATTATGTAAATTCTTTTAGAATCATTTTGAATCTTTCTACTGAAAATTTAATCTGAATCCGCTTCTATTAAAGAAACAGATTTTAGTTCGTGGCGTTGGAAAAATGTTCATTATGGAAAGGAAATAGTGATGTGAGACCAATATTGTGTATGTTTCAATGTAGTTTTATTGAAAGTTGTGCAGAATTGTTCTGTAAAATCAAACACCTTAAACAATGAACACGCATTAGTATTTTAGAGAAATTAAATCAAAGCTTTGTTGTGTGTTTTTTAATAGATCCCCTTGTACAATAACACTGGAAACATCTAAAGTAATTTTAAGTCTAACAACATTTCTTCTAATGTTGCTTTTGAAAGATGGGAAAAAAATACGAAATTCATTTCTATGTTTGTACGAAAAATGGATTTAAAAGGTAATACCAAACGGTTTTTTGTGTCGTTTGCATCTTTTAGGATTTATATGATCGATTGAGCGTGTGATTAGCTGGTTATTCTTTGTTTCTCCTCAAGGTTCTTATGTTTGTATTTGTGAGTTCTAAATTTATTAGTACTTTTTGGGTTTCATTTCCTTGTCTATATATTTGCAAGCTTCTAGTGCTTTTATGTATGTGTATGTGGTTCCTTTTTATGATTTTCTCCTTTCCTAAGCTGAAGTTTTGTTCTTCTTCTATTTTTGAAGTTTTAATCAATAATTGATGTTGATTTCTCTCAATTTGCTTTTGTAGAGTCTTCATTTATCATACTGTTAAATGTTATTGTTCCTTTTATCTTTTGAATTTTACTTAACTGCTTGTTTTCGTATAGGTTGCTGGGTACATGGGTGATGATCAGCTTGGCCAAGCTTTGGAAGGATCGGATGTAGTCATCATACCTGCTGGTGTGCCAAGGAAGCCTGGCATGACACGTGATGATCTATTTAACATCAATGCTGGGATTGTCAAGTCCCTGTGTGCTGCAATTGCCAGATACTGTCCCAACGTGAGTATATTACTTTATTGTTATGTCATTGGTAAATTTTATTTTCATATAATTTCATGTAGTTGACTCTTTTGGATTTCAGGCGGTTGTTAACATGATCAGCAACCCTGTGAACTCAACCGTTCCAATTGCGGCAGAGGTTTTCAAGAAAGCAGGGACATATGATGAGAAGAAGTTGTTTGGTGTGACCACTCTCGATGTGGTTAGGGCTAAGACTTTCTATGCTGGAAAAGCCAAAGTAAATGTTGCAGGTAATAATTCACACAAAAGAAGCTAGTACTTAGTGTTTTGTGTTCTTCCTGTTTGCTTACTAATTAATCAAACGATAGAATAAAAAGGAACTACTGATATGGTTGATATTTTCCCTTTTTGGGTTCTAAGGGGAATGAGACCTTGTTGAAAGTATAATATACAGAGTTGGAGAGTGATTTATTTTTTCCTGGTTTCTAAGTAATGAAATCCTATGATCCAAAATTTGTATTTTTATTGACTTTTGGTATCTTCACTCTTCTAGGCTATCAACAGGTTCATGGTATAGGATAATTTTGGATTATATTATGGATTGACTGGAGGTTTTTATTTGCAGAGGTCAATGTACCAGTTGTTGGTGGTCATGCTGGTATAACAATTCTCCCTCTATTTTCTCAGGTACTTCTTTCCTCTTTTTAGTTTTCTTTTCTTTCTTTTTTTCCCCTTTAAATCAAATGGGTTGGCAATGTAAGTAGATTCTTAATGTTACTTCTGGTTTTTGGGGTGGTTCTTTTATTGCAAACTACTATTGAGTTGTTTACTAAAATACTGTAGGCTATGCCAAAAGCCAATTTGGGAGATGAAGATATTAAGGCTCTTACAAAGAGAACCCAAGATGGAGGGACGGAAGTTGTGGAAGCAAAGGCTGGAAAGGGTTCTGCTACACTTTCAATGGCGTAAGTTTGAGTTAACTCTATTTTATACAGGGTCACAAAACATAATCTGATGCTGTGATCTATTTTATAGTTGTTAAGGGGATATTAATATAAGGGGATATTAATCCCCTCAAGTCTTTCAATGCAGTCACAGTTTGTCCCTGATGATTCTTTCTTCCCTCTTCTTCCTTTTGCAGCTACGCAGGAGCCCTTTTCGCGGATGCATGCCTAAAGGGCCTTAACGGTGTTCCAGATGTAGTGGAATGCTCATTTGTGCAGTCAACTGTCACTGAGCTTCCCTTCTTTGCTTCTAAGGTGATTGACTTAACTTACTGTGATGTTAATTACAGTTCTTTGGATTTTTCTGGTCTCGTGTTAAACCTGTTATTTTATTAAAAGCACAGAGTTACAAGTCAGTATGATTAAATATTTCCATCTCTGCTTGCAGGTGAGGCTTGGGAAGAATGGTGTGGAGGAAGTTCTTGGATTGGGTCCTCTGTCCGACTATGAACAAGAAGGCTTGGAAAAACTGAAGCCTGAACTCAAATCATCCATTGAGAAGGGAATTAAGTTTGCCAATTCAAATTAAATGTTTCGCGATATGCACCTTTATAGAAAATTCTCCAAAATTTTGCATTATTTTGACAAAATGTTGTTACCTGGGGCACTGGTTTTTGCTGTTTTCTTCAGAGTAGGTTTCACTTAGAAACTAAAAGTTTTCATCAATAAATGCTGAATCAAACATTGCAGGACATTCACATTACAACAGTTACGCAACAGATTTAAGGGTTTTCAGTAATGAAGTCATCTTAAATTGTTTCATATTGCTTTGCTGCCCGAAGATGATGGTGTAATTATTAGGATCCTTTGAGAGATGAGTATTGACCTCTTTTAATAATTTTCTAAGTATACCTAATGTCTTTTTGGCTCGTAGTTATGTAAGAAAATTTTAATGCATGACATTGTGCTCGACAGGAGTTGGACAAATATACGAGATAATGTTATAAATTTCCAAAGGATATTAACTTGTGTAAGACAAATGTTTTTAATATAAAATGGCCTTGCATATGCTTAAAATTAGTTTAACTTTTTAACCTTGGTTAAGGAGACTTAAGGCCCGAACCGATGGAATTGGATTGGATTGAAACATGACAGTTACAAGTTACAAAAGGTTTTATTGAAGAGTCAAAACTCTTATAATAAAACACAAAATGAGCCCCTTCCCATACAATTTTTTTCGATGTTTAATTAAAAGGGAATTAAAGATGCAGACAAAACATGCTGGAAGCTGTAGTGATTGGCAATTAACAGTTAAGATATGCTTAGTACCTATTTACTTACAGACTGTAAATTACAGTATCCTACAAATCAGTTGGACCGACCATTAACAATTTTAGAGAATTCAAACTTCGTCCAACCGTTAGCTTGTTCCCGTGGCAGCCGAAATTACAAGAGTCAGTCAACTTTTCAAAAAAGGTTGCATCAAAAGGCTTTGTTTGTAGCTAACAGCTGATCAGCTTGGTATGGTTTCCTTGCATCTTATGATATAGGCCAAGGCAGTATAAGCATCGCGCCAATTCCTGTGTAACTTAGTAAGGGTCTACTTCGATCCAAAATCTTCAGATCAGCTGCAAATGAGTAAAGCCCTTATCAGTGAGTCAATTATTTACCACAAGACTGGCAAAATATAAGGAATGAGTTAAGTTTACGTTGTTTATTTTTTGTTCATGTTTGTCTTCATACAGTAATAAGGACCAACATCAAAGTTTTATTGGTATGTAATAAACCAGTTTCTAATAAACTATCAAAGTTTACTATGGCTTCAGGAGTAAAGAGGGAAGCTGTGTTAAACACACAATTGCTTTCATACCCTACCTTTCAAAGTAGGGTGCGAAAGCAAATTTGGAAATGTAAGTTTCCATCGCTACAACAGGACAATGTATTTTATAGATCTAAAAGTTAGCCTGAGCAAATGTAGACCTTGGGTCTGATTCGACAATATCATAAAGGTTCAGCAGATCTAATGTCATATAATCTCATCCAAATCTATAAAACTAAACAAATCTAGCTACTTTCAGGAAAAAAAAGAACAAATCTAGCTTCTGCCAGAAAGAAATGTGTAGCCAACAACTGACATATGTTTCATGAAATAAAGCTGTTCACAACCTTTTTGAAAGGGTTTTAATGATTTTCAAAGCCAAAGGAGAAAAATTGTAATTCTAAGAATAGAAGGCAAATGGTCCTTAAGATGCACAGTACAATAGTTGACGAAAATTCAATTACAAATCGCCAGTCCCCTGTTCCCCCATTGTACGTATTGAGTAGGTATAAGTTGAAGCTAGTCCTTGAATTTTCAGATCACGGTTTTTCAATGCATATAAAAACTCAACTCATTTTTAAGTTTTGCCCAAAAATGAAATTACTAAATCAAAATGAATGTTGGTCAAAGATAGTCAAATATGCAACATTGGTAGCAACTACGACAAGTAAATAGTCAAAGCTCTTGCAGTCTTAAAATCATAAATGATTTGGTAACAAACAAGCAATCCTATAAGGAGACAATTAACAAGAAACTTAAGCAAAATACAGATGCTAACAAAAAAGTTGGACGGAAACTGTGAGAAAAGGAAGTACCAAATGAGGATTATCAATACAACAACTTTCTAAGGCTTAAGATAAATGAATCAGTCCTGTGATTCACGAAACTGGACTGATTCACGAAACTGCACCTTGCAAAGCTGTCTCAAAGCTTCTAAAAGTCTTTTGTTGCATTTATGGCAATCAGTAACAGTTTCATTGGTAAAAATGGTCCACCTCACAAGGAGCACAAAAAAAAAGGATGATCATCTTGAAACCAATAGTGACTGAGGTCATTTCATTTTTATCTTCAGGAGCGTTGGCCACCACAGGCCCTATTAGATATAATAAAAATATTTGTCAGCACAAAGCTGCTCACTACCATGCCAACTAGATTGTTTAAAACAAATAAGCATTCTTTAGACTAGCCTATTAAAAGTATACAACACAATTTTCACATTATCGCATAACACATACAGACCTTTGCAACTGACCAGTTCCAATTTAAAATAATTCAAACGATATCCTGTCATTGCTATTCTATTTTAGGAGGTAAATATGCAGTATTTCAAAGTTTGAATGGAAGTATTAACAAAACTCACGTGAAAAATGAGAGATTGGCAAAGCTCAATAACAAGAAACCATGCACCCTACCTTAACTCAATCTATTCACCTCCTAGTTTAATTATCTGCATCTGAGCCACATCCAGAGGAACTACCACTGTCAGAGTCTACATATAAAGTATCACAATAGATTAATGATGGCTTAATTGGCAGGCAACACTTGAAGATCAGGTAAGGCAAACACAGTACGGAAAGTTGACCAAAAGATTTAGCATTTACCACTAGAGGATGACCTGGAGTCACTGCCTGAACCACTTGAACTACTTGATTCAGTCACATTATCACCATGCTTTTCTCCTTGAAGAGGCAAATATGTGGCTACAACTTTGTCAAGTGCTAAAAATCCAACCAGCCACAATACATAGGTGCCCAATGATTAGATTTTCATATAAAAACTGATAAGTGTCCCTAAACCAAGACAACAAATCCTTGCAAGTTCAAAAACATTACCTCCAATTTCTTTAGGTTCCTCTACAATCGATGGTTCCATATTCTGCAAAGAATATACAGAACTTGCAAATTAGCAAAAAGCACTGTCTGGTAGAGAAAGATAGAGATTAAATAATCAATAGTTCAATTCCTCACAGTGTCCTGAATATTTTGGCCATATTCTGCAGTTGCCTCATGAGCAACTTCAGCATTTCTCTTAATCTTGCTCAAACTCTTCTCATAGTTAGTCACGAACCTGTGAAGCTCCCAAAGTGTTTCAGGATCAAAACTATCAATGTCCACCTCAATCTCATCGTCTTGCCGAGAAAGCACTGGGTTCCTCTTCTTAATGATCTGAACAACGTTGTCCAGTTTGTCTGAAGGCAATTCCTGAAGATTCATGCTCAGTCTCTGTTTCTCCTCATAAGTCATATCCCTCTTGTCAGGATCCTTTGCCTTAGGCTTCTTTAGAACAGGTGTCCTACCTTGATGAGCCAAACTTGTACCATTTGTCTTTGGATCCACAACCATTGTTGCAGACTCTACTCTCTCCAAAGTCCTCGTTTCTAAAGGCTGTGGAGGTGGATCAGAAACAAGCTTATTAACTGGCACGGGAGGAGCACGAGCAGGAGCAGGAACTTTTTCTGGAGCGGGTATCAGCAAACCTGAATTGCAACCCATTTTGGACTGTCTACTGAAATTATACTCAGCCCCTATTTTTGTCCACTTCTGCTCAAATATCTTTGACAATTCATCAGCCATAACATGAACATCCTGCCCTTTTGGGTTATACAACATGGCATTACTAAAGGTAAGTCTCACATCCTCAGCAAACTCTGTAGGAGACTTGTACAAATTTTTACTCAACCTAGCCATCACTGTACCTAAATCCATTGGATGCTTGATTATCTTATAATAATCAAGCAACCCAAGCCCCTTCACATCCACAGGCTTGTTAAACACCCAACAAAACTTATGTTTCATCAATTTCTCTAACAAATTTCGACAACTCTTGAACAATCTACTTAAATCTTTCTCCAACAAAAACCCATTTTTCATTTCATTGGACTTCAACTTCTTGTTACTCACAATTGGACCTGACTTCTCTTTCTCCACAACGGCATCCAAATTCTTATAATACTGATTCGTTTTTGGTGCCTTCTTCTCCTTGTCCACCGATTCACCGTGAATTCCATGATTGTTCACATTCTCAGTTACAGATACAGTTGATCCCCGAAAAGAACGTGGATTTGTGGGCTCCACAGAACACACTTCAGAATTCATTATCACTGCATTTTTATTAACAGTTTTACTTAACTGAATTTGTGTAGTTTCAAGCATCTTCACTAGACTCGTCACTTGATCAAGCTCAGTTGCAAGCTTCCTTTTGAGCGCTCTAACCTCATCTCTATTACTTAAATTAAAACTAATCTTTACAAAATTATCAAATTTAACATAACCTGGAATTGCATTCCCGTGGCTGGGTTCATGGCGGTATTGTGCAACCGGCTGACTGGACGAATCGTCTGATGCTACAGGCATGATATGACGCTGAGAGAAGGTATTGTCATCAATGGCGGTTGCTAGGGTTTGTTGTGAAGATTGTTGTTGGTAGTAATGGCGTGGGACACTCTTGGAATTTTTTGGCTTGTTTTGGTTCTTTCTGGAATAGACTCTGTCCTGATTCTCTCCACCATCTCTGTCACCAATTAAAGGACCTGAAGCCATTCAAAACAATTATGAAGCAAAAAACCCAACTTTACACAAACCCACAAAATTTTTTGTTTTGTTTTGTTCTTTTGGGGGGGAAAAGGCCCAAATTCTAAATAAACCCTAATCCAATATCATGTAAATGATATGATCACCCAAAAAAAACCTAGAAATCAAATCAATTTATGAATATGTTCGTTGCCTGGGTTTTGCTTTTAAAAAAAAGAAACTTGGCAAGTGCAAAAGGAAACAAGGGTTTCCCAAGGCGTATAAGTGCGTACACGGAACTACGGTTTCGGGAGTAAACAACAGAGAGAAATTAGAGGTTTCGTGTGGCGAAGGAAATCAGGGTTTGGGGTTATTTTGGAAAGAATAGAAATTGGAAAGACAGCTATGGTGAGAGAAGGAAAGGAGAGACCGAGAGAACCCATTTTTTTTCGGCGTCAACTCCCTTCGGTTTGAGATCAGGGACGACAGGAGAGCGCGAGAGAGACAGTGAGTCGATGCACGCGCTAGTGCGCGAATGAGACAAAAGGAACAGACGGGTTCTTACCACGTCATATTCAAAACGTGATGAAAAATGAAAACTTTTAGCCCTTTGGTACATTTAGGCCGGCTCTGTAGCCTCGGTCGTTACCGGCTCCTATTTTAGTTATAAAAAATATTTAATAATAATAATTTTAACAAATTTATTTATTTTTAATTTATATTTAATATTTTAACATTTATTCTAATAGAGCTATAAAGTTACAATTAGCATTCATCTAGGATAGTTATAAAATTATAATAATTATGTGTGGTCAGAGCATTTGAATTCTAAAAAATAATTAAATATATTAAAATTTGAGCATTTGAATTCTAAAAAATAATTAAATATATTAAAATTTGATAAAATAACAAAAATTATTAATTTATAAAATTCATTAATTTACACATAGAAATACTATTTATTAGCAAATATATATATACTAGAAAATTTGTTTTTATTTTTATAAATCTTTTATAATTAAATTTTACATCTCTTTATTTTGAAAATATTTAATTCTAAATTATTTTTAATCAAGATATATTTACGAGAAAAGAAGAAAAAAATGATTTATCATTCAATTTTTTTAAAATAAAAAGGACTTGACCCAATTATGTTTATTTTAAAATTAACTTTTGTTTCTTTTAATTCTTAAAATATTTGATTTTTTTTTACTGAAATACTTGTATAACAAAAATAAATATATAAATTATCATTTAATAATTTTTCAAATAAAAAAAATTAACTACCTTTTTATTTATTATATATTTTAAAATTAATTTTTATATATCTTAATTTTAAGAATATTTAATTCTTTTTTTGTATTAATAAAATTTTATATAAATTACATATATATTTATGAATAAATCATTAAAAAAAAACTTTAATTCAAACACTTCAACTACATAAACAGGGTGAGGATTATGCAACTGAGCGGCTTCTGACCAACCAAACTAAGCACACAGCATAAGTAGGTATTGAATCAACCACTGCAAATTGCCGTTCATTGTATTGCTGGACACCATTTAAGCCTGTGCTTGTCGACCTGTAAAGTAAGAAAATTAGATTTAGTTAACTAGCAAACTACCAAATTAGTGTCTTTTAGTTTTAGGGCCAACTCGATCAACTTAAAATCAAATGATATTTTTATGTGTTAGAAATGAAGATATAACATAAGTGACAATCAATTTTAATACTTTTTACTAGGATTTCTGTCATTTGTAGCAGTTGTTACTGTACCTGCAAATACTGTATGTTGTGTACCGGTGTCAGTTGGAACCTGGAAAAAATGAAGATTACAATGGAGGAAGATTTAACAACTTCATGTATTTAAACCAAAGTAACCAGGGTATAAAATCCAGAAAACACTTTTAACTAAAGAAATCAAGATATCCACATCCCAACAGACAAGTTGAATGTCTTCCCAAAGCTTTCAAAGTATATGAAACTCAGAGAGAAAACTCTTGCTACATCATGTGCATCACCCCAAATAGATAGTCGCACATTAAAGTTGTTCATACAGAAAAAAAAAAAAAAATCAGAATCATGTGCAAAGTTGAAGACATGGAATCATGTGCAAAGCCATTAGCACCGTGTATTTGAATTAAAAATTATCTTTTTCAGGAGCTAAGGCATTATGAAAATAAATAGGACAATTCTGACAACTAGAACCACAGCAACCCAGGGAATGTAACGGAAAAATCAACTAAACAAGCAATAGAAACATGGACTATGTATAAAATCACCAAAAGAAAAAAGGAGTAAACAATAAAACAACAATTAAAAAGTTCATTAAAACTCAAGATCTGATACCAGTTACCACTTTTATAATAGTTTTCCATGAGATCTGCACAATTTAAAATAAAACATGCAGTTCATAACCAAAAGACACCAATGAACAAAACAGCTAACTCATTGGCTCAAATAGAAGATTTTATAAAATATTCGATCTGGATAAATTCGTGTGTAAAAATGAAATGCTAAAAAACCCATCTCTAAAAATCCAAACAAAGCACATCTACATTCCAAAAACCTTATTAATTGAAAGAGTTTAGTTTAGCTTATGCATACCTCATGCTCATATTGAATCGTTTGTATCAGCGAGTGAACAACTCTAATTTCTTCTAGCAAATGTCGAAAGGATTTGTTCAAAGAGTCCTAAAAAATCGACAATTGCATGAACAGCTTTCTTAGACAATATACAATTGACAAGGAGACACTATCTAATGAGTAGCAGCAGCCTTCGTTTGATTTCGGTTCAAATCATCGCTGAATGTGAGATAGACATAGAAATGGCTAAGTGAGAGAGAGAACGAATGCTGTGGTTTCGGAGAGGAAGCTGTAAATTTCCACAAGAAGCTGTGGTTTTCATAAATTTTCTGAAAATATCCCAAAAATAAATAAGTTAATAATCTCCAAAACTTTTCGTTGCACGTATTATCAATTTTATATATGTACAAAAATCATAATTCTCAATACAAATAATTTGATAAATAAGACAATCAAGAAAAATTATGGAACAACCATAGATTATTTTAAAGTTATTATTATAATTACAATGATAGCAAGAGAGTAAATTGAAAATAGCATTGTTAATTATAAACTAGTATCTTTTTTATTTTTTACATATAGATCTAATGTTATTCTTAATATTTTTATTATATTCTCATTTATTAATTGTCAATCATGTATAATAATTATCAAATTCTAATCTATTTATTATAATTAACACGTCTCCTCTAATATGTTTTAATGAAAAAGAGAGGTGTGTTAGAATTTTAAATTCGAATTTCAAGGATAAAGTTTTTAAATTTTGTTCGATTACTTAAATCCAAGTTTTCAATTTCATTGATGGTAGAAGGTGTGAAAAGAAGTAAAAGGGTTGGAGAAAATCTCAAAGCAAGCCATGTGCAGTTCCATAAAACTTCATGTACAAGCACGAGGAGATCCGGCATCAATGGTAGAATGCAATTAATATGCTTAATATTTAACAAACCAAAAACCTCAAATGGAAGTCAATACACTCTTTCGATGGGATTCAAACTTCAATCTAACAGCAATTCTTCTTCTTCATCTTCTAGTTTCCTTTCTATGAGATATGGGATACTTCTCATTTCAACCCTATTCTTCACCTCATTTTATCTCTTCGTTTTGCCGGTTCGACATGTCCCGGAGCCAGTTTTCTTGACAGAGGAAAAGAGATTTAATGGGGACCTTAGAGATGTTAAATTTCCATGGAACAAGCTTTGTTTTGGACCAACATTTGAAAAGCTTAAGCTTGCTGTTTTCTCCAAATCATGGCCGATGGGTGCAGCTGCTGGTGGGATGGAGCGCCATGCTTCAACTTTATACTTTGGGCCTTTGGCTGAAAGAGGACATGAAATTCATGTTTTAACAGTTCCGTCTGATAGAAAGCATTACAGTGATATACATGAAGGAAATCTTCATGTATAATGATCATGTTTCTGGGAATTGTTCTTTCGCATGTGAAATTTTCAACAAAGTGAATAACAATGGTGAGTTTGATTATTTGCATTCAGAAAGTGTTTCTCTGCCTCATTGGCGTGCAAAAATGATTCCAAATGTAGCTGTCACTTGGCATGGAAATTGGTATGAAATTATGCACTCCCAAGTTATTTGAAGAGCTTTTTTCAAACCAAAATGGGATTTTGTTTGGACCCATTAGAGAGTTTCAAGAAGCAATGCATAGACTTATCGATGAGATTAGATTCTTTTCAAGCTATAAACAACATATATGCATAAGCAACAGCGCAGCTGAGGTGCTAGTTACTATCTACCAACTTCCCCAGAGGAATGTTCATGTTATTCTTAATGGAGTTGATGACATTAAATTTGCGCAAGACACCAAAAAGGGTGGTAAGTTTAGGGAAAAGTATGGCACCCCTATGAACGCAAGTCTTGCGATGGGAGTTGCAGGGCGTTTGGTTAGAGACAATGGACATCATTTGCTCTATGAAGCCTTTTCTTCCATAACCAAGCGCCATCCCGGTGTATTTCTACTTGTAGCAGGAACTGGTCCTTGGGGAAGAAGGTATGCCGAATTAGGCCCAAATGTGAACGTCTTGGGAGTGTTAGAGCCTCAGCAGTTGTCTGAATTTTATAACGCGCTTGATGTGTTTGTGAATCCAACACTCAGGCTTCAAGGACTTGATCTTACTCTTATCGAAGCAATGCATTGCAGCAAAATAGTTCTGACTCTGAATTATCCAAGCATATTTGGGACTGTAGTTGTCAATGAAGAATTAGGATACACATTTTCACCAAATGTGATATCCTTTGTTAATGCATCGGAGCTGGTGATAAGAGATGGAACTAAAGTGTTGCGGAGGAAAGGTACGGCCTGCAAGAAGCATGCTCTTTCGATGTTCACTGCTACTAAAATGGCATCGGCTTATGAGAGGGTCTTCCTCCGAATGAAAAACACTGGATATTGTCAGTGTCCTCTTCCCATGGATTGCTAGAATTTTATTTCCACTTAAAATTGCCTGAATCTTTTCCCATGGTTTTATGCCAATTTTATTGATGTAGTAAGTGCGACATATCGAGAGATTATTCTATTTTAAGATTGGACACATAAAATGATATGATTTCTGTTCTGCCTAAAGCAATCAGCTACAGTGCTGAAGCTGAAACTCCATATTAGCAATTGGCCAGCTTAAAACTGTATAAAGTGTTAAAAGTACAACATATTTTACTAAAGCACTTGCCAGTTATCGTCATTTGGATAAGGTTTGGGAGCCAATAAATACACAGCATGATCTCTTACCAATTTATTAGAGAAGTATCAAACATGACTCGCTCTGGATAGTGAAAGTGATAGGTGACAGAGACGGAAGCACTTATTGAAAGCAACAGAGAGTCAGAAGGTGTCAGATGACATAGTATATGGATGAACCCAGTTGACTATTAATGTTTCATCTCTATGATGCTAACAATTTGGATTTAATAGTCCATGAATGTGATTTCTTACCGACTTTCATTCATAAATCCAAGATTGCTTCTCCAGCCGGATTTTGTTGGCAATAATGAGTGTGATAAGTGAAGCCAGAAGAACAGAAGCAAAAAAGAATGGACCAAGAAGTTGCCCAGAAAATAAACCTAGAACCACTTGACAGGTAATTATTGAGCAAAAAGTGCATTTTATTCTAGAAAAATAGACAATATTGTAACATTACAGGGAAGAAACAGGACAGACAAAGCAAACGGACTGTTAAACAAGGTCAAGAAAGTAAAATCCTCAGAGAGGAGGTAGTTTTTATATTATCACTAGTCACAACGTAAACATTGTAAAGATATACGTCTTATTCTGGAATATCTGTGAAGAGAAGAATTTCTCTTACGAGTAAGCAAACATTCTTATCTGCACATACAAATGAACAAAAGTTTGGTTTATCCTGTGTTAGGATTAACCTGTCAACGAGAGATGATCAGTTTAATCCCTCCACAAAATGACCTCATCTAGGATAATGCCGGTGGTTCCTTGTTATGATGTGGGTCTGGACCTCCTGGCGAAACTCTGTCAGGATTTGAGTCAAGTCTCCTACCAATCCTTTCAAGTTTTGATACATCATAACCTAGTTTACTTAAAATAAGTTTGCTATCAATCTTTTTATAAGGCAATGTGGAGAATACGCGAGATGGGCGTGACTCAGAGCTTGCTACAAGAACCAAAAACACGATTAGTGAAATTAACAATACTTTTTTCTTTGATAAATTAGCCATATAGCATACTATACTTTCTACGAACCTTTGTGTATATGACAATTGACTCAATGAGAAGAAACTAGAAAGTAGCTCCAGATAAAAGAGGAGCTACCCTTTTATACGCACATAAAGAAACAAATTGCTATTCAGTACAAGACGGATTCATATTGGAAGGTCGCATAAGCAGATAACTTTGAAGCTTGTAGTCTCTCAAAACCTTGTAATCTGCTTTCTTGAGTCATCTCCATTAACCTTAAATCATATCACAAATATTTTTCTATCCTTATTTGCGTATCAAAATTGGTGGCTAGCTCTTTGCCCCTCTATATCTAGTCAACAGTTTTGTTTTCTAGTGTGCATGATTGAATGTGATCATGTGTATTCTACAGGATTTGCCCTTTCAAATTATCTATTGATTGTTGAACAAATAGAGTAAATGGCGTTGGTTGCCAACACGAGAATGAGATTTTGAGGTTTGTCATTTTGCATGAGAATGGAAAATATATGTTGTTTAATCTTCCCTTTGGCTGTTTCCTGATTCGGCCTTTTGTATATCCAAGCCAACTAAGTTTTGATAATGAATTGGGTCAAAAGCTCATCATTTTATTTTGAAAATTAATAACCACTGCACTACATAAAGAGTATGAATGTGGCGAATTGAGATCTAATCATGGTTGACATATTAGATCTTATCCGCATGGAAAAGAGATAAGTGATAAAGCACCTGCAATTTTGATAACTTGTACAAATTTATTGATTCACCAATTACAGTAGAGCTAATCATAATGAAGGAGAAACTTTATCACACATATCATATGTACAATATTGTTGTTGGATAGTTTTATTAATACCATCCTAGATAATTATTTTCTCTCATTTCTTTTTCTACTGAAGAAATTAAATAATATAAATTTTTTTTAAAAAAATAAAAAAGTGATCCAAACATACCTAAATATTTGAAAGCATGACAATTAAAATGATTGATGAATTTTACATAATTTGCAAATACCAAATGGGCTTGATAGCCCAACAATAAGTGGGCTGATATTTGGGTTTATAAATTCTATATTCTGAGAGCAGATTACTGGACAATAGCATTGCATTGATGCCATAGTCAATGAGTGAATATAAAACTAAGTTCTGGTGGGCACACTTGGATTTGAGAGAAACCTGACAATAACTCTATTAATTCTATGTTCTTATACAATGATCTAAAACTTGTCAAAAAGATCCTTAACAAATGAATTCGACAGGTATTTACAAGCCCTCGATTTATGACCAATTTGACTAATTTTGACGGGAAGTATGGCGGCTAACTCATTTAAATTAAACTTTAGCTTCTCCATGTGACTGTATGTTTCATGTCAGAGGCTGGGGAGGAGTTAAAATTTATATTTTATGAGAAACGGAACGTAGCCTCAAAATTTTTGCAATGATCAAAATTAGAGAAATGGGGGCATATCATATCATATCAATCATATCAACTCCTACATAAATAATGTCTTCCTCACCCATTTAAATTTAGGGCACACGAAATCAATGTTTAATTTAAAAAACAAAAGCAAAATTGCAATTTTTTTATGTATTTCAGTAAATTTTTAATTAGTCCTATAAAAATAATTTAGATGACAAATGTATATTCTGACATTATTTGGACAAGTTTGAGATTTGCTGCTACTTATGAAATAAAGTTGCTGTTAGAAATAATTAATTATTAAAAAAATAATTGAGTGCTTAATAAATTATACTGTTAAAAGTATTATGTGTTTTAAAAGTAAAGTATAAATATTTGATAAATTTTAGTATTAAAATAATGTAACAATGTATAATAACTGTAATATAAATAAAATTAAATTATTCATATATATGTCTTTACAATATTTTAATTTATAAAATCATTGAAATAATACAATAAAATTTTAATAAACACAATTTAATAATATACCATGACTTTTGCAATTTTCATTGGCTCTCTTCAATTTACTAAATGAATGACAACATAAAAAAAAAATCTGATATTGTAACTTAGAAAACAGTAATTATATTTCAAATATAAGAAATTATTAAAATTCAATCAACATCAACTCTTACAAATTTTATAATATAAAGATAAACATATAATATAAATAGAATTTATGAAAATATAAAATATAATAGATCGCATAAGAAATTTGTTATACTTCTATAAACGTAACAAAAGGTTTTTTGTTTATCATGAATAGTCTCTCTCGTATAAAATTTATAAAAATTATAAAATATAATTAGATCATGAAAGGAATTTATTATACTTTTATAAATGTAACATAAGAGCTTTTTGATTTATTATGAGTTGCCTCTCTCATATGGAATGTACATCACGTATGTCGTTGACGTAAGAACTTGAATTAAATATTTATAACTCGTGAAATTAAGGATTTGAACTAGTTTAGATGGTACTCATATTAGAATTAAAAGTTATAAATTTCTAATTCAAATCCTTACACTAACAAGATACATGATACAGATTTTATATGGAAAGACGACTTATGATAGGCCAAATACATGATATAGGTTCTACATGAGGAAGACGTACCATGATAGACTAAAAAAATCTTACATTACGTTTTTAAGGATATACCAATTACTTTAAAATTTCTTCCGCGATCCAATGAATTCAGGTGCTAGTACGTGTATGAAATTCTGTACTAACATTAAAAGATAATTTTTAGTGTTGATGCGGAAACTAGCTTAAGTAGTATTCATATTAGAGTTGTCATGCCCCAACTCGTGGGTCTCACATGTGACAACCGTTACAAATTCCTAATAAGTATTTCTTAGGGATAGAACACTTACTAAGAACCTGTAAGACTAAAATCATAAATAAATATAAAATAAATAAAACACTTCCAATATTTTTCATCCAAACTCCCAAACTTCTCAATTATCAAAAACAATACAAACACTTCGAAATCATTTGTCATTAAACGCATCAAATAAATATCATTCATCATCACATCAGTAAATTTCATATTAATCATTTCTGAATCATAAAATACACTATTAATTTATTACAAAACTTAATATTATAAATATCTCCAAGTTTCCTGTTTCTGAAAACAAACAAATCCAAGAAAACTATAAACAATTTGTGACACTCACTGTAACGACCCGTATCTCACCCCAAGGATATAATTGTCATTTTTTACTCACCCCGTTTGGACGTCGATGGTTATTTCATAACCCGTGTGGTTGTGGGTGTAATTCGAGGCTTGTGTGGGGCCTAATTAAGTAAGAATCTAAATT
>JAVXUL010000008.1:15248928-15261060 GCA_035590515.1 Trichilia minutiflora | reverse complement strand
CGATTGGTGTTTTAAATGATGAAGAGGCTTGGAGATTGTTTAAGAAGATGGCCGGTGATGATGTTGAAAACCACAAGTTGAAATCTACAGCCGTTGATGTAGCCAAGGCATGTGGAGGCTTACCTGTTGCCATAACTACAATAGCAAGGGCATTAAGAAAAAAGAGTGTGTCTCAATGGAAGAATGCGTTGCGAGAACTCCAAACACCTACCTCACAAAACTTTGAAGGAGTGTCGGCAGAGGCATATTCAACTATTGAGCTGAGTTACAAGTATTTAAAAGGTGAACAACTCAAGAAAACTTTTCTGCTCTGCAGTCTAATGCCATATCCTTCTTCCGTTTCGGATTTGTTCAAATATGGTATGGGTTTGGATATTTTTCAAGGAGTCAACACGATGGAAGATGCACGGAATAAACTATATGCATTGGTCTATGAACTTAAGGACTCTTGCTTGTTGCTTGAGAGTGATAGCAATCATTTATTTTCTATGCATGATGTTGTTCGTGATGTTGCAATATCAATTGCATGCCGGGATCAACATGCATTTGTGGTGAGAAAAGAGGATGTGTGGAAATGGCCAAATAAGGATTCACTCGGAAAGTGCACAGCAATTTCTTTAAGTGATAGTAGTATCCCTGAACTTCCTGAAGGATTGGAATGTCCTCAACTTGAATTCCTTTATATGAAAATCAAAGATTCCTCCGTTGAGATACCTGAGAATTTTTTCACGGGAATGAGAAAGCTCAGAGTTGTAGATTTGACTGGAATGCGGTTAATGTCACCACCGTCATCATTTGATGTTCTTACAAACCTTCAAACATTGTGCTTGGATGGAGGTGTATTAGAAGATGTAGCTATTATTGGAAAGCTTAAGAATCTCGAAATCCTTAGCTTTAGATACTGCAATATTGTACAGTTGCCTAAAGAACTAAGTCAATTGACTAAGCTAAGGTTGTTAGATTTGAGCCGTTGTTGCAAACTAAAAGCTATTGCACCCCATGTCCTATCGAGCTTAACCCGATTAGAAGAACTGTATATGAGTGGATGCGCTGTTGAATGGGGGGTTGAAGGACCCAATGGTGAAAAAAGCAGCGCTAGCCTCGATGAGTTGACTCATTTGCCTCATCTGTTGGCTTTAGAAATAGATATTACAAATGAGAATACCTTGCCAGAAGGCTTGCTATCCAAAAAGCTTTCGAGGTACCGAATATCGATAGGAAATGCATGGTATGAAATTGATCAGCATGAGACTTTAAGAATGTTGAAACTCGGGCTTAATTCTAGGAGCATTTGCTTGGAGAATTTGCAGGTTGTCAAGGATGTTGAATCCTTATGTTTGGACAAGTTGCAAGGTGTCGAGAATGTTCTTTTCAAATTAGATACAAACGGTTTAGCGCAATTGAAGTATCTCCATGTCCAAAGCAATCCCGAATTTTTGTGCATTGTTGACTCTATGAAGAGGATACTTTGTGATGCCTTCCCCCTCTTGGAGTCACTTAGTCTTCACCATTTGATGAACTTGGAGAAAATATGTTGTGATGTACTCAGAGCAGAGTCTTTTAATGAGTTGAATACCGTAAAAGTTCGGAGTTGCAATAGATTAATGAATATCTTCTCGTTCTCTACTTCCAATTGTCTCCTGCGACTTCAAAAGATTGTTGTAGAAAATTGTCATAATATGGAAGAGATTTTTACCATCGGAGGAGAAAATGATTCCGACAACAATCAAGTGCTTGATAAGATAGAGTTTGCCCAATTAACTACCTTGAAGCTAGGATATCTTCCACAGCTTACATGCTTCTTCAAAGTAGTCAAGACACAAGAGAACTTGATAACTGGTACTTTGACACAGCTTTTCAGTGAAAAGGTGCGTAAGTTAACAATAACCTGGTTCTCTATCACTTCATTTATTTGATTAAAAAAAATTATTTCTTTAAGTTAATTTTTCTGCAGGTAGTGTTACCTAATTTGGAGAACTTGGAGCTGTGTGAAATTAATGTCGAAAAAATTTGGCACAATGAACTTCCAGTTACATCTTCTTCCTTTCAAGGTCTAAAGCGATTGATTGTGTCTGGCTGTCATAAATTAAGATACCTATTTCTGTCTTCCATTGTAAATGGCTTTGTGCAGCTCCTACACCTTGAGATATTTGACTGCATGGCTTTGGAGGAGATCGTTGCGAGGGAAGAAGGAGCAGAAGCGACAATTAATTTTGTCTTTCCACTAGTGACCACCCTGAAACTCTATGAATTACCCAAACTCAGATGTTTCTATCCTGGAATGCATACTTCAGAATGGCCTGTATTAGAAACGTTGAAATTTTATTCTTGTGGCAAAATGAAGTTATTTGATTCAGAAGTAATTAGATTCATTCAGGATAGCCAACCACTCCTTTTTGTTGATAAGGTACGAGATATGTTTTTTTTACATTTTTTAACTATTAAATTTAAAGGATTTATTACTTGTTGCAGCCTCAAATCAAGATTAGGGACACTAGTTTGCACTCTGTTCAGAAGTTGTCTATGGTAGAAAACCATGGAATAATTTCATCAGAAAATTACATATAATCCAATGCTGATCTAATTATTACAGATATTTTTTTTTGTTCCATCATGAAGATTCAAATTCTTTTGAGAAACTCATTTGGTTAGAGTTTTTAATAAACAAATTTCAAATGGAAAAGTCTGATGGGTTGCGCTAATGCAACAATTATCATTGGACGATTAAAAGTATGGAAAGTGAGGGAAAATCCTAGGCTATATCTCTGAGTTCTGCCTCGAAATTTTCATTCTTTTTTCCCTATGCAATATTAGATGAAAGTTAGTCAGTGTTGGATTGTGATCCAAGTCAATTAAAATCAGTGGCTGAATGCTTATGCAAGTGGAGAAGAAGAACAGTGGTGGAAATTGGCCGTTAATTTCGTTGAGATTGATGTCTTGACACATTTGCCCCTGGAGCCTTTTAGTTTGCTGTGTATTCATTAATGATAGAATTGTAATTTCGCTGGGTAACAGAATATAACAGAATTTGTTTTCTGGGTTTTCCAGAAACGTGGGAAATAGGCTGGTGGGTGAGTGGTCTTTATATCTTCTGATTCTTGTATTTGGTGAGCATACGAGTGAATTGAGCTTGTAAACATATTCTCTGATTCTCAGTAAAGCTTCTGGGCTCGAGGAGTCTGCTCGTGGATGTAGGTTCAACTTGAACCGAACCACGTTAAGAGTGTTGCCTGATTTTCATTTTCTTAGTTGCTTCTGTGTTTGTTCTTCTGGGTTTCTTGATTTAATTCCTTCGGATTCTTGTTTAATCTTGTTCTTGAGTTGTGTTAATCTTGTCATTAACCTAACAAAAGTTTAGAGACCCTCAGGTATATCCTCATTCTCGACTCACATTTATAGTTTTAAATCTACTGGAATGTTTAAACAATTGTTTTATATATTTGTTTGTAGGATTTGTAAAAGGATTCATGAAACTATATGTTTTTGTATATTTTATAAATTGAGTATTTATTATAGATTATAAATTTGAGTATAAATTATAGATTATACTGAAACCGTTAATAAAAAATTTAATAAAAATAAATTAAAATAAATTAGGTCCTCCCTCTAATTTTTTAAAAAAACATAAAAGGTATATAAAATTTTAGAATATTTTTATTATATTAAAGAAGTTGTTATGTACATGAAGAACAAAAATAAAACCTAATCTTTAAAATATTATATTTATAATTCAAATAAAGACACATCTTATATTAATTTTTTATATTATATATATATATATATATATATACACACACGATAAGTACAATAAATATTTCTTACGCTAGTTAGGGTAAACTAGAATATACCCAGACAAAAGACCAAAAGTTAACCCAGAAGTGCTTTTCCTCTAGTGATTTTTTTTTTTTTTTTCTAAATGATGTGTACTTTAGAACACTATTTGTTAAGGTCTTGGTATTGCTTCCACTTAAGCATCGTTTTGTGCTTTTCAATTCATAAAAAAATAAAAAATAAAAAAAAAAGATCACTAGGGAGTGAAAAGACTTTGAGATTTCACTTATAAATCTATATTCTCTCAAAGTCTCCAAAACCCCCATTATAATTAATCATTTTTGCTTACATGCAAATGATTATGATATGCACTAAACTAATCAAAAGAATAAATTGTTAATATGTCAATTCCATCAAATTGTATATAAAAACGCGTAAAATAATTTTTAAAAATATAATAAGAACTATACGACATATTAAAAAATATATTTTAACAAAAAAGTAAGATGCGAGGACTCAAAAATAAGAAGTTAACTTTAGGTAGCAATTGGTTTTTTATTTAAATTTTTAATAGGTTTGAATCCATACGTCCTCATCGTATGTTTAATATTTTATTTTTAATATATCAATATAATTGTTAAAAATTTATTACGTTATACATATTTGCCTAACGGAATTCTTATTTAATAAACAACTTCTAAATAAATTCAACAAAACCTTGAATTTAAATTAAGTTAAACAATTATATCTCAAAAATTAAAATATAATAAATTTTTTTTTTTATAAAAACGTAAAAATTAAAAGCAATGTATAATTAAACTAATTAGTTAAAGTAGCTAATCATAATAAAATTAAAAGCCTACAAAATAATTTTTGAAAAATGTGATTAAGTTTTACATAATAAAAAATAATAAAATTAATAAAGATATTTTTAAGAGAAGATATTATACTTTTATTCATCTTTTTTTCGTTCAAATAAAAGTTAGAATAGTTTAATCTTTCAATTCAAAGGTGAATATCTTATAGTAAAAACTTAAGTTGTAAAAAATACATAAATTAATATCTAAAACTTTTTTTTAGAGAAATTTTCTAAATTTCTGAAAATAAATAAAATTAAAATTTCAAATTAAAAAACAAATAATCTTTAATATTTTTATTATGAATTATGCTACAGTATTATGATTATACCATATAGTCATAATTGTAGCAACTAAAAGTGAGAATTTTTCTACTCAAAAGTAGTGATATCTCCTTGTAATGTTGATTATTGGATTGCAATTAATGATCAAAACGCAACAATTATACCATATAGTCGATGCGTTCTAGTCTTATCCCTATGTTATTTATAAACATTAAAATATAAAATTTTTGTCTCATTTCAATCATAGACTTTAGCATTTTGAAAATATTTATAAAATGAAAATTAACTTTTTGGATTCCACTTTGTGTATGTGAGTGAAGACAAAAAATTTTAATGCATTAATTTATTTATTGAAAGTTTACTCTATTTAACTTTTAATCTAATGCCTGCCCAAGCAAAATCCACAATTGACCAAGTCACATCACAGCATCAAGATTCTGATGTGAACACGTGGCTAAATCTCCTTGGAAATACTGTCGTTGACCTCAATTTATAATTGGTTTGATCTGACTTCATGAAACTTAAGTGACTATATAATGCATGCTTAATGCTTTGAATGGAAGACGAGCACCTGCACTACACTTTGGACAGTCATAAGTTTGTTTTTAATGCGTTAATGATGAATAAACACTGATAAGCGTGGGTTTGGGGCCACTAATCTCGTTCTTAATATTTGGTTGTAGTGGCTGTCAAATGCTGTCATTTTGATTAAAATACTCTTCACTTTTCGGCATAAATATTATTCTAAATCTCAAACTTTTATATTTTTAATTATTATTTCTTTTGTCATTCTGAGCCTTTGTCAGTATTCAATTTTCTAAATTAATTATATCAATCCTTTTTTGGGGGGGTTGTCAAACTTCAAATATTACATAAATTCGTACTAGCAATCCATTCCTAAGATAATTCATAAAACACGTTGTAGGAAATCTTTCTAAAGATTAATGTAAGGAGAAATCAATGGGAAAACCTCTAAATTTAACATAGGAGACCAAATGAACTATAGATTATTTTCTAGAAAATACTCCAAATCGATCAACCTTAACACAATCATATATGAAATTATGAAAATGAAAATTCATTTTCATATCTTGAAATTTAACAGAATTCCATTTGAATGATTTGAGATGCGTAGTGTATATTTGGAAACGATCATATTAAAGAGAAATTCGAACAATGCAGTGCGTGCAACATCCTAATGGTCAGGCAGAAGAGGTAACCTGTCAACAGTATATGGTGCACCATTCGAGTTGCTGCTGGAGCTGATATAATCATCAAGTTCAATGTCTTTGTCAACTATTTCACCGCTGTTGCTGGGTTCATCTGGCTTTGCTAGCAAGGGAAGAATGCGGAGGCGTGTTTCTGGCTCTTTACCAACTCGCTTGTATTGTAGTTGGTATTTTCGAATGAGTTCTATCTGAAGGCACAGAATGTATGGTGGCCTTGGTAGTAGCTCCAAAGGTTCCCCTTTGGGTATCACGACCTGTTCAATGGCTACTCTTGCCTCCTGTAAGACAGAAAGTCAGAAATCATTTTACCAAGTTAAATGGCATGTAACGGCGGTAAGAGCGAAGTATCCATTTGTCAAACATTACAAGGCTACAATGCATCAAAAAGGTCTTGTATTTAACCAGTTGGGTCAAGATATTGAAACTCCTAATTCCTGTTTCTGTTTTTCTTTTTTCGACTTTAACCAACTGGGTCAAGATATTAAAAAACCCAAGTCCTGGTTCTGTTTTTCTTTTCTCGACTTTAGTACAAAACATTGTTGTTATCAAGTGAAAACAAAGACTACTTTACACAAAAGTAGAATTCAAGACCTCAAAAAAGGGATTTTGTAGAAACATACACTTAGGCAGGCAAGCAAGTTATGACAATATGTAGTTACTGACAAAAATGAATTTTTCATGGAAACCATTGGCAAAACTAAAATCCAAGTAAAATTGCTTGCAAATTCTCCATATTTTCCACACAAAATCACACATCACAAATGCATGACAAAATCAGTTTACCTTTTTCTTTAGATCTCTCTCCTTCCTTTGATCATTACGGGTTTCTTTTTTTTTCTTTTTTTTTTAATTTTACCACACCAGTGATGTTTGGCAGACCAAATACATACCTGTCCCTCTATTGCCCTCTCTTTTACTATTTGGATCATTCAGTTCTATTTGTTTATCTAAGGAATTCATTTTTTTGGATGGATGAACTTACTGTGGAGCGTCCCTCAACCAAATCATTCTTTGTCCAAATAAGTTAGCTTAAAGATATCAAAATTATTGATATTTTTGTCCAAAAACAAACCACCAAAAGAAACTCTTATATAGATAAATGCACTGTTACCTCTAGGGCATCAATCCTCTCTGACAAATTGATATTGTCCTCTGATCTAAAATCCTTCAGTCCATCTGTATGATCATCTATCAATGCTTGAAGGGCCTTGTTTATTTGCACCAGTGAGCTTGTCTGCAAGAAAATCAGAAAATCCGATCATGTTAATGGAAACATTGATGACAACAGACAAAATGCTACTACTAAGTGTATGAGAATAGTTTCACTAACTTTTGTCACATAAATTGGTATGTCATGAGATTTAGCAGCAGCTTGAATGCGAGAATTCTTCTTGAGCTTAGAATGCAAGGCAAGTAGTGCATCTGCTTCACTTATATTATCAGTTAATTGAACTGCAGCGTCCATTTTCAATTGTCTAATTCCTTGTATTATGCTGGCCTCCAGGATCTAGAATAACTGCTCATTCTGTTAGTTTTACATCCTATAGTCATATAACATAAATTACAAACAAATAATCAGAGTCAATTAAGCAGTAGATGTGAAGCAAAATACAAGATGCAATGGTAATATCCAACCCCAAAATTTTTGGTTTATGAACAGAACAAACTAATCCAACAGAACTTAGAACCTCCTTAAATAATGATACCCAGTAACACAGTTACTGTTGATATAGTATATATTGCATGTGTTGGATATTCAACACTTTGTGTCATTAGCTCCCAGTCATACATATTTCATCACCTAAACCAGACAAAAGCAAGTAAAATGCTAACTAACAATTCCATCTGAGGCTTCAAGATAACATCAAAGATCAAAAATCCCTAAGAACAAACGAAATCACCTCCATTAAGGTAATGATCTCCATCAAAACTACAATATGAGATGCCTTACCCCATAGACATACAGTTGAAGAGGCAATCCATCTTCCAAGGAATCCTCTCCAATGTTTGGAGGAAGTTCAGAGATGAACTCATTCTGGCCAGCTCTTTCTTCTGTCATCTCTAGACCATCTTCAACCATCATCTCATCTTTCTTGTCAAAAGAAGAGTCACCAAATATTTCAGTTTGCACATTGTCTTTTAACCCCTCAGAGTGCATCCTGTGTATTTCAACATTCGGGATACGACCTTTGCCAGAAAAGAAGAAATAACAAGCAAAAAATAGAAAGACCTATTTACCACCACTTTGCCAAAGAATTCAATCGAAACAAATTTGGAATATGAAACAGAAAGTATTTTCTCATTCTTCAATAAGATGGTGATGCACCTGAAAGAATAGCATCCACCGTTGCTTCAAGACTTTGATGAACTCGCAACTCAGTCTTGGAAACTATCTCCACAACACAACCAAATGTTGAAGGGCCTTTCCTTTCCAGCACTGTTTTCTGTACACCTCTCCTATTTGCTTCTTCATCACCAAGTGTTACACTCTGAAATTTTAATGCACTGATGTCAAACAAATGTCTATGAGCTAAACACCATTTGGGAGTCAGAAAGAGGAGTATTTTATTTGTTGTGAAATTTTCACTGTTAAAACCTCGTAATATACAGGCACTAGTAACCATGCCAAAGTCCTCATTGATAAGACTAAAAGATAAATCACAAAGCCTATGCAAATGCACTCAGTGTGATAACCACTTGTACTAGCTATAACAATAGCTTACCTGTACTCCTCCAACAAGCATCTCCAATGAAGGATTCATTATCAAATTCTCTATTGTTACCCCATGTGCGGTAGCAACTAGTTGAATTCCACGTTGTGCAATTGTGCTTGCTGCCATTGCTTCAAGTTTTGTGCCAATTTCATCAATTATAATGACTTGTGGCATATGATTTTCAACAGCTTCAATCAAAACCTGAAGTATGTAAAATTATAAGCATAAGAATCCTGACACCTTTTTGATTAGCAAATAATAAAATAATTAGTATTCCCATAACTAGGTATGCCATCAAACTCAATAAAGTGATTTTTTTAATACAACAACTATATAGCAGTGCTCATGTCTTGCATTTGATTAGAAAATCATAGGAAATTATAACTGAGTCTTCATGAGTATAATTTAAAGAAATAAGGCTACCATGTTAAATATAATAATTTTCCAATAATTCAGATATAAGTTATTGTATTACTTAATTGTCAATGAACTTTAACCAATCAAGTAACTAAGATGTCATTAATAATAGACATAAAATTGTCATAAGAGACCATAGAAGGCAGATCAAATCATAAGCATCTGGCTCATACCTCATGTTGCATGTCAGAGTTCGGGACTTGCATCCGACGAGCATTACCTATTCCAGAATGAGGTATGTCACCATCTCCACCTATCTCATTGGAGGTGTCAACAATCATCACACGTTTCTTGTAATCATTTGCCAGCATTCTAGCTATTTCCCTGGATATATTAAATTCTTAGATTAACCCAGCAACTGACACACCAAGAGGTTCTGGACTGCATTCCAGATAACAATTTGATCTCTGTTTACAGAGAGTCTGAGACATCTCAACACGATGCATTCTCAAGTTGAATTTGAAAACATGCAATAGGCTAACTAAACTGGAAACCTTAAGGAACTTTGAACAGTGAGATATTTTTCAATTATAACAATAACATCGAATCTGGTCAATTAACATTGTGAGTGGAATCTATACCCAATTGATAAAGGTGGTTTGATAGGTTCAGCAGAATTTCAACAATCAATTTTAACACATCTGATTTAGTAAAGAATGACAGAGGAATTTAGAGGATATGACCAGAAGTAAAGGCAGTCATATGGTAATATCCAAATGTTTTGATGTTGACTAAAATCAAGTTAAGAGCGAATAGAATGAGCTGTTCATGCATAACACGTATACAAAAAATAGGAATGCCCAACCTGATAATTGTAGTTTTTCCCACCCCCGGAGGTCCAATGAGCAACAAAGAAGACCCATCTTGAACCAAATCTTTCAACAAATTAGCACTTCCAGATACTGCACGACCAACACGACAAGTTAGACCAATAATTGCACCCTTTCGATTTCTGATAGCACTAATGCGGTGTAATGTTCGGCTGATGCCTGCTCGATTGTCAATGGCAAAATCACCCACCTGCAATACACAGTTTCTCTATTATGATTCATCAAAAGGATAGATAATGTAATCTTCTATTTTCTGAAAAATTAGATAAGTTAATCCTGAAAAATGAAGTAGGATGCTCAACTAAACCTCTAATGAATATATATAATCAGTCACAGGAGAAACAATGAGCATCCTATTGTACAACATAGTCAAATTCCTATATCATTAAATCCATTTGAACCATAATTGTTTAACCATAAATCAGCAACTAGACGACCAGAAGAAATCTCCAAGGAATTTAGAGTCAAACAAATGAAATCAAAATAACAAGTAAATGACTATTCACTTGTAAATATTACAAAAGGGAGAAAAAGTTCGTTTTTTAATCATACATCACTTAACAGTCAACAACACCAGAACAAAACATTCATATACAGTGTAAGTGCTGAATTTTTCCATTAAAGAATATATATATATATATAATTAAAGGTAAATAAGATTGTAAGAATCAATCAAACATCACTCAACAGTGAATAACACCAGGACAAAACACTCATGTACCTAAAAATTTTAATCAAACACTTGATAAACCAAAATTTCACCTGAGAGGTGGCATGTTCAATATCCTGGACTGTGATCGGGCAATCCGATAAAACAAAGTCCCCAGAGGGAAATCTCGCCAACGGTTTGCGACCCAAATCCATAACCACTTCAACCAATTCATAGAGCTCCGGGTGGTCGCTCACTCTTCTCCGCATTTCCTCCGGTAGGAGCGCCAAGAGGCGGCCTAATTCGACGTCAAAATCATCATTTACCGAAGAAAAAAACCCTGAATCCGAATACGAAAAAATTGAACGTTTTGTTCCATACCCATAGAATTTTTGGGAAAAAAAAGTTGGGGTTGTTGAGAAATGAAGAGAAGTTAAATGGGTCTTTTTCAGAAATGAAGCTTGTTGTTTGCATTGAGTGGGTAAAGGAAGTGAGCTGTGAAAAAGAGAAAAACAGAGCATCTGTTACAGTTGGCGGGAAAATTTGGCCTGTGTTTTATGGTTTCTTGTTCAATTTTCGAAAAAACCCGAAGATGATTGAATTGTAAGAATGATTTTTATATTTTTGATTTCTTTCAATTATATATTTTCTTGTGATAAATAGGAGAAAATACCAGCCACACATTGGATTTGTCATGAAAAATGAAATAATAAAAGAGAGAGAATAATTCTTGTGCATATGCTTATTCTGAGGGCCGTGATATTTGTAAGCTTTGTCTAAGTTTATTAATCCAATTACAGAGCATGATGTCGACATTCCCACTAATAAATGACCAATCCTTTTGCCATCATCCAAAAACGAAACACTCAATGTGCAAAATGGGCCGGGATTAGTCTGGCCCATTAAATCCTTATATTGGTCTTTTGTTAGAAGTGGGTACACGTCAAGACAAAGAAACATATGTATTATTATTAATTATTAAAATTACGAATTTCTTCGTAATTAATTGTCACAAAAGAAGAAGGCAATAAATTCATTATCACAAATCATTTTCAGTTGAATTTTTTGCCTAATTATCTACTTTTCTTGACATGAAATTTAATTTTCTTCAAGTTTCGCCGATCGAATCATTTTTTTGTCATGATCACAATTAAGTGTACCAATGCCAACATTAGGAAAAAAAAAATTCTCTATTAATTTTCTGAATTGTCAAAATCTTTAGACCATCAAAATTGAAGTCCAATAGGGACATGAAAATGAAATGTTGCAAAGGCAAAAAGTTTGTCAAATTCTTTGGTTGGGACCTATAAATATGCTCGGTGAAATAGACATACACAAACAAGGGAAACAAGACACAATCACACCCATTAACTTGCTTCAT
>JAVXUL010000008.1:15191672-15222918 GCA_035590515.1 Trichilia minutiflora | reverse complement strand
GTTAATCTCAATTGAGTTATAAAAGGGATCTATTTTTACTACCTTCTTCCTGAAATATCAACTTCCGAAGTCTTAGTATTTTAATTTATATTTAATTTCTATTTGGTAATTTCTTTGTTTAAAATCAATCCAACACTTCTTCTACCTTTGCTATTGGAATTGGCTTGAACATAACCAATTTGACTCTTGGAAAAAACTCCCTATGGATACGACACTTGGACTCACCGTACTATACTATAACAAGACTACCTATACTTGGGTACATAATCTATATGAGATCAGCATACATGTTATAAAATCAATTTTCAACCTTTTCATAACTTAAATGGTGTTTTAGAAACAACTTTAGTTGGAACTCGATTTAATATATATACAGTTGTCTTAAGAGCTTCACTCTACTAGGATTTAAGAAGTTTAGATCTATTAAGCATACTCCACAGTATATCCAATAAAATTTGGTTTCTTCTTTCTGCTATACCATTTTAGTCTATGGAACCAGGCATGGTGTATTGGACAACAATCCTATATTCCTAAAGAAAGTTTGTAAATGAACCAGGTGTTTGTCCATTCTTAATATATTTAACATAATATTCACTACCTCTATCAGATCTCACAATATTTATTTGCTTACTACATTGTCTCTCCATTTCATCTTTGAATATTTAAAAGCATCTAATGCTTCATTCTTAGTATTCAATAAATAAAGGTGTACGTATCATAAATAGTCATCAATAAAGATGATGAAATTCTTTTAACTATACGAGTCTAAGTTAGGATTATATATATCTGTATGTATGATCTCTAATATATTAGAACTCCTCTTAGCACCTTTCTTTGACTTGTTAATCTGCTTTCTCTAATACAGTTCACACAAGTATCAAAATCAGGAAAATCCAAAGTATTAAGTATTTTATCAGTTACTAATCTTTGGATTCTCTGTATGAAGATATGTTTCAATCTCTTATGCCATAATATAGAGGAATTTTCATTCATAATATATCTTTTATTGTCATTATAAGTATACATTGTATTACAACAAGTATCATTTTGTAAGTTACTATAAAAAAGACCATTAGACAATATATCATTTTCAACAAAATTAGTTTTATAAAAAATATTTATAAATGAATCAAAAAATATAAAGGAATATTCATATAGTACAAGTCTCAAAACAGAAATTAAATTCTTAAAAAAACAAAGAATATAAAAAGTCTTTTCCAATGTCATTACAAAATTGCTATTGAGAACTAGATTGTATATTCTAATAACTTCCACGGGTGATCATATCTTATTTTCTGAAAAGATATACTACTCAGTTCCTACTGGCTTTCTTAGGTTTTGCAAGCATTATAAAATATTTGTAATATGAATTATAGAACTAGAATCAATCCACCATGTGTTACAACAATCCATAGTCATATTAGACTCATAACAAATAAGAGATATTAAAATACCTTTCTTAAAAAGTTACTGCTGAAATTTCATACAATCTTTTTTTATATGCCTCTTTTTCTTACAAAAGAAGAATTTGGATCCCTTCTAAATTTTAGCTTGGGGAGGTATCTTTGATATTTTATCCTTCCCCTTCTACTTGTCTTACCCTTTCTTCTTTCCTTATACAATCAGATGTGCACTCTGTGAAATTTTTTCTGATTCCATCATCAATCTTCTTTCCTTTTGTACACACATGGTCATTAGTTCATTAATGGACTACTTATCCTTATGTGTGTCATATGAGATTTTAAAATATCCATATGGTTAACGAAGAGTGTTTAGAATATAGTGCACTAAAAAACACTCAAACATTTCAACCTTAAGTGTTTTAAGTTGAACTGTAATATCTCTTATTTTTGTGATGTACTTATGCACATCATTGATATGGATGAACCTCATAGAAGAGAATTTCATTATCAGAGTGCTAGATGAGCCTTATCAGATGATTTAAATTGTTCATCTATAGTCTTTAATAAATCTTGAATATTATTATATTGAGTGATAGAACCACGGATGCTAGTAGAAATTTTTGTTTTAATCAACATAACACTGAGACGATTGGATCACTCTTAGCATTCATAAAGAACGATTTCAGCTGGAGTGCTAACATCAGTTACTGCATGTGGTTTATATGAGCCTCGTGCTTAAATCCTAAGGGTATATATGTAATTTTTTACTTTTATTGTTCATATATTTGCATTCATCCGATATCCCGTGTGCATGTGGGCTCAATTTCGTAATTATTATGAGAGTTGAATTGCTTAAGATAAAGTTTTGGGTTTGTGAACGCAGGGACCTCAATAAAATTAAATGTTAATTTTATTTTGAGTGGGATCCCAATGATATTTTTCAATTAAAGAAAGGATTTGAGAGAAAATGTGTAATTCGTTCGAACAAATGGATCGAATCGTTCGAATAAATTCCTGGACCCAGATTCATTCGAACGAAATTTGGAGGAATTCTTTAGAAAATTTTGGTCCCAAATTCGTTCGATCGAATCGATGGTGTCATTCAAACGAAAATTTGAGGAGCTCTCTGATTTTGAAAGTGTCAGATTCGTTCGATCGAATTCATATTCGTTCAATTAAATTGGTGTAAAATAATAATTTTGCTTGTTTCTAGAAGATTCTCCTTTGTATTTTTTAAGGGTAAAATGATAATTTTGCCCTCACATTATAAATAATGGGCGAACTCCCTGGAAAATTTTGATCCTAAATTCGTTCGATCGAATTCATATTCGTTTGAACAAATCCCTCAATTTGTTTGATCGAATCAGTGTAAAATGATAATTTTGCCCGTTTCTAGAAGATTCTCCTTTGTATTTTTTAAGGATAAAATGATAATTTCGCCCTCACATTATAAATATGGAGGCTGAGGTCATTTTTTCTCATTTTCTTCTTCTTTCTCTCTTTCTCTTCTTCTCCTCCGTTCTCTCCTCTGTCATGCAAATCCATCTCCCCACTTTTGTGTTCTATTTGATTTCTTCTTAATTTCTCACTTTATTTCACGCATTAAACACTCTACGGGATTCGATTTGGCATTTGGAGCACAGAAACAAAAATAAAGACATAGGGTTTCAGATTCTAATTTGGGGCTTTTCGGGTTTGAGGCCAAATCAGTGCAAATCGACGATACCACGAGGTTCATAGCGTCATTCCTAGTTTGACTGTATATATTTTTTTGTTTTAGCCAACTTTTGTGCATTCGTATAGATTTTAGTAGATTTATCATACATATTTTAGTTTTTGGACGTTATTCGGGTTGTAGTAAAGTTGGGAGAATTATAGGATATTAGAAATACAAATTTAGAAGAAATAGATGAGCGTGAATAGTAATCAGAGTTACTGTTTCGATGAGTATATAGGATCCGCATGTCTAAACTTCGAAACCAAGTCGTAACACGCTAGTATGGCTATAATGTGTGGTCGTGTCGATAATGTATAGATAATTAGATGGATAACGAGAATTTAATCAATTTCGTATATTGCCAGACTTTAGAAAAACCTAGGGTTAGCATATATTGCACGCATTTGAGTCACCTACGTATATTAGAACGTATATGGATAAGTTTTGGGTATATGTGATTAGGCGACGGAGCACGAGCAAGAAATCCGTGTACCAAGCCAAGAAACGAGGAGAACTAGGGAGTGTATACCCTCTTTAAGTTATAAGTGGATATTTTATGCTTTTACTATTTTAAAAATAATTTCTGCTAATTGTTTGTAAATATTTGATCAATGCTATTATTTTATAAATATTGTTTTGGTTTTATGTATACTTGTTTACATGAGTAATGACCAGCGACCAAGTTATGACATGTTTATATTTTGATGATGATATCTATCGATGATACGACCAGTAGGCCAAGTTTTATGTTTGTTATATAATAATATGGTTTATGGGATAAATTTTTATACTTATTGTGATGACAGCCATGAGTGCCAGGTTTATACATTGGTGATGACGGTTATGTGGGCTGGGATTATTTACTATAACTACAGGGGAGGTAACCTAGGATTGACTTGATAGAGAGGTCGCCTAGGTGAGTGGAAACTCCACAAGTGGGGGTGATATATGTTTGTGTTATTGTGATGAGGTGATGGAATTTGACCACCTGTGAGTCTCATCGGATTAGTTACGGATATCACCTTGTGGCTAATTCAAGACGGACATCAGTGATGAGCTTGTTTTTATATAACTAGATCAAGCATATTTTTATTCTTTGTATAGAAAATATATTTTTATAAATAGTATATTTTATTACATATAAAATCCACTGACGATCTTGGGATGCCCAAGGCCAAGGTAATCTCCGAGAAAGGCAGCCAGTCCAATGATTTTTGATATATGATTTGAGGTTTCGAACTAAAAGAATTGATTTCCATTGACTGTGCAGAATGTATTTTAAATTGTGCTTTTATATTTATACATTTTGTATTAATTAGTTATGTTTCCTTTAGGTCACTCACGGAGTATACTCCTGTATACTCAACCCCCTCACTCTCTAATTTCAGGTTCGCTTAGTTAGCAACGAGCGGTGGTGGTGATTCTTTCAGGCTGAAAGGATCTTAGGTATACTTCTGGAAATTGACTCACTTAGAGAGGTCTTAGTCCACTGGAGTTGTTTTGTGATTTGAAATTGTATTTCTGTTTATAAAATGGAAACAAATGTATAAACTACTTGCATATTATTTTTGATGCGCTAATGATTTGATACTTTTATATTTTGATGATTGGTTTTGTGAAAAAAAGGGTTTGAAATGTTCTCTATAGAAGTGCTTGTGGTTTTCTTGAAATGATCCAAAGTTTGGGTGGTTGATTGGATTTATTTTAGAAGTATTTTATAATGGTTTAGAAACAGGTTTTGGTAAAGGTCTTACAGGCTCACAGGGTATGTTCTGGTGATTGAGTACACCTTGAGAGTATGTGACAGTTGTTACGTGTGGGACTCATGGTTAGGACGTGATAATTTTATTGGTATCAGAGCTTTTGGTTTTAAAACGGTTTTGAAAACACCCAAACTTGATTTTCAAACTGTATTTTGAAATCCTATACATGATTTTATAGTTTTGAAAGTTTTTCAGTGGAGTAGGTGAGTTGAGTCCTAGGAAGCATCACCACTATACTAAATAGGTATATTTGAACTTCGTGATTTTTTGTAGCTAAAATGTCTTCAAGACCTAGGCAGAGCGAGGTAGACCGCGAAGAGAAATCATGTCTGATGTTGAAGAAGAGGCTACTTCTTATATGCCTCAATCTGAACCCGAGGAACAACCTGAACCTCTGCCCCAATATCAGCAACTAGGCATGGGAATGCCTCCTTCTATGACTCTTGAGGCATGGACTATTTTTATGGTATATTGGAATGCCCAAGCTGCAGAAGCATTCGGATCAGCTCTAAAATTGTCAAAGCTGATTAAAGAGGTCCGACAATTGAAGAGTGAACCATTTGGAGGTACCACAGACGCAGTTGTGGCTAATCGATGGTTTAAAAAATTGGAAGGTGACCTGAATGATATGGAGCTGGAGGACAGGTACAAGTTAAAGGTGCCTGTCAGATTGTTAGACGGTAGTACAGCTACTTGATGAGCTAATGTACAAGTGAGGGCCTCAGCACAACTGACCTAGGATAACTTTGTGCAAGAATTCTGAGATCAATATTTTAACCCCTTTCACTATAACCAAAAGAAGCAGGAGTTTCTTTTATTAAAGCAGATGGGTTAGACAGTGACGAAATACGAGACCCAACTGAGAGAGTTGGTTGAGTTTGTGTCAGAATTTGCTAATAAAGAGAGCCTGTGCGCCAAGTTTGAAGAGGGCCTGAATTTCGAGATCCGTGAGAAGATGTCATTGTCAGGGACTCAGGGGTATAAAAAAATGATTCAGATGGCCCTTTGAGCAAGCAATTAGCAGGAGAAAGAAGATCAAGGAGTCAGATCCAGAAGAGAAGAGATTTGAGTATACAGGTCGGCTCACCATCCAAGAAGAGCCATAGCAGTGATTCATCTAGTGGAGCCTCTGCTACTAGTCCTGCAAGTATCTCTTCACATTCTCCCTAGAGCTAAGGACATTCCAAATTCAGATCATCAGCTCAGGGATAATCTCAAGGACCAAGACAAAGTCAGAGTATGGACAGGTGTATTAATTATAGACGATACCACATAGGCTCGTGCCATCAACCGCTAGCATGCTATCATTGTGAAGAAATAGGGCACATCAAAATGTACTATCCCAAGTTAGGTAGAGTGAAAAGGGGTGGTCAGACCAACCAGTATCCTTCACACCAGCAACAGCCGCCAGTTGAGCAGCCTGCAGTTTCTACTGGTAGAAGATAATCTTCACAAGTGAGCGGAATAATTTATCCAGTAGTTTGATTTGTGTGATGGAAGCCCAGAGGCTAATGAGAAAAAGGTGCAAGATGGATTAACAAAAATTAAAAAACAATTGGAGAAAATTCGTGAGAGTGTGAAATATATCAAAGGGTCACAAGTAAGAAAACAAAAATTCTTGGATTGTGCTAAACAAGTGTCTCTAGATTGTAAGAAAGGATTGCGATAAGATGGAATTCCACTTATCTTATGCTTGAAAGTGTTATTTATTACAAAAGAGCATTTTTTCACTTACAGTTAAGTGAGTCTAATTACAAGCATTGTCCTTCTGAAGATGAGTGGGATAAAGTGGAGAAAATTAGTAAATTCTTGTCTATTTTTCATGAGATTACTTGTATTTTTTCTAGCACAAGTTATTCTACTGCAAATTTATATTTTCCCAAGGTGTTTGTTGCTTATGTGACTTTGAAACAATTGATTGAAAGTGAGGATAATTATATGAAGGATATGGCAGAGAAGATGATAACTAAATATTTGAAGTATTGGGCTGATTTTTGTACTATATTAGCAATTGCACTTATTTTGGATCCACGATGCAAAATATCATTTGTTGAGTTTGCATACAAGAAGGTTTATGGTCAAAATTCAATAGAATTTAACCATGTTTGAGGTAAATTAGTTTCTTTATTCAATAAGTATATGGTTAATTCTGTTGGGTCGTCTGTTACTACCACATCTACTCCTCTTGTTGGTTCAACTGTGGCACATGATAACCTTCCATTCAATAAGACCTTGGATATACTAAAGGTAAATTTCACATTTATTTGTTATTTGTAGATTATTTAATATTTTATTTATTGTGTACACATAATTTTTATTTATGTATCTTGTAGGAGTTCGATGATTTTGAGAGCATGGATTATAATACTTGTTTTCAAAAGAATCAATTGGAACTTTACTTGGATGAACCACGAGTAGACAGAAATGTTGAGCTTGATATTTTAAGCTTTTGGAAAGGCAATCAATTTCATTGTCCTAACTTGGCAATGATGGCTCATGATATCTTAAGTATTCCTATATCCATGGTTGCTTCTAAATCAGCATTTAGTATTGGTGGTCGGGTACTTAATGAATATCAGAGTGCGCTTAAACCAGATATAGTGGAGGCATTGGATTGCACAAGAGATTGGTTGTTTGGAGAAAGTGGTAAGTAACTAATTTATATAATTAATTTATTCTTTTGGCCATAATATTTGAATTGTTTATAATATTATTATTATTTTTGTTATTATTTTAGTGAGTGCAAGTGTCAATTTGGATGACCTGACTACAAATATTATCAATTTGAACATTGATAATACTCCATCTGCAGAAAGTCGTAATCAATCTAGTGATCCTTCATGATAGGTTTGGTCTATTACTAAAACTTTGTATTTTCTTTTTTTCTTCTTCTATTTACTTGTATTTTATAATTATTTGCAAGTATGTCAAAGCAATTAATGATGATGTTGTTGGGTTGCGATGAAGAATTGAGATTGTAATTTTTTTTTGGATAATAATTCTCAAAGCAATGACTGATTATGTTTATTGGTTAGAGAAAAAATATAATAAATAATAAGTACTAATTGTTATGTTTGCATTTATCTTTTTTATTGATTTTTATTAATATATTATACATGCTATTAGTTTTTACTATCATGTTTTTGCTTTTGTATTTTTGCCACTAGTTAAACTATTGTTATAATATATTTTTTATATTTTAATTTAAAGTTAAACGAATCGAATTCGTATCGAATCATATCTTAATGAATTAATCGTATTTAATCATATCCAAACGTTAATCGTGTGATATTCGTGTAATAACACGAATACGATTCGTTTAATAATCGTGTTTAATCGTGTCATATCGTATCATTCGTTTGATAAATGAATCGTATTCGTATTACAAATTTTAATACGAATAATAAACGAATCGTATTCGTGTTAGATAAAAAAATTATTATACATACATATACACGATACGAATATGATTCCTTAATACGAATTGCCACCCCTAAGGCAGAGGTAATTATTAGCTCCGATACTAAAAACATAAATCATACTTTAAAAACAATTGCAAAAGCTTAAATTTTTTAACTATGCTAACCTCTTGCCATTATTATTTGCTATCGATTTAAGATTGATTGAAGAATTTTCTAAACTCTTTTAATCTTTACTCGATAGTATTTTATAAGAAAAACGAGTTCAAGAGCCATCTACTATATTTTCTCTTTTTTATATAGATTTTTTCTTAAAAAACCGAATGAAAGTTATCAAGTATTAATCATAGTGGTTTTTATTTTCAAATGATAGTCTCCTGTAGTTGCAATAAAGATGGAGAAGTGTAGTTATAAAGTTATGGATCATTTATGATAGAAGTTACCACTATCAAGGTGGTTACCTCCGATAATAACTTCCTTATAACAATATTATGAATAAATTTACATCATAATTAGGAAGAATTAAATCCCACAATTAAAGAGCTAAAATATTAAGATTCGATTATGGCTTGTCCAATTGGCTAAAACTTCTCTTGTTAATTAATAAGATGCCAAGGCTAATTAAAAGTAGTAGGGCATCCCATCTCCCGTTTAGTATTGGGTACTTTTCCCCTGATATACACACATACACATGTAGGTATATGATGTAGTGATCTTAAAACACATGACTGCATACACACAAACATGTAGGTATTTGTATATGATGTAGTGATCTTAAAACAAATGACTTTTTCTTCATTCTGCTCTGTTTGAGTGCTAAAATTTGGTGTAATTTTAAGCACATTTGAAAAAAGAAAAATTGAAAAATTTTCCTCCACAAACATTAATTGACATAGAGATAATGTTTAGATGCACGTTGGGGACAAAGTATTATGATTCTATCATTTGTATTTTAATCCAAAAGAGTAATTTATTAGATGATATTTGCTTTATTATTTTTATAGCTTCAAAATCGATTTATAGTTTGGTTAATTTGAGATGTGATATTTGTAGGATGGGTATGTATGACCACAATCTTAAGTTGATCATCATAAAGATGTGCATTTGACCACGAGAAAGATTTGATTAATATATTAGAAAGCATGGAAAATTACTTTTGATCAATAAAAAGATATCATGTGTATATAAATTCTTGTCGGAAATTAATTTAGTATGGAGTCCTTATCCAAATAAAATTCAACGAGAAAGAATTATTGGAATAAATATTTCTAAAATGTAGAAAAATATTCTAAATTATAGGAATATGTTATATAATTACCAGCCTATAAATTGGGCTCAAAACTTTTTTTTTTAAAAAAAGAAATTAATAAGATAAAAAAAAATTTACTATTGATTTTCAACCCAAAATTTGAGAGTCAGACAATATTTTTTTTTCACTCGATCAAATAATGACGACTTTATTGTGTTGTACCCATTTATTATAAGTTTACCTAGGGATGTATCTAGAAATTTTTTTTGAGCTGGACTAATTTTTTTAATAATTTTAGTTAATAAATTTAAGAAATTTTAATGGTGAATATTGATAATTTAAAAAAAAAACATCAACATAGTTTTACTTATTGTTTGATTTTGAGTATTTCATCTAAAGATTAATCACAAAAAGTTAAAAATAAAAAATTTTAATTTCATATTTTTCTTACTAAAGAAACAAAAAAATATAAAAATAATTCAAAATATATTAGTTTTGATCCAAGAATTTGTAAAAAAGAAAAATGAACTATCATTCTTTATTTGAAATTGAAAGCTTTCAGGATGAGAAATCTAGTGAAGTAAGATTACTAAATTATAATATCTACTTATTGAGATTTAAACAAATAAAATATGATTTTGATAGTTAGAATGTTATGGTAATTAAAGAAATTTTTATTGTAGATAAAAGAAATTTAAAACTTTAAATGATTGGAAAGATATTATATTTTTATAAATAAAAATACAATTTTTTACTTATATGAAATTAAATTTTTTAATTTTAATGAAATAACCTAATAAATTAAATAACATTAAATTTTAAATTTAAAATAAAATAAAAAAATTAAATAGAATCAAATTAAAAAAATTATCAAACTATATGAACTCGTTTTCGGTTCAATCTCAACAATTTAAGATATAGAGTAAATAAAATTTTTAGGGTTAAAATTATTTTTGTGTGGACAAATTTATAATATTTGATGTAAATTAGACAGAATTATTGGATTCTTAATTATAAAAATTGATCGGTAATTTTTTAAAAATAAAATATCAAACTTATGACACCCAAACTCTATTTGGTATCCACAGCAAACCTTAGAGCTTGTATGGACATCACAAAGCTGAACATTTTATGCCAATAGATAGTATCCATTTAATTTTCGTGCCCCCTGTTAACTTTGATAGTTTGGACCCACGATTTTCATTTCATAAAAGGGGTTTATATTTATTTATTTATTTTATTTTTCCCTTTCAAAAAATTTACAAATTAAATTAAAGATTGCCCACCTCAAATGCAAACGGCTTTTTCTAAATTTCATATACTATGAAAAGAAAAAGGAAAACAATTATAAAATATGTTAAACTAAAAGAGTAATTTAAAAATACAATTTTTTTTTTATAAATTGTTGTGATATATATATATATATATATATATATATGTATGTATGTATTGTGATAATTTAGAATATTTGAGCTGTATTACGATCTCACTCAACTAATTTTTAAAAAGATATTAGGTGAATATATAATCATCTAAACATCTCATTTAAATAAGGAATGATTGTTGGTTAGAACCAACTTTAAAACGTGCGTTTAAATCACATATCTCAAACTTAATCAATTATTATTATGTTATACCTGTAAATAATAATATTTTATTATTAATTAATAAAAACATCAAATCTATACAATTACTAAAAAAAAAAAATACTGTATGGATCATAAACCAATTAATACATTTATGTCACATAAAATTATACACGAGTTTATCCCTAATATTATTCAAAATAGAATCTTATTGAACACGGGTGAGCTTGTATTTTGCATATCTAACAAAATCTTGACATTTGAATAATGTGACAAAAGGGATGGTGTCATATGGGAGTGGTTGGTTGGGGACAAAATCCCTTCATTTTTTTATTTTAAAATTTTTTATTGATATGTTGGAGATCGGTCGTTTAGGCTAAGGTGGGCCAACTTTAGAAAGATAGAGATGGAGTTTCTCTATCTAAAATATTGGATTTCAAGATCCAATCTATCTTGTTACAGACTCATCAACTTGTTTTGTTTTCAACATTTGTATTGCCTTTTTCTTCATTGGATACAATGTTTTCTTATTTGTGAAAAAAAAAAAGAAAAAAAAGAAAAAAAAAGGGGCAAATTAGTGTTTGTTAGAGATACAAAGAAAACATATGTATACAAAAAAACTTAGGCAAAATTATTTTGCTTTTAGGGGGCGTAAATTTGGGTGATTTTAAACCCATTTATTTGGTTGACCATTCGAATTTTAAATCTAAAAGTAAGAGTGTGTGTTGTATATTTGCTTAAGTGTAGTTAAAGTCGCTTTGGCTTTCATAACTATCTAATTTGGTAATTTTTTTTGGTTATTATTATTATTATTGAAAAAAAAATATATATGTGATTAAAATTTATTAAATTAGCATATAGATGACGTCTTATATTTGTCTCACTTAAAATTATTATTATTTTTTACATAGATACGGTATTAAAGAAAATGACATGTTATCGGATCTTATACAACACAATATATTTATGAACAAAGAAAGATATTTTCTATTTTTTAACTTCTTAATCTATTTTTCATACAGGCATCAAAAAATTCATATTGTCATAAATTATATTCCAAATGGTGAAATAGTTGCATGTGGTAGGTTAGAAGACAAATTGAGGGGGGGGTTCCCCATTTTAATCTTGGGGGGTCCAAGAAAGCTGCAAGAGATATTAGAAATATGCCTCCAAAAGGAAGAATACAAGTTATGGTGACATTACAGACTTGCAACTCATGGCTTTGAACTAGGTTTAGAAACTCAAAACTCAACAACTTGTGCACATAATGCTGGAGAGAGAAGAAGATTCAGAGAAAATCTCATTTGTGTTACAGAGAGAGTCGGTCTAGGAATCAAAACAGGAGTGGAGCGAGAATTTGGCCTACAAATTAGACTGAATAAATAGATTGAATAATGTTTTTGTAGATCATGATTTTGCATGGTTTTGAATTTTGGAAACTTAGAAAATTTAGAAAAAAAAATATCTTATTTCTTTTAATGTTCCTATGTATTTGTAAATTTTGATGTGATGTGATCTGTATCTCAGACAAACAAGACAACTAGGGTTCGGAGAAAAATCTGAAACATCTCAGATTCTCTTTCTTTCGTTCTTTCTCTTTACACTTCTGTTTGCTTTGTTTTCTCTCTCCCTATCTTCAATTTTTTACGCTGAAAAGTTGGCTGCGCTCATGGATTTGACAAGATTTTGGGTAATATTTTTCAACTTGGGCGTTGATATTCTACTAGATTTTGTTCATGTAATCCTCTGAATTCCAATTTCAGATTATATATTCATGCCTTTTTGTTTTCTTCTTTAAAATGAAGATTTGATTTTCTTCATAAATCTCTATATGTGCCTTTACTTCTAAACTATCTTCAACAATTATGCAACAATGGTGCAATCAATATCAGAATTTTAGCTCTTTCTTTGAATGAATCTCTGTCCTTATGTTCTAAATATTTTTTAAAATCCTTTTATCTGGGATTGTTTCCTTTTTTCTAAATTTTTCAAAATTTCGTGTACACAAATTTGATGTAAGATAACAAAAATGGCTCACGAAGATCAAACCCAAAAGGGTAGCAATATCAGTAGTAGTGGAAATTGCAGTAGTGGTTTCAGAAATATTGTTAGATCTTCAAAAAAGCAGAAGCCAAAGAAAGCCCCACAAAGAGGCCTTGGTGTAGCTCAGCTTGAAAGAATTAGACTAGAAGAACAAAAAGAGAAAGATGCAGCTACAGTATTACCCTCATCTCAATCATCTACTATATCTGCAACAAAATCTTCATCTCTTTCTGTGCCAACTAAAAATTATCATCATCCTTCAAATCATTCTTCTTCTTCTAATTCAAACCCATTTGCATCTGATCTATCATCACCAAATTCAATATTTAGGCCTTCTTCTTTATCAGTCCAAAATATTGAAATACTGAATTCAAAAACTGTTCCATTGTCAAACCCCGCGGAGTGGTCAAGTGTTCCACTTCAAGGACATGGAAATGTTCATAAATTGTATAATTCTTGTGAGTATAACCTGGAAAAAGAGAGCTCTGGGATGGATCCAGGATCTGCTTTTCGCTCCAATTTGACTAATTTGCCTTGTGCGTCAATCCCTGTTTGGCCTCTCCCTAGCTTGATGCACAGAGCACAACCATTCCAGTATCCTTCTTCGATGGTATGAAATTTGCATGAATTCTTTTATAGCAAATTATTCTATATTTTTATTGTTTATCCATTTCTTATTTTCTTGGTGCATGAAAACTTGTGTAGGTGTATGAATCATCAACATCATCAACTTCTTCATCAACTGTACTAAATTTTCAGATGGAGCCCCCTTCAAACCAAAGCTATTATAGCAATCATCCACCTATGTGGACAGAAGAGGAGAAGGTACATATATATGTTAAATCTTGCTTCTAATGGTTCGTCTTTTGATAAACAACAAAAAAAGATTTCATCTTTTGTGCCAAGTTTTAGTATTTTTAGTCTAATTTCTTTTCCTTCAGATTGCACCATCTAAAACTTAAGACTGCTTTAACTATTGAATTTTGTTAAAATTTTCGTATAGATGGTTGGCATGAAGAGGTCTTATCCCTTCTCTCTAAACCATGCACCAAGTTTCTCCTCATTTTCGCAACACAAATTTATTCCCGTTGTTCATCCCAGAATCAGTAGTTCAGAAGACTCGGCCTTATGTGGGAGTGGTCACACACACTTTTTCGAACCCGGTAGCTCAATTGCCAGGTTAGTTTACCTTTGTTTTTGGATTAGTCTTCATCTTCTTGTTTGCTTACTTATTTGCTGTTTTCAAATTTTTAGGAAAGGCTCTTCATATTCAACTTTCATTTCGGAGCCTAGTAATTCAAAGAAATGCTTCCAAGAGAATGGGGTTTTCAATGGAGGTTTTCTTACATTAGCTCCTCCCACAACCACAATTTGTCAAGGATCAAAATTCAAGCAGCACCGTCCTCATTTTCTAGCTTATCACAACACTGAATTCCCTGATTTTGAATCGTTACCTCATCAAGTGAGTTTAATCTTAAACCAATGACCCATTTTCATTTCTTTCATTGTATTCATCTTACTTTTCTTTTTTATTTCTTCATTTATGGATAGGGAAGTGTGGATGATCCAATTGCCCGGCCGGGATCAAATCAGAGGCAGCCTTACTATAGCTTCTTACCACAATCAATGTCTCAAACGGGTCAAGCAACAAGCACAACGAACAGTTGTAACAATGGAGTAGGTGAAAGTGTTGATCTTAATTTGAAGTTATAAATTGTCATCAATAGCACAATCCTTGTATCCCATTGTGTTTCATTAGGTCGCTTGTTTCTCTCTACAAGAGTATACTAGGAATTTCTTTCCTTTTTCAAGTGGGGAGGGTTGGGACGTTGGGTTGATATATATATTTGCACATGTAAGCTTTGAAATATCAAAGCAAACCCAAATCTTGCCCATTTGAAAAGAAGAGAGAAGAGGAAGCAAATATTCGGTTGATTAATTGTTCGTCCCATTGGGTTTCAAAGATCAAAATATTTTTAATGAGTAAAAAAAATAAGTCGTCATCATAACACTCTTTACAGAAAAGCTACTAGCAAATTGAGTTGAGATAAAAATCTGCATATGTACGTTTGAAAATGAATGCTACCCCAAATCTTGGCCATGTGAAGGTGGAGAGAAGAGAAAAGTATGTAAGCGTAGATGGGTTTGTTTTAATATTAAATTATGATAAAGCAAAATTTTGGTGGGTTGCGGATTTTGATTTGTAGGCCTTTCTGCTTTTTATTTTGTCGTTGGTTTTGGCGGGTGGATGAGTCAGGCGAGCGATTGGCTACAAACTTGTCATGTGGTGTCGCGGGGATGTGATTTGGTGGGTCGCCAAATATGACCGTTCCTTATGGTTGTAGATCAATAATGAAAGTAATTGAGTAAAAATGTGACCAAACCGAGACCCAATAACTCAAGTTACAAAAATTATATCAAACTGCGATGGCAACTAATAAGAAAACTGATGTTTCTCAAATTTCAACGTTCAAATTTCAATCCGCATGGAATATATCAAACAGGAAGCATCCGATAAAGTAATTACATACATGAAATTCAGTTTCATGATCTATGACCAACCAAAGAAATAGTCCAGGACATAAACCAGTACCAAGGAGAAAGGATAAAGGAAGTACGCGATTGAACATGTCCAGAGGGGGAAGGTGGTCCGGAAACTGCCAAAGGCACCCATCACAATGCAAACAATAAGGATAACAAGCACTTCAGACGAGAAGTCCCATGTCAATCCTCGAAAGTAGACCAGAGCTAAGAAAACGGCGAGGCAGAGGACGTTATTCATTGTCACAGCTCCATATAGCTGCAACATTCAAGAAATGCAGAAATCATGAGAAATAGTACATCACTTGTTATAACGCAGAAGCTAGTTGTATTAGAACGTGAAGGGGATTAAGTGGCAAAGTCCTACAAAGTTTCTTAGCAACCAAGATCATCTAAAAAACTTGCAATTGCTTAAGGCCAGTGCTTAATGTGATGAATCATCCAATTTATCCCACAATGGCTGAGGAGGAAATGAGAAACAAACCTCAGAAAATGTTAATGACGTGGTTCTGATCTTCTTACGGCTGGCAAAAATAATAGCTGATACTGCTTCACTGGAGTTGGTGGCCAAAGGCAATGCAATAAATGAGATAAAGAATGAAGGAATACTTGTAGCATCTGAAAAGTTATCAACAGCATCTACAAGAGGATCAGCGAATGCAGCAGCAATAACGGTTCCAATCAACAGCATCATAACCGCTTTAAAAGACGTCCACTTGGGCTTTTCGACACCATCAGCGTCCTCATGATTTTCCTCCCCTCCCAACAAATCATGCTCCCTCTTCGTTTTCTGCACATGATTTGCAAGTCATGGCCTCAGTAGGATAAGATTTAGAGATAGAATGGACTCACTATTCAGCAACTTACCCTATGAAAGTCATCTAGAAATTTCAATGTCTGGGAACCAGGATCAGTACCAGTTCTAACTCGTTGTGCCTCGTTTAGCCATTTTTCAATGCCATTGACAAACTCTTTGAGATCAATATGATTATCATTAGAGGTATCAAAATCTTTCAGTAATTTGTCAGCAGCATTATCATGATCCAAGTCTATCTCCTCAAACCGAATTCCTATGATCAATGCTCTTAATTCAGAAGCTGAAAGAAGTTGATCTTTATTCTCATCAATTGCATCAAACAATCTGTCATAAGAACACAGTTACTGTGAGACTATCTGACAAGTGTCAGGAAGCATTGTGGAACATTTTTCTCTTTGGGTGCAAAGGGGAATGAATAGGGAGCCGAAGGTTCGAGGAAACAAATAAACAAATACTAACTTTTTAATGACATCAATGTCAGGTTCTCCATTATCATTCAGGAGCCTTCCCAAAGCATGCTGTCTTAAATGTCTTAAAATTCCTGATATCACATGCTTGTGCTTTGCAAACTCGAGACGTCTCCTCTGAATCCAAGGTTGAAAGACCTGCTCATTGTGTATGAAAGGAACATCAAGAAACAATATATACATATAAAATTTCCTAAAATAGCATCAAGTGGAAAATTAAAGAGAAAAGAAACCGGAAAAGCCTTACTAGCTTAATATGTTGATACCACTAGCATCTAACACTTTAAACAAGAGTGCTAAAACAGATATTCCATTCTATTATCAACGATCTATTGACAAGGCAATGAATGAAAAATCCCCTCAAAATTCTACCATACTTCGCACTATGCAATCAGAGATGAAATCAACATAGACACCTATTTTAAAGTACTCATTTGTCCCTGATCAAGAATAGGAGGTCACTATTTTGATAACTTTAGGCTTCATTCCTTGTAAATTCATTTTACGATGTAGTTATATACATATCAACTGACATACCCTACTGTATAGTGTATATGAAGGTATGAAAGGACAAACAAGAAGCCTATCTTAACAACATAACAGTGTCTCTGAGAGTCTTAAAAAGGGCCATCCGCTTAATCCCATTCCACACAACATCAAGTCTGAAATTCAAACCATATACCCTCTAAATGGGTGCAGAAACTGTTAATGTTTTTCTTACTACCATTATTAAAAAAAAAAAAAAAAAAAATCTTACTAGGTGTTCTAAGACACCATCAGTTGTTAGGTTTAACCTTTGTAATACCTGTTTACTAATACGGAATAAAACACTATCATACTGTTCTCACTTTGTCAATAAAAGGATACAAGTGTCACGTATTTGCTAGTAATTAAGATGCGTGTGCTTTGTAAGAGATGATAGATCCTGATAATGACAAATTGGCAATCACATCAAAAAAATTTCGCACAATCTAGCATATCAATACACCAAAGATCACATATCCTATAAACAAAATTTGTTGACAGAAAAGATGGCTCAAAGGATTGGATCCAATGCATACGAAACTCTCAAAAGATAGAAAGAGAAGAAATTCCAAGGCTATACCACTTCATATTACAAGAAAGATTATGTGTAGTGCCGACTTCAAGCAGAAAAATGTTTAATGTATAGTAACGAGTGATGAAGGTTTCAATCTAATCTATATTCTTAACGCTTTCATGGTAAATGAAGAGGTTAATAAAATAACAAAGTTATTTAACTGATAAAGCACTGTCTCCACAATAAACAATTAGGATAACCAAATAAATAAATAAACAAACTGCATGATGCTATAACCACTGCTTAGAAGAATGACTACCTGATAAAGACAATAAGAAATCAGCATTATGACAGAGACAATAAGTGCAATCAAGACTGCTAAGTGTCTTCCTGAAGTTGAATTGAGTATCTGTGGTATTTGAACAATAAGAAATGGAATGACAGATATGGCCATTATCCTTGCAGCATAACAAGTCCAGATATCAGTGCTAACACCAGTACCTGTTATCAAGTAGACCACCTTGTTGGATTAGAAATCATCTATGGAATTTAATCAGATAGATATCCACTGAAAGGGAGAACTAGAGCAACAGCCATAGCATGATTAAGCAATGCTTTCCCCATGAAAATTAAAACTGGCTCGCCTAAGAACCATCTCCACCACTACGACCTCATAAATCCCACACCCTACAAGACAGAAAAGTCAGGAGCAATCTACAGCACTGTATCAGCGGAGCCTTGTATCTTTCCTCATAACAGTAAGTCTCATATTAGAAGTACTTACAATTCAAATTTACGAGAAGCCATCTAGTTAAGTATAATTGCACCTAAATTCAAGTTCACAATAATCTCTCTCTTCCTGTAATAAAATTTAATTTAGCTCTTTTTTACATGCAATTCAGTTTTTAAATTCCTTTCGAGTGTTTTTCACATGCATGTTTGGTGGAAGCTTCCAAAGCCCTCATTAAAGGACATAGCTACAAAATTACCAAGCCTTAGTTAAATTTAATATCTCATAACTCTTTCTCCTCCATTCCTCCCTTCCACTTTGCAGCTACCTGATTCCTACATTTAAAGGGCTTCAAAAATTTGAAAGGCTCTCCTTTTGAGTTGTCCAAATTTTGAGATTTTTTTTTCAAATTTAAAGAAAATATTTCCAAACTCTGATCAAATTATGCATTGTAATTCAAAGTTAAGCTTATCTACCTCACTCTTGAGTCCTGCATAGTGCCTACTAGAAAAGTTCTTCAAAGAAGACTAGGAAATGACAATCCTGAGTAGCATTACGTACCAGTTAAGTTAAATCCTTTTGTATTTTGGCCATCTATTGCAACTGAATCTGGTTCCCGAAGGTCACACTTGCCAACAACAACACATGATCCCCATATTACAGTAATAAGCATGACAGTTGAACCAGCTAGCAAACCCATTCCCACAGATACCTGACTTTGAGCAGTTTCTTTAGTACCTGAGAGTCCGGACACTGTGAAAAACAAGAGGAATTTATCAGAGGTAATCAATTGACTGATCATAATGTATGCGATATGTATGGTTTTGAAAGATTAATTGTAAAATTTTACTGAATATGAAGAATAATAGGAGACAAAACAAAGTCAAAATATAAAGAAAAGACATAAAGCATAAAATCAAATTGAATACACATCCAATATTCTTAATATTTAGGAAGCAAGGTTACAAAAGAAAATCATTCAGCTGTGCCTGTGCCTACTACGATGTTGTAGTGGTTTCTAATTTTAAAGAAACCAAAAAGAGCACATCGGAATTGGCCTTGAGCTCACAATTATTTAACACCGAACTTCAAAATTCAAGTCCTTTCTATGCCGAAAAAGAGTATGAGCCTTTCAAACTTCAAAACTCAATCTCTTTGTTCCAGTTTCATTCATTTTTCCAATTTTTCTTAGAAGCAGATCTCCATTTCGATCAGCTCCAAAACAGAGAACAAATCTCCATACTGCAAAATTCCTTCATCTTCTCCATTCTATTCTTTTCCCCCATACTTTCTCGCCATCAAAAACGAAAATTAAAACAAATACATACATACACAGATCAGAATCAAATTCCACTTCCCTCAAGTAAGTCATCACCAAAAACAGAGGATAAACTTACCAGACTCTACCTTCCTATTATTATCCTAAATTCACTCAGCAACCAAACAAACAGAAACATCAACCGAAAAAATTGAAAAAAATTCAAAGTAAAAAAAAAAAACAATTTTCTAACCAAGAATAAGCATTGCATCAGGTAACGCTCCGAGTATAGGAAGAAAGAGTCCTCCGACAACACCGGGACCGAGAATCTGCAACAAAAGCTCACTTCCACCAGACAAATAAGTAGCCGCAATGAACATAAGATATCCATAAACAACAATCAAAAACAAATTCCCCAACACCGTCGTAGTGCAAGGCAGGAATCCGTAAGTCTGCTCACACGTCGATTCCGCCTTCGCCGCATAGAACGGATTGAGTAAGAGATACTGAGAGTTCCACTGGCGATTGATTCCATCGGAAATCAGATCAGACGGCACAGAATCGGGAACAGGTCGCGAATGAACGGCTGTGATGACGAAGAGACAAAGTAAGAGGAATAAGAACTGGAGTCTGTTAGCCATATGGTTTGCGTAGGAGGTAGTGAGTGAACGATTGAGTTCAGTTAAAACATCAAGTTTATATGTGGTGAGCCACTTGTTGACGTGAACGACGGGAGATAAAGCGTCGAATCCGAGTGCTGGCCGTGGGGAAGAAGGTAGAGACAAGAGGAAAATACTGTTAAAGGTAATGCTTTTAATTCTGAATTCAGCTTTGGAAATGATGGAACGATATGATTCATATGAGTTTACCATATTGCCCTTGTTGTTTTGGTGAAAATGAAATACTACTTACCGTAAATGGATAAGAGGAATCTGGATAATCGTACTTCCGCCTAGGTTGGCTCCAAACTCCAAAGTGTTCCCACCCTCCAACCTAAATTTACGAATTTAATTAAATAAAAAAATTAATTAGGATTTAGTTAAATAATTTATAATAGTATAAATAACTCATTTTTTTACATTTATTTGTATCCGATTCTAAGTGATGCATAAAATTAAGTGGAATTTGAGATTATATACTTCAATTTTGAGGGGTTAATTGATTTAAGATAATTTAAATAAATTACTTTTTTTTTTGCACCAATTCGTTATTTACAATGATTTGAATGAGTTATTATTTTTAAGGTTCATCCACAATTTACAAGAAATAAAGCAAATCATTCTTTTTTAAGTCAGTCTCCCTTCAACTTCAAAATACGTAGTTGAAATAATATAAATTTTAATCATAAAAATAAACATATATTCTTTTCAAACTTTGTGCACTTCAATTCTTTTTCTCGTTCATTGAAACTGGATTTTCTTAAAAACAGAATATACAATTACAAATTTGATAAAAATCTATCGATACTTAAATTAAGGTTTTATTTTATATAGAGAAAAATTTTAAAAAAATGAGAAAATTACTTTACAATTCAGTAAAAAAAAAAAGAGTTAGTTATCATTTACTTGGAATTCTTTACCTTTTATTGCTTGTATCTGTAACTGTTATACACATATATATATTCAAAGTTTTTTCTTCTCATATTAAGGGATTATGTGCCTATTTTATGGGACGTAACTATTATATTAATAATCCCTAGTTATCTATGTATTTAAACGTCTTATTTGAACTATTTTTCAGGATCAGAGTAACTATTGTAGAATGATCTTAGGAGCTCGTTCATAGCTAAATCCATTCATACCATTTAACCAGGCTTTTATGATGATGTATAAGGTGTCGAGGTGTTGCCAACCCCTGAAACCCTCAAAGTATAAAGATCTCGGATTCTCGTATGAGACCTAAGACTTTCATTGGCATAGGAGGTCACTAAATCTTTGGTAACTTTTGAGACCTCAAATGATATAAAAGTGATGTAAGAAGTTTTGGAATCTTATTGTCTCATGTATTTAATCTTTGATAAATTTATGAGTGGTCTCAAGTTCACATATCCATCCCCAGACCTCCTATGATGTGGTTGGCCTTGGAGACATCTCCCGAGCTTCTTGAAGATAGTAGCTCGGTGGATTTTGGATTATCATCTGGGGGTTGGGCTTTTACTGGGCTTTAGATTTACATTATCTAAAAATCTTCCAAACACTAAGCCCTTAGTTTTTAATTAAAAGTACTTTTTAACAAAAACTCAAATTTTTTACTCAATTAACCTTCACTTGACAACTTTTCTTTAAATGCTTCGCATGTGTCATCATTCTAATGATCCTTGTATGGAAAGACGTCGAAATTCCCCATAAGATCATTAGGCCCAACAACCTATCATTGAACTGGGTTCTTTTCGAGTAGGCTTATTTATATGTCACTCTCTTAAAGACCTTGGTTATGAGACATTGATATTCTTGACACTTCTTAATGCTTTAGTCATCTCATCATTGAGCTAGACATTTCGTTTATTATTTTGGCATCCATTTTTTGGAATTTGAGACTTTCCTTGGCTAACGTGGTAGATCACTATCTATTGCATACACTTGTGGTTAAGGTTTTTTTAGCTGACTTGTGGCTCCTTCTACTTTACAGTATAAATACCCCTCTTCCTAGCTTTCAAGTTTTCTTTTTCTTTATCTCTACTTCCGGATTCTTGAGTACCTTTAATTCTACATCTTTCAGCACTCTTTCATTTTCAGAGATTATTTCCGCATTTTGACTTCATCTTCATCTTCAATTTCTGGTATGTTCTCCTTTCCTTCATCTTTATAATTGCTACTTTAGAAATTTCATTATGTTTGCTGTTGGTTCATGATTAGACCATAGTTAAGATCAACCTAAAATTGGGTTTCTTCAACAAAATGGGACTATATGTAGGTACTCTAGGGTTTTAATGAGTATTGTCACTTTCTAAGCTATTAGCTATAGGTTAGGTGTGAATTCGGGCATATAGGATTGGGATTTTAGTTAAGCTACATTTCTTGAGTTGTTGATGATTTTAAACAACCCATATTGACCCTTTTTTATGAATTCTTGGATAGAAATATATTCCATTTCTAATTCTAGTAATCTCGAGGTTACCGTCAAAGGAAACACTTTAGACGAGGAGTTGGCTATAGTGGTAGCTCATTCACCAATTTCTAAAAAACTTAGGACACTTTATGAGCATGAATTATTCATCTCTACAGTTATGGAATTGGATCTTGAGGCCTACACCTCATGTTATAGTATACCTGATAACATTTACTTGAAGGGCCCTAAGACGGGTAGGATACCTAGTTACCTAAAGGGGATAGGATAAGAGTTGTTTCACTTAGGAGGTTACCCCTTCAAGGATATTTTGCCAAAGTTTTTGAATCGTTCAGGATAGCCTTGTACTAGCTAAACCTGAACAGCTACCATATATTATCTGAATTATATATAATCAGGAGTAAAATAATCGACTTTCTGTTTCAGGAGATAGAGTTCATATACCCTTGAAATGAAATCCAAATAAAAATCTTGAGCGGTATTATCTCCAAACCTGACCCAGTAAACCAACCTTTAAGTGGTAATCTGTCCTGTAATAAGGATTAAAAAAATAAATGATTTTTTTATCTGAAAAGAATGGAACTTCGACCTTATTATTAGGGTCCTAAGAATTTTTGGTGAGATAATGACCTGGATTAATAAGTATAATCTCTTAGCTCGTAACCTAGAAAAGGTTAGGATAGCTAGGTTCGAACTTTGGAATAAAAACCCTCTTATTTTTAATTTTGCTCTGATGGCCTTAAGTCTTGTCAATACTTACCCTTCTAAACATTCCTAACCTTTGAGATGGCTAGATTCGTCGATCATAAGTAACATCTTTTCTTATTTTTTGCTTTTTACTCATTATTATTGAGAACTTCTCTTATGTTAACAGAGCAAATGGCCCCGAAAAAGCCCACATGAAATCGTCGAGACGCCTTAAAGAAACTAGCGGGGCATAAAAAAGAAAGAAGGGACTTCAAAGCTTTCTAAGACAGCTCAGCATCAGAAAAGAAATCTTGAGGTTGCCCATCACAAGAAAGACCTCTCATTAACCTTTCGATGATCCGATCTATTGCCTGTATCCAAAATTACAGTCGACAAAAGGAAGAAAAAGATGATAGACCCTTCTTCACTAGAAAGAGATTCAAAAAAGATTAGGGTCATTTTTTCAAAAAGGATGAAAAGTGGTTCTGAGTGAGGATTTTCCTAAGTTGGCTCCAGGAAACATCCTCAAGGTGAAACAAAAACATTATGTCCATCCTCTGAGGATATCTAATGAAGTAATCATCAATGTTGCTCCTATAATTTTGAATTCATTATCTTCTGTCGACATTAGATCAACAATGGACATCATGTATAAATGGGATTTTTGTGTGATTCTCTACATCCTTTTCTTATTTGTAATAACAAGTTTTTATTCTCATATTAGGTTCTCCGTATGATGACCCTCTATAAGAACTTGGCAATGAAGGATGTTGAGAAGCTAGAGCGAGCTAAGGAAAAGATCAATAAAATAGAAAATTAAAATAAGCGGGCACTGGAGAAACTCGAGCTGCTAGATAAATAATTAGCCATTGAGCACAAACAATTTAAAGAAGAAAAAGTTCAATGGGCTAAAGAGAAGGAAGAACTCGAGATTCAGATGGCTGCCTCAGAGTCATCCCATTTTGAACAAGCCAGAGAAGTCAGAACTCTAAAAGAGGAGATGAACAAAACTATTGAAAGAAACTAGAGTTTTAAGCTAAAAATAGAAGAAAATACAAATTTTTTTTTACTCGGATGGAGGAAGCTCAGGAGGCAGCTGAGTTTACTTTGGTGGATAGGGTTAAACAGGAGAATAGACCTGACCTACGAAATATTTCATAGTAGGTACTTTAACTTGGATCTTAGGTACCTCTATGAAGCCCTGGGCATGAGCCTCCAAATTTTGATGAGATGGCTCTAATACCCCTCCCAACTCAAGATCCGCCTCTTTTTAATAAGGCTCCTATAACAGACCAATAATCTGAACAGAATATTGTGTTTACACAAGACCTCTTGTCGACTCTTAATATTTTTCTTATGATGTAATAAACTGATTTTATCTTTGTGTGATTTCAAATATAGATGAACTTTGAATCTCTTTCTTTTTATAATGAATTAAATTTCTTTTGATTTCATTACTTGTACTGATCTCTAGTATAAATATTTGCATCATACTTATAATAAAAGCAAGAAACTTTGAAGTCTAAATCATGAGTTGAACATATATACTATGTGAAAACAAATATCTTTAGAGTTTAGATTAGATTATATAACTGAACAAATTACTTAGAAAAAAATTTACAAAACATAGAGTTCAGGTCTAATTGCTATCATCACCAAACAAGTAAGTTTGTGAACTTATAATTTGGCGATTTTACCTAACCTGGGAATATATTACTTATTGTGACTTATAAGCATCTAATCTGGTAATCACAAATCGATGCTATAATTTAACATAAATTTAAATAATTTGACCTGATCATAATAATAAGTAATTTAAAGATGTAAATTTTAGAGTTTCAAGTCAGGTATACTAATTTTGACAAGTAAATTGAATGAACGTAAAGCTCTAGTTCATAGTTAATAGCAATTAACCCTAATTCAATTTATGATAGGAAACATAGATGAAATTCCATTAATATAGAGACTATGTCAATTGTCATAAAGCTCAGAAATATAGTCAGCCTCATATTCTAATTTGATATGAAACATAAGACTTGATAGTCGTATAGATAATAAATATTGTATTTTAGCATGAAACATAGTTTATAACAAAGAATCAATGACATATCATATTGTTGAATGAAAGATTTTATTGCATTCTGAAAAGACCATACAAGTTTAAAAAAGTTGTTAGGGATAATATAATTTTAGTCTTTTTGTATTCCAAGGCTTTTTAACCTTTCTTCCATCTAGAGATTTTAGCTGATACACCAAGCCTGACAATTTGAATAACTTTATAAGAGCTTTCCCAATTAGCTTCGAGCACTCCCTCTTCTAGCACCATGGTATTTAAAATGAACTACCTTAAAATTAGGTCTGTTATTTAAAAAGCTCAGTATCTGACATTCTTGTTGTAAGATCTAGTAATCCTTTATTGGTAAGCTATCATCTTTTTTGCCATTTGATCTCTTTTTTCTTTAAGTAGATTTAATTTTAGACGTCTGTTCTGATCATTTTCATCCTCATTATAGTTACTGATTTGAAATATTAGGATATTAACCTCAATAGAAATTACTGCTTTACATCCAAAGGCTAAGAGAAAGAAAGTCTCCCCTGTGGCACTTTAAAAGTTATTTTATAAGCCCAAAGCATTTTAGGTGACTTATCAATTTAAACCCCTTTGTGCTCTTTAAGTTTCTTTTTCAAGGCCTTCTTGAACATTTTATTCGTGACTTCTACTTGTTCATTTATTTGAGGATGAGTCGTTGTCATAAATCTGAGATCAATGGCAAAATCTAAGTAGAACTTTTTGAATCTTGAGTTATTAAATTACTTTTTATTATCCATAATCAAAACTTGGAGAATCTTGAATATTAAATTATATTCTGTTTGATAAAGACAGTAACTTTTTTTTCAATAATATTTGTCAGAAGCTCGACTTCTACTCACTTTGTGAAGCAGTTAATTGCTGCTATCACATATTTCATAGTAGCTCGGACAGTAGTTAATGGTCTAATATGATCAATGCCCTATTGAGTGAAAGGCTATAGACTCACAATGCCAGTCAGCTCTTCAGGTGGTTGTCTCTATAAACTTTCCATCAATCAAGGTGTATCTAGTTGACCAATTTTTTATTTTTTTAGCTTCATTTCTATCTTTCAGGAGCTTTTCATTTTGGATATAAGGTTTGAATTCTTCCATCTAAAACTAGGTTAAGGCCTTTTTCCATTACGACTAACAAGTCATTCCTCACATCCATACTCTTGTGTGATAAGATTTCAATAAACATAGAAGTTGGAGCCTTTCCCCTAAACTTTAAAGCCAACTTGGCCGTTATATTATCTCTTGAATTTTCTTACCTAAAAACTTATTTCAAAGTAACTTTTACTAACATCTTCAGGAATTGTTTTACCTAATTAAGGTAAACCTGTATATTACCTTTGTATGCTTAGATATATCCATTAATCTAATTCACGATTAGTTGAGAATTGTTATTTATGTTCAGGAATGAAACCCTTAATACCTATACCAGTTTGATTCCTATGATCAAAGCCTCATACTTAGCTTCATTGGTGGTCACCTTAAAGTTAAACTTAAGTGAATACATAACTTCTGCTACATTAGATCTAATTAGAATTATTTTAATACCTCTCTCTTGTGTATTAAAGACTCTATCAATGAAAAGTTGTCAATGCATCTCCGACGTATCCTATGTAAAAAGGGTGTTTTCCTCTTGATCTCGACTTTTTTTCTAGACTTGACCAATAATCAATTATTCTGACATCGACTTGTCAACTACAAAATTAGTTAATACTTGTCCTTCTATTACCTTCTTAATCTTATAGCTAATATCATATTTACTAAGCTCAATGGACTATTTCACTAGGTGTCTCGAGAGATCAGGTCGATGAAAAATCTATATTTAGGGTTGTTTTATCAAAACTACAATTTGATGAGCCTGAAAATAGAGATATAGCTTTCTTATAGTTACGACGAGTGTGAGTACCAACCTTTCAGGTGTTAAATACCTTGTTTTCGTATCAAGTAAAGCTTTATTGGTATAATACACTAGTTTGTGGACCTTCTCAGGTCTTTTTTAACTAATATTAAGCTCATTAATTAATCACTGATTGCTAAGTACAAATACAACAAATCTCCTTTCTTAGGACTTGTTAGACACAGAACTGATGTCAGGTATTCTTTAAGCTCTTTAGAATTATTTTTGCACTCTTTGATCCATTATATATATATATTTTTTTAATTTTTTCTTATAATTCGAAAGAATAGAAAAAATTTGTTAGTAGCTTATATATAAACCTTTTAAGGGTAGTTAACCTTTTCATCAAACTTTGTAGTTTTTTTAATATGGATGAAGACTTGAGTTTCAAGATTACTTTTGCTTTTTGAGGGTTAGTTTTGATTCCCCGTTTACTAACCATAAACCCCAATAATTTACTTGCTGTGACTCTAAATAAACATTTCTCAGGGTATAGTTTTATATTGTATCTTTTCAAGTAAGAGAAGGTTTCCTCTAGGTGCTTTATATGATCAATAGCTCTAATAGACTTGATGATCATGTCATCTATATAGAGTTTTATTGTTGATCCGATCAAAGGTTTGAACATACGGTTGAACATACTCTAAGAACACATCTATAAAACTTAAAAGTTTATGCCCCATTATTAAATTTACTAATTGATCTATTCTCAAAAGAAGAAAGTTATCTTTTGGATCAAGCCAGTAAAGTCTATATACATCTTTTATTTTCTATTAGATTTTTTTACCATGACTACGTTTGCTATCTAATTTGGGTAGTGCACTTCCCTAATAAAGCTAACTTTAAGTAGCTTATCCACCTCAACCTAAATGGCTTTTCTCCTTTCTATATTGAACATTCTCTTTTTCTGTATCATAAGTTTAAACTTGGGGTCAATAATAAGAGATAAAAGATGATCCCGGTGCTGATTCCTGACATATCTTTATGTGTCCAGGCAAAAACATCCATATTTAGTCTTAGAGCTTTTTTCAGCCACCTCTTCTACACATCAAGTAAGTAAGACCTGATTCTTATCACTCAATCAAGGTACTTTTCATCGAAAATCATAGATTCCATCTCCTTCACTAGCTTTATAATTGATGATTTATCTGAGAATCCTGACTTCTTATTAAGAATCTTCATTATTTACCCTTGTCAAACATCCTCATCTTGAGTTTTTAAGCTCTCTTCTAATGGGTATTTGGAGATGCAACATGAATGCTTTGTTGATATAGCAAAATATAACTTGCTTCTTTTAGGTTTTCTTTTACCACCCTAATGCTTTCTCTTACCTTAAACTTTAACTTTAGATAATGGATGATTCTAATCGCTTTAGTGGCTCTGAGGAAGGGTTTTTTCAAGATCATTAAATATGGCTTTTTTAGGTTCACTACTTGAAACTCTACTATAGTAGTTTTCTGATGAAGCCTATCGTCCATTGTTATTGATAATAATATAGTACCTAAGAGATAAACACAAAACTTCTAAAATCTATGCAATTCGATCTTGTTTTGTCTTAATCTCAAATGTTCAATTTCTAATGAGTTTAAGGTCTCCTTTAAAATGATATCAATAAAATTAGTCCAATCAATATCTTATCGACCTGAGCTATTTTAACTATTAATGACAACACTAAAGCATCATCATGTGGATAGTATACCTCGACCTTATCCTTATTCGTGAACATAATTGAAATTGATACCACCTTTGGTCTTTTCTTGACTCCAATGTTCATCACATATAGATCCGAGATAGTATTTGACAGGTAGTACCTAGAATAATTCTTACACGTCTTATTTGAGTTTTCTGCCAATATTAGATCGTTTGATATTATTAATATAATATGTCCTAAAAATCATTTATGTTATTGATTTCAGGATATCATATTTTATATCATTGTATATATATACTATACATATACATTAATAAAGAAATTATTTTTGTTCATATATGTATATTGCTTCCTCTTTTAATCATACTAATAAATGAAGTATACATATGAATGTCTAGATAATTTGATTATCTGAATTATTCTCTACATATATGATATCGATTGGGTATCGATATTATATAATATAAACATTAAATATCTTTGATGAATATCATAAAATAATATTAGTATGGGTGATATGATAATCATGTCATTAGAATATTAATATAGATTAATAATTATAGAACTATTTTTCGAATGTGATCGAAGAAATGATGAATGTATGCAGCCAATGATTCATAATTTGATTGTATTAATATATGACTTACTCCTTTGATCTGAGATATTATAGTCGTTATCTGATATAGATGTACATGATTCATATGGTGAATAAATACAAGATTAATCACGTCTTATACAAGAAGTCGGTTTGGTCATAGATTATTTATATTAGAACATGAATGTCTGTCAAGATAGGATCTATTGACTTGATGTATAGGTTTTGAGTTTTCGTTGACTCAATCTGAATTCGGGTTCCCTGTTAGATATCAATAAATGGCTGACCAATACCTTTAGCCAGAAAACTTTTATGTCATAAGAAAGAGTTTGTAATGAGGAGTTCAGCATATAATAACTGATGGATTTATGGATGAGCATTTTCAAATCGATCCAATCTAAATCGCTAAAATTGACGGTTTGGATTGGTTTGAAAAATTTGTAGATTGACATACGAATTGATATTTTTTAAATTGTTGTTAGCAGTTTGGATTGTGGATTGAATCAATTCAAAACTGCGAAATCGCAAACCAAATCGTTTAATATTATCTTATAAAATTATTATTATTATTTATTTCCCATATCAAGTTATATATAGTTTACGTTTATCGCTTTTATATAATAATAATTAATAAAAAATATTATTCACTGAGGGGTTAAAAAATAAAAAGTATTCATGAAACTTACTCCTAAATGTTAATGAGAGATTATAGAATTGATAGTAATCAATTATTATTCTTTTAATTTTATAATATAATTCAAACTGCGAATTCAAACTGATTTAAACCACATTTTACAGTTTGGATTAGATTGATTTGTAATATTTTAACATATTAGATTGGATTAATCTATTTTCAAACTAAAATATACGAATTGATTTAAAATTTTATCTCAAATCGATCTAAACCGTATGTGCCCACTTCTAGATGGACCAAAACTGATACTTAGTTCAGGATTTTGACTTTCTGTGAGCTTTGACTTAGTTAAGATTAGATTACCCACATAGTACGTACAATCAATGGCAAAATATTTGATCAAGATTTTTTTTTATTATGATTTAAAGACTATGTTACATTGTTAGTGTTAACCATAGTTATTGAACTTTCGAAGAATTCAAAATAGAATCGATGAGATCAATTGTGAAACCCATTCCTTAGTATTATGGACATAATAGTAAATCCCTCAAGAGTGTTCATGCATGTCTTCATGGTTAGATTGTGCACGAGAGGGTATAGAA
>JAVXUL010000008.1:15169199-15180005 GCA_035590515.1 Trichilia minutiflora | reverse complement strand
CTATTAGAGTATTACTAATCTATTGGCTAATTATTAACCTTGATTTACGTGAAATTTTCTCCGAACTCAAGAGTTTGGATTTTTTGAACAGCCCTATTTTCAAAGTTATTCCTTTTCTCATTCGATGCCTCTTTTTGCACCATTTTCTTTCTATCCATAAAATCTTAGATCTCTATTAGAGTATTACTAATCTATTGGCTAATTATTAACCTTGATTTACGTGAAATTTTCTCCGAACTCAAGAGTTTGATAGATAATATAATTAAACTTCTTTCATATTTAACTATTTATCAATTAAATTTTTTTCCATTATATATTAAGTCTTAATAATGTTTTGTCTACTGTCTTAATATTGTTTTATCTACTTGATAATTATATCCGTCCATACATATTAAGGCCAAATTTGTAGATGGTTTAATCGGGGTATATATCCAAAATCTGCAATAGTGAAAATTAACCTTAATAAACTTTCAATTTTAAAAAAATAAATTAAACTATTCTTATTTTTATAATAATAATATTATTTATTTTAAAATTTTTATTCTAAAATAAAATTGAAATAATATGACAAATAAATTGGTATGTATTTATTAAATAATAAAATTTTAAAATATTTATTACATATTTTAACGATTAATAAATACAACATATTTAAAATATATTTTTAAGATAAAATTTTATACTCGACATAGAAACATTCAGTAATATAGTAACAATTATAAAAAAAGGTAAAATTTATAATATATGATATATTATTGTTAAATAATTTTAATAAAACTATTTTAAAAATCATTGTATTTTATTTTAAAAAAATTTCCTCTACAAGTATAAGAACGAACCATTTAATGATATTTTATTTTATTTTATTCAATAAATGGGCAAACACATAATAACTTTAAAAAAAGAAATTAATACAAATTAATGCTAAAATAATGAAGATTTATAGTTAAATTAACTTAACGCATAAACATTTATCGTACATAAAATTCAGATAATTATAAACAACATATGATAAATGTTGATTGTACAAAACTCATTTTTAATTTTGTTTTCAAGTGGTGGGAGGCTGGCCAGTGGGTAGTTGGTAACGTTCGCCGGTCAATTTTGTCAGTGAAAAATCATATTAAAGAAATAATTTAAAATTAAAGCAGCGTAACATGGAATTTAAAGTTGTTTTTTAAAATGAAATTATTAATATTTATATATATATATATATATATATATATATATATCAAAATATTTTAAAAATTAAATTAAAATAAACTGTTCGTGTCTAGAAATATCTTTGATTTGAAAGTTACTGGAAATGTTAAAAGATATTGTCAAAACCTGAAGACTTTAATTTATAATAAAATAATCTTTCAACATGGGGGCAAATAAACATAACTATCCCTATTAAAAAAATAATTAAAGGGATACCAATAAAATAATTATTTTTTAATATTAAATGTTATCTGTAATTTAGCCCACCCAATATGGAAAACCGAATACGACCCCCCAAAGACAGCAAATGAAATTAATATTTATGAAATTAAATTCATTGATGTCGGCATGGCCAAATTAAATAATTAAATCAAAGTTTCATTAATTAATTCCGAGACTAAGAAAAAATTTCTGGGATTGGCAGGGCGGATGCCATATTGGGCCTAGACCGGACCAATTTTGCTGCTCTTAAAGATAATTGAGAACGTTGTTGAGAACATAAACCAGGAGCAGCGATAAAGGGTAAAGCAGATAAGCAACGAATGAAATCCAGACAGGGAAAGTAGACCGAAAGCTTGCAAGGATTCCTATTACAGCGCAGACGATTACTACAGCCAGAACTTCAGCAGAGTATTCCCATGTTAATCCTCGTATGTAAATTATGAACAACGAGACAGAAAATCCGAGAATATTGTTCATGAAAACCGCACCATATATCTGCATTCATTAAGAAACTCTGTTGAACTCAAAAGAGAAACCATTTCTAAATGCGGAAAACCTGAAAGGAAGAATAGGAGAAACCTCGGAGAATGCTAAGGAAGTTGTTCTTCGTTTTTTGTGATAAGCAGCTGTGATGGCTGAAGTTGCTGCTCTGAAATTGGTGGCTACAGGGACTAAAATGAATGAAATGAAGAAAGGTGGTAAGTTTGCGGCCTTGGAGAAGTTCTCAACACTATAAGTAAGAGGTTCTGCAAGAACTGATAAGATGATAACTCCAAGAAGTAAGTAGATTATAGCCTGAAACCATTTCCATGCTGAATTATCAACTCCACCAATGATATCATCATCAACCAACTTGTCAGTTTCTTCCCAAGTTTTCTGCACCAATTAGAAAGTTAAATCATTGCTCAACTGATCATCAGTTTATGTATTCGAGTTGAAGTACTTACTTCGTAGTTATCATCTTCAGGTTCTGTTCTTGAAGGAGATCCTTGGTTCGTAGAATTGGTGTCGAGCCATTTGGAGATTCCCACGACAAATTCCTCCTGATCTATCATTCTGTCTCCGTTTGTGTCAAGTTCTTCAATTACTTTTGCAACAACTTCATCAGGGTTCAAAGGAACCTTACCAAACTTAATATCCATGATTAGCTCTTTCAATTCGGATTGAGATATAAAATTATTCCCATCACGAGCGATTTCTTCAAACAACTTTCGAATTGCGGAAACATTAGGTGCTCCATCTTCTGTTAAAAGGCTTCCCAAGGCATTGCTTTGGACATGCTCTAAGATTACTGATATTAGGTTTCTCTTCAGTTCGCGTTCTTTCCTTTTGTTCTGAAGCCAAGGCTGGAAAACCTTTCAAAAATTTAAGCAATTACAAGTTATGCATCAATAGATGAATGCAAAATTTTAAAGGGAAGAAATTAATTAAATTGATTACCCGATATATATCCCTTAATGATTTCTGCGAATAGTATCTCTTATCGATTGCATTCTTTGCCTCATCAAGCCATTTCGTGAATCCATTCAAGAATTCATCTTTAGTTATTTTCTGGTCCGAATCAACATCAAATTCTTTTATCACTTCTGCTATTGCCTTGTCCTTATCGATACGCATTCGATCAAACTTGACCTCAAGAAGAAGCTCCCTTAGTTCTGAAGGTGATATCATATCATCTCCATCTTGATCTAATTCTTCAAACAACCTGCAACAAGTTAAATCTAATTTCAACTTTGGTTAACAATATTAATTACAAGATTAAGTATTTAATTTCAACTTTAATTAACAATATTAATGACAAGATTAAGCATTCGAATATTTCTGGAAACACCACCTTCTTATTGCATCAACATTTGGTGATCCATCATCAGTGAGGATTCTTCCTAGTGCATGATTTTGTACATGTTTTAAAATTCTTAAGATTAAATGCTCATGTTGCACATACTCCAATCTTCTTTGCTGAATCCAGGGCTGAAATATCTGTAAATATGCAAAAGCTATATTTAACCACTAATGATTTTATTTGCAGCACCTCAATCCCAAATAAATTCGAAGTAATTGGGCATTTAAAGAGCATTAAGGGACGTCTAGTTCAATATATGTATATATTTACCTGATAGAAGACGTATAAGAGTAAGAATAGAACAGAAACAATTAATGCAATCAACATCACTGCATCATTGCCAGACTCTGGTATGACTTTTAGGAGTTGCATGATCAGAAATGGTATCACTGATAAAATCATGATCCTTGCTATATAGCCGGTCTCCAAATCAGTCCTTATGCCAAAACCTGTTATCATTTCCGTGTTAATTGAAATGCTTAAAAATTCAGCATTGAGAGATTAAAAGTGGATGTTATTTCATGGGGAAGAATTTGTATGCAGGTCGTCCTGCTAACCTAGACTAGTCAGTTGGCACTAGCTTTGACTACCTAGTAGGCTGATCCAGATTGATGGGATGGTGATGCATGCGAGATTTGGTCTTTCTTCTTAGCATAAATGTTAGAAATTATTAACCTGTCAATGATGACAGTAGTCTGTCCATTGATAATTTTCTGAAGTATGGTCCAGAGGTGGTATTTCTAGATGTAGCCGAAACTCCGGGAAATACTTCACTTCCGGCGATCACACAAGTTCCCCAAATTAAAGTGAGCTGCAAAATTGAAGATCCAGCTAACAACCCAATTCCAGTAGACACATACTCTCCAGCTTCCTCTTTGCTGTACTGGAGCTCAGAAGCTGAGAAATGTCAAACAAAATTGTAGTTACAAGTAATTTCGATTTGTTGGAGCTACAGCAATCGTAATCACAGTCAAAATTTAATAACAATAGAAAATCAAACCTGATAATATAATATAAAAAAAAAATAATAGAATCAGTATACAATAAATACAAAATTTCTTACAAATCGTATGATAGAGGTTTATAATATTGCATTGTCCTAAGACAATAATTCTATCATTTTGGATTGCTTGAAGGATAATAGAGTCTTACTTTCAGGATTCAACTATCAATTCTTCTGAGTTTAAACAATAAAACTCAAAAATAAGGTAAAATATAGAGTTTTTCTTCTTTTAGACAGATTGTAAAAAAAAAATATATATTCTTAAAATATTAGGCTGACAAAGTAAACCAGCCTAAACTCAAGAGTCCTAAGACTCATATCTTTGACATTTATTATATATATATATATATGGGTATATGTGTGAGTAGAATTAGGAGCTCCAACAAGACCCATCTACCTTATTGGCCAACTGAGTTTGGTTGTCACTTATAAAGTCTTTAGGATGGTTTCTTCTTATCTATGTGGGACTTTGGATTTTACTATTTAAACACATACACACCAATAATACCCTACATTTGAATTGAAAAATTCAAGGTCACAAAAAAATTTTTAACAACTGTCTTTCAATGTGTTATATATCAGAAGAGTGCTTTTAACTTGAATTTATCCCTAGTGAGTTCATATCGGATCTACTTAGTGACATAATAGAAATATATTCTTGAACTGTTTATTTTATTTTAATAAATCAAGACAATTTGGCTCACCTATAACACATCTTTTAAATATTACACTTTATACATTTTTATTCATTTTGGTCATGAACATATCCCGGTATTCATGATAGCTCTAAAGAGTTTAGCCATTTCATTCTCATAAATGCGACCCCATATTTACTATTATATAGGTGATACTATATTTATTAGTATCATTAAATGCAAAGCATACCCTATATCATCATTATTCAACACACCACTATCATAAAAATGGATTAAATTATGTGTTCTTATGTTTGAGTTTTATCCAACTAGTTTGCCTATTGAACCTAGACCATAGGATCTCCAATCTGCTAGGTTAGGTTTCCGTCTAGTTCAATTTATTAAATTAGCTGTAAACCCATTCCCCTCAACATACTCTTAAATTGTTCTCTTGATAGATCTTTTGTCAAAGGATATATAATATTATCCTTTGATCTCACATATTGAATGGATATCACTCTATTAGAGAGCAACTGTTTTATTATATTATGTCTGTACCTTATATGCCTTGATTTACCATTATATACACAAATTTTTGCCCTTGCTTGTACTGTCATATTATCACAGTGTATAGAAATTGCTGTAATAAGTTTAGACTAGACTGGAATATCCTCTAAGAAAATTTTTACCATTCTACTTCTTCTATAATCTTATCTAGCGCTATAAATTTTGATTTCATAGTAGATCGTGCTAAACACATCTGTTTAGAGAATTTTCATAAAATTACAGCTCCATCTAATGTAAATACATATTTACTTATTGATTTGGTTTCCGTATTATCAGAAATCCAATTTGCATCAATATAACCTTCTACTACTATTGGATACGACTTATACACCAATCTATAATTTAAAGTATATTTTAAATACCTTAACACTCTAATTAATGCTATCCAATTATCATGTCCAGGATTGTGTTTATATTTACTAAGCATACTAATCGAGTACGTCAGATCTGGTCTAGTAAAATTCATCAAATACATAAGATTCCCTATTATTTGTGAATATTCCAATTGAAAAATTGCATCTCTATTATTTTTTTTAATTGACAATTTGCCTCAAAAGGAGTTACAACAGGTTTACAATTAGATTGATTAAACCTTGTCAATATTTTTTTTCAATATAATAGAATTGTGTAAGAATATATCTCTCATCATGCCTCTTGATTTGAATTTCTAAAATGACATTAGCAAGACCTAAATCTTTCATGTCAAATTTTGAACTCAACATCTTTTTGATGAAATTTATCGCATCTTTACTTGTCCCAATTATAAGCATATCATCTACATATAAGCATATCATCACACAAGAATTTTTCATCGTTTTAGAGTAGACATATTTATCGTATTCATTAATTTTAAATCCTTATGTTAGCATCGTATGATCAAATTTTTCATACCACTATTTTGGTGCTTATTTAAGCCCATATAATAACTTAACAAGTTTACAAACTTTGTTTTCTTGACCTTTAATCACAAATCCCTTTGATTGTTCCATATAAATTTCTTTATCAAGTTTTTCATTTAAAAATGCCGTCTTTACATCCATTTGATGTATTTTAATTTTATATAAGGCGGCAATTATAATTAACACCCTTATAGATGTAATTCTAAAAACTGGACAATAAGTATCAAAATAGTCCAACCCTTCTTTTTGTCGATATCCTTCAGCAACTAAATGTGCTTTGTATTTATTAATTAATCCATCGACCTTAAACTTTCTTTTAAAAATCCATTTGTAATCAATTGGTTTATTTCCTGCTGGTAAATCAACCAATTCTCAAGTATTATTTAGCAAAATGGATTATACTTCATTATTAATAACTTCTTTCCATAAAGTAGCTTCTAGTGAAGACATAATTTCTTTATATATTTATGGTTCTGTTTCTATTAGATAACCAATAAAGTCTAGACCAAAATTCTTTGAAATTTTTATCATTTTTCCTCTTTTAGGTTCTAAGTTTTGATCTCGATTATCTGAAGTAGATAATTCGTCAAGAGTATTATTATATATTCTCTTTTTAGAGGATTCTGTTCTCTTTATTATATAAGAAAAAATTTCCTCAAAAAATTCAGTATCAACAGATTCAATTATAGTGTTAACATATATATTTGATGTATCTGATTTAATAATTAAAAATCTAATGCTACACTATTTTTAACAAAACCTATAAAAACACAGTTTATTATTTTAGGTCCAAGTTTTGTCTTCTTAGGCAATGGTATTTGAACCTTTGCTAGGCAACCCCACACTTTTAAAGTTTTATAAGTGGGTAATTGTCCTTTTTATACTTCATAAGGAGATTTATTTGTCTTCTTATGTGAAATACGATTTAATATATGATTTGCAGTAAGTAAGGCTTCACTCCATAAATTATGTGGAAGCCTTAAACTATTTAATACGAAATTAATCATATCTTTTAAAGTTTTATTTTTTCTTTCTACAACTCCATTTTGTTGTGAAGAATAAGGTGTATTTGTTTGATGTACAATTCCATGTTTTTGACAGAATTCTGCAAATACAGTGGATTTATATTCACCACCTCTATCAGATTTTATTACTTTTATTCTTTTATCTAGTTGATTTTCAACTTTTGTCTTGCATGTTTTAAATATTTCTAAGGCCTCATCTTTTTTGTTAATCAAATAGACATAGCAGAACTTACTGCAATCGTCAATACAAATAATAAAATAATTTTTTCCACCTCTTGTAGATATGGACTTAAAATCATAAAGATTACTATAAATTAAACTAAGTAATTCATTTTATCGTTCGTAAACAGTTTTAAAACTTTGCCTTTCGATTCAACACTTATTTCACATTTGATTTTTAAATCAACATTACATTTTGGTAATAGACCTAAATGGACTATCCTATATAAGCATCTATTATTAACATGTCCTAATCTAGCATGCCATATATCAAAAGAATCAATAATATAAACAGAATTATTCTTTTTATTCATAACATTAGAAACTATTAAATTCAGTTTGAACATTCCCTCTGTAAGATAACTCTTTCCCACATACATCTCTAAGATAACTCTTTCCCATATACATCTCTATCTTAGTAAGTACAAACTTATCGGATTCGAAAACTAGTTTGAATTCATTTTTACTAAGCAGAGGACCAGACACTAAATTCTTCCTTATATCAAGAATATACAGAATATCCTTAAGGGTTATAATTTTTCTAGAAGTAAACTATAACATCACAGTCTATTTGCCTTGAATAGCAGATGAAAAAGCATTTCCTATATAGAGCTTTCATCACTCGAAATCTGTGTGAAGCTTGAAAATAGATTTTTGTTATCACATATATGCCTAGTTGCTCCTGTGTCAACCCACCAACCTTTTACATTTGTTGCTATATTAATTTCAGAAATTATAATAACAAGATCAATATCCTTATCTATAGTATTGACTTAATTATTTGAACCAGAATGTATATTGTTCTAGGCCTTCTTATGGCGACAATTTATGACTCTATGTCTATGCTTCCCATATACCCAACAACTGCCTTTTATTCTCTTAAAAGATTTTCCCTTTGGTACATATGGATTTGATCTTTTCTTTTCTACTATTTTGTTACCTTTTTGTTTTTGGTTTTTCACCTTTGAGGAACCACTTTCAATCATGTTGGTCTTACTTTCCATAAGAATCGTATCAGCCTTATCCCCTTTTCTGTTATCTTACTCTACACGCAGCCTCAATATCAAGTCTTCTATAGTCATCTCCCTCCGTTTATGTTTCAGATAAATTTTGAAATCCTTTCATGAGGGAGGCAGTTTTTAATGATGGCACCGACCTAAAAATATTCATTAATAGAATAACCTTCTGAGTGCAAATCATGTATGAGGACTTGCAGTTCTTCCACTTACTTGATCAAGTTGAAGAATTATTTTTTATCTTTGAAGAACCACTTTCAATCGTGTTGGCCTTACTTTTTATAAGACTCATATAAGCCTTATCCCTTGTGATCTTCCTCTATATGCAACCTCAATATCAAATCTTTCATAGTCATCTCCCTCTATTTATGTTTTAGATAAATTTTAAAATCCTTTCATGAGGGAGCCAATTCCCTCTATTTATGTTTTAGATAAATTTTGAAATCCTTTCATGAGGGAGCCAATTTTTTAATGATGGCACTGACCTGAAAATATTCATTAATAGAACAACCTTCTGAGTGCAAATCATGTATGAGGGCTTACAGTTCTTCAACTTTCTTGATCATTGCTTTTATGTCAATTATCTCATCCCTGAAAATTTATCAATCACGAATTTCTTGGCTCTTGCATCCTCTGTTTTATATTTTTTCTCAAGTAGTTCCCAAATATTATTTGTAGTAGAACACTCTAAATATATATCATACAGAGCATCATCCAACCTGTTCAGAATATAGCTTTTGTACAGAAAATTAGACTGTTTCTAGGCCTCTATAGTCGTCATATTCTCTTTTGTCATATGGCCATCATTAGATTTGGGAAAATCTTCCTTGACTACATTAGTCAAGTTCATGATTGTTAACCAGAAAAGCATTTTCTGTTGCCAACGTTTGAAATCTAGTCCCTTGAACTTCTCTGGTTTCTTATCATTCTTTGCTATGCCACTGACTATTGATTTTGTATCCATAATTAATACTGTCTTAAATTGTTAAAACTACAACAATCGTAATCACAGTCAGGATTTAATTACAACAGAAAATCAAACATGATAATATAATATAAAAAAAATTAATAGAATCAATATATAATAAATGCAAAACTTCTTACAAATCGTATGATAGAGGCCTGCAATATTGCAATGTTCTAAGACAGTAATTCTTCCCTTCCAGATTGCTTGAAGGACAATAGAGTCTGTCTCCTAAGATTCAACTATCAATTCTTCTGAGTTTAAGTAATAAAACTCAGAAGTAGGGTAAAGTGTAGAGTTTTTCTTCTTTCAGACAGGTTGTAAAAAAATATATACATATATTCTTAAAATATTGGGCTGTCAAAGTAAGCCAGTCCGAGCTTAAGAGCCCTAAAGCCTAAGGCCCATATCTTTGACATTTATTATATATATGCTTAAATTCAGAAGTCAGGCAGAGTGCAGAGTTTTTCTTCTTTCAGACAAATTGTAAAAGAAAAAAATATATTCTTAAAATATTGGGCTATCAAAGTAAATCAGTCCGACCTCAACAACCCCAAGACCCAAGACCCATATATCTATATCTATAGCTATATCTATATCTATATCTATATCTATATATGTGAGTGGAATTAGAAACTCCAATAAAGCCTACCTGCCTTATTGATCAACCAAACTCATAAGCTCATAAGTTTGGTTGTCACTTATAAAGTCTTTAGAATAATTTCTCATTATTGCCATGGGACTTTAGATTTTACTATTTAAACATATACACACCAACAGGATTTTGATCTCATACAATGATTTTTACCTTAGACTCCTCTCGTCATTTCCTAAAAGCTGTGGACAAAACAAATACGCGTCCTGCCCAATCGACTCTTACTGTGAAAGTTTCTGGTAGGGGTGAAACCAGATCGGGTATCGATTTTTTTTTGCTAAACCAGTACCCGGTCCGGTTTAAATCGGATCTGAAAATTTTGGTCCAGATCCGGTCTGGTTTAAACAGGGGACCGAAAAATCGATCCCTTGTTTAAACCAAATCAGTACCCGATTTAAATCGGATATCGGTTTTATTTTTTTAAAAATTAAAAATAAAATTAAAAACTTTATAATTCTTACAATTTAGTCCTTTTTTAAAATTTTTTTAAAAATCTTGCATTTTAATCCAAAATTTTTTAAAAACTATCAAATTAACTTTGAAATATGAATAATC
>JAVXUL010000008.1:15155461-15169099 GCA_035590515.1 Trichilia minutiflora | reverse complement strand
CGAAGAAAATGGAGATGATGGAAAAGGATTACATATGGATTACGACAGATGCCTTTACTAGTCTTGTGCATTCAATCTCCACCAGGTCCTCCATACAAGGAATTTTAGGAGTCAGAAGCTACATTCCTGAAAACAAGCCTCAGTTTCAGGATTTTTACAAGAGATTTCGCAGAAGATTTGGCTCGGAATATCCTGAAGAGGATAACCATGAGCCTGGTGCTTTGGCAGTTCAAGCCTACGATGCTGTAATATCAGTGGCTTTAGCCTTGAGGGAAAGCGGAGACCTGGATAACAAAAAATTGCGAGAAAAAATTTTGCTTAGTGATTTTGTTGGATTAACCGGAAAGTTTCAATTCACAAACCAGAGAGTAGCTCCAGCACGCATATATCAAATCATCAACTTAATGGGAAACGGTTATAGAAAGCTAGGGTTTTGGACAGATGGGCAAGAACGAGGTTTCTCGGAGATGATCAATGATTCAGCTACTTACAACACTTCTATGAAAAATCTGGGGCAAGTGATTTGGCCAGGTGCACCTTTTTATACACCAAAAGGATGGAATGTCTCAACCTGTGATACACCATTGAGAATCGGTGTGCCCATCGGATCCGAATTCAAACAGTACGTGAATTTGGAATATGATGAGCAGAGAAATGACTATTCCTTCGACGGATTTTCAATTCATCTTTTTAAAGCTGCCGTGGAACAGTTACACTTCTATTTGCCATACAACTTATTTGCCTTCAATGGCTCATACGATGATTTAGTAAAACAAGTTTCCTTGAAGGTACGATTCTAAAAATTATTGAATTTAGTTCCACATTTTGTTGATTCTTAATGATTAATGTATAGAAATAAAGGAATTATTTTACCAATTGGGCTAACAGATACCCGTAATTGTCTGTTTGGGAACAGAAATTTGATGCAGCAGTTGGAGATATAGCAATAGTGGCCGAGAGATACCAGTATGTAGACTTCACACATCCTTATACAGAATCTGGTTTGGTGATGATTGTCCCCCTTCAAAAATTAAACAACAACGCTTTGTTATTTTTGAAACCTTTCACAAAAGCCATGTGGATGCTAGTAGTCATCGCAAGCATCTACAATGGGTTTGTAGTGTGGGTAATTGAGCATAATCACTGGCCAGGTCAAAAAGGATCTGCGTTGCATCACACGGGCACCTTTCTCTGGATATCCTTCAGCTCACTTTTCTACTTAAACGGTTACAACTTTTCTCTTAGTCTCACACATCAAATTGACAATTGCATAAATACGTACATCACATGCTATCAGTTCCAATTTCCAATCTCTTTTAAGTTTATCTATGTCAAGAGCCAATTTCTTACATATGGTTTGATGTCCTTGATCACAGGAGGAAAACTACATAGCAATTTATCGCGGATGACAGTGGTGGTGTGGCTGTTTGTCGCGCTAATAATTAGCCAGACTTACACAGCAAATCTCACAAGCATGCTTACTATCCAAGGCTTTGAACCAACAGTAGATAACATTGAGACTCTCAAAAGTAGCAATGCAATAGTTGGCTGCTCTAACGTATCATTTGTACCAAGATATTTGGTTAATGTCTTGGACTTTGACCCAAGAAACATCAAGGGTTATACTTCTCTTGAAGAGTATGCAAATGACCTTAAAAGTAGAACGATTAAAGCCATTTTTCTTGAAGTTGCTGTGGCCAAAATATTTCTTGCACGATACTGCAAAGCCTTTACAATATCTGGGCCAACATATAAAGTTGGAGGACTTGGATTTGTAGTTCTTCTTCCTTATTTTTTTAGTTTTTCATTCCAAGGAAATAATCAACTTAAAGAGTAATCGATTTTAATGGGTTTATTGTGTTTCAGGCTTTTCCGAAAGGATCTCCTTTACTTCCAAGCGTAACTGAAGCACTACTGGAGGTTTCTGAAGGTGGTAGGCTACGAGAATTAGAGGCCAGCATGATCGGATCCGAAAAATGCAGGGAAGTGGATTCGGAGGGTGACTTTTCAAGCCTCAGTCCCAATGGGTTTTGGGTACTTTTTGCATTAACGGCAGGGACTTCAACCGTTGCTCTCGCAATATATCTGAGTCATTGCAACTGGAAAATAAATGAAAATTTACTTGTACATAAAACAATCAGGATGCTTACGTTGGCTTTGTGGAAACATTGGGGGCATCAGAAGCAGCGATTTTGTAGGAGAGTTAGCCATGCAGAAAGTCTCGAAAGCTCTCCAAACACATCCGACGAAGCTAGATTTGTTTCAAATCTAAACATTGGAACCATGGCATAAAATTATATTAGTCTGACGGATAATCCTGAAAATTAAGTTCTTAAATATATAGATAATTAGGTCTAAAATTACACTTAGAATATATATAATATATGAAATCTTTGTTCACTAACAAAAATATGCTTCAGTAATTTCATTATTATTAACACGTTATGCCTTTATAGGCTTACAAATAACCAGAAACCAGAAGACCCGTTCCAAGTCTTTATCACAAGAAGACACTCCTATCTCCTACTTTATCTCAACAAGAACAACAACATTTAAAAGCTTTATTCAAATGTTTAGATAGTTTGAATCATATTCCAACATTCCCCCTTGATTCAAACTTACAAACATTTAGACACTTCATAAAATAAAAATGTTTTGCCTGTGGTAAGGCTTTTGTGAAGATATCGACAGTTTGCTCCTCTGTTTTGCACGGCTTCAATTGAATTGTTCCTTCATCAACAAGATCCCAAATAAAATGATGCTTCACGTCTATGTGTTTTGATCTTCTGTGATAAGCGGGATTTTTTGTCATTGCAACAGCTGACGGATTATCACAATATATTATTGTTGCTTCTTGCTGCACTTGATTCAAATCAACAAGGATATTCCTAAGCCATATTGTTTGACATGCTGCAGAAGCTGTTGCAACATATTCTGCTTCAGTTGATGACAGAGCAACTGAAGTATGCCTTTTAGAATTCCATGTGATGGCACACAAGCCCCGCATGAACACCTGTCCAGATGTACTCTTGCTCTCCTTAAATGAAGATGCATAATCACTATCAGAAAAATCAAACAATCTACAATCAGTTGCTTTTGAATACCATAGCCCATAGTTACACGTCCCTGCTAGATATCTTGAAACACGTTTAGCAGCACCATAATGTTGCTCAGTAGGACATTGTATAAACCTGGAGATTACATGCACAGAATAAGAAATATCTGGACGTGTATTAGTAAGATACAGAAGTCCACCCACAAGACTACGAAAAAGTCTTCCATCTATGCTACCAGTTCCATCATTGAGTACCAATTTCTCATTAACATTCATAGGAATTTCTCATTAACATTCATAGGAGTAGCCATAACATAACAATTTAACATGTTAAACCGTGTAAGAAGATCTCTTGTATATTTCTTTTGTGAAATAAAAATGCCGTCATCTTCCTGTGTTACTTCAAGTCCGAGAAAATAATGTAATAGCCCTAAATCTGTCATCTCAAATTTCCCCATCATACTAGCCTTAAATTCATTTGCAAGATCAGTTGATGAAGCCATAAAGATAATATCATCCACATCCACACACACATACAGCCAATCATGATCTCCTATACTTTTCAAGAATAATGTGTGCTCATTCATGCTCCTGACAAAACCAATGTCCTTAAAATACGAACTAATCTAGCTGTACCAAGCTCGTGGAACTTGTTTTAACCCATACAAGGTTTTGTTTAACCTATATACTTTCTCTTCATCCCCCTTTTTAACAAAACCATCAGGTTGAGGAACATAAACTTCTTCACTCAAGTCTCCATTCAAAAATGCAGATTTAACATCCATTTGATAGATGTTGCAATAAAAGTGTGCAGCTAAGGCCAAGAATAATCTTACAGTTTCAAATCGAGCTACAGGAGAAAAGGTTTCGTCGAAGTCGACACCTTATTGCTGCGAGTACCCTTTGGCCACCAAGCGGGCTTTGTACTTCTACAAGCTCCCATCTACATAATACTTGGTTTTAAAAATCCATTTCAGTCCAATTACATTCTTATTTGCTGGAAGCTCAACCAATTCCCATGTTTTATTTTTCACAATTGCATCTATTTCATTCTCCTTTGCTTGCTGCCATACGATCTTAGTTGCTGCCTCTTGAAAGCTCACTGGTTCGTTACCAAAAAGTGTAAAAGTACATGTTTCATATATATCTTCAAGTGATCTCATCCGTTGTGGTCTATCATCATCAGATTCAATTGAACTTGATGAGGTTAATGAAGAGCTAAATCTGCCAGAACCATTGTCATGTGTTTCGACTGCTGTAGTGTTAGTTTGACAGGATGTGCTTTGGTTTTCTGTTTTGGTACAGGTGTAGATTCAAATATTAAGTTCTTTAGATTTTCTGGCTGAGCTGACTGAGTTTTTGCACTATTGTCACTCCACTTCTAAAAGACACTTTCATCAAAAACTATATTTCTTCAAATCAAAACTTTTTTACTTTGATGATTGTACAATCGATAAGCCTTAGATTGAGAACAATAACTAATAAATATGCATTTGTCAGACTTAGAGTCAAATTTAGACTGTGAATCATGCAATGCATAAGTAAGGCAGCCAAAAATTCTTAAAATGTTTTACTGAAGGTTTTCTCCCATGCTAAGCTTCGTATGGTGTTTGATCGAGAACAACACATGTAGGTGATATATTTAACAAGTATACTGCTATATTAACCGTTTCTTCCTAAAATTGATTCGGTAGATTACAACTCTTTAACATGCTTCTGGCCATTTCTACAACAGTTCGATTCTTTCTCTCTGCAATTTTATTCTGTTCTAGAGTGTGAGGTGCAATCAATTCTCTTTGTATTCCATGCTCTTCACAAAATTGGTTGAACTCACTAGATAAAAATTCTCCGCCACTATCAATTCGCAGATTTTTAATCTCACACCCTTGCTGCTTCTCAACCAAGGCTTTAAATTTCTTAAAGAAGTCAAATGTTTTAGATTTCATACTAAGAAAAAATACCCAACTCATCTCATATCATCAGTGAATAACAGAAAAAATGTTACCTTACCAAGTGACTTTGTTTGTATAGGACCACACAAGTCTGCATGAATTAAGTCTAGACATTTAGATGCCCTCCAAGAATATCCTACAGGAAATGGCTGCTTATGTTGTTTTCCTAGAACACACCCTTCACACATACCATCTATAGAGTCTATCATTGGTAATCTAGATACCATCTCTTTATGCCCAAGTAACCTTAGTCCAACCATATACAAATGCCTGTATCTTAGATGCCAAAGTTTGGTTAGTTCTTCCTGTTTTTGCTTAGCTAAGAATGCATGCTCAATTGATGTTACCTTCAACAGAAACATTCTATTAGTTTTCATTTGAACATTAGCTAAGATCTGACCAATTTGCTTATTCTTAATCTCATAAGAACCATTATTAGAGAATACTAAATAACCATTTTCCACCAATTGACCCACATTTAACAGATTATGTGCTAAGTCTGGTGTATATAGGACATTTTGAATAAACTTTGGCTTACCATTACTTATTGGCACGAAAACTATTCCTTTTCCTTCCACTGTAATTTGCTTGTTATCACCCAGCCAAATTAGGCATTTTTGGGTTTTATCCAGGTTGCTGAAAACTGACTGATCACCTGTCATATGGTGTGAACAACCGCTATCGACAAACTAGGTGTTGTTATTTCGTTCAGCTAGTGGTGGTGTCCTGGCCATGAATAGAAATCTTTCCTCTTCCTCATTGTGATTGGCATAGTTAGACTGATTTTTAAGTCGGTAACATGCTTCTATATGGTCGAATCGATGACAATGATAACATTGCACTCCGCTTCGTCCATAGCCATGACCATGAAGAATTTCTACCATGTCCTTAACCATAACCCCTGCCTTGACCGTAACCCCTAACATTGCTCGTGTTCCATCCACGACCATTCTGATCAATGACAAACTTGTTGGGATTTTGAATCTCGTCTTTGACTGTAAAAGCTTGATCATCAACTTATTTTTGCGGCCTGTTAATTCATTCTTCGTGAGCTTATAAGGACCCAATCAATTCATCAAAAGAGTAGTGTGACACACGTGTTCGTACCCACGGCTATATTTATAATTTTTTTCATATTTTTCTATTCATGTATTTGCATCCATTGTGCATATCGATAATTCGTTAGTGATTTCAGAGATATATTTAAAATATATGATGAGTAGGAAGGATTTAAAAGTGTGCACGTTGGGACCCCATTGATGTTTTTCATTTTCAGAGAGAACTTAAGTGAAAATTTTTATTTTGGCAGGTTCGATCAATCAAATGGCTTGGTTCATTTGATAGACGATTTGATGACTCTCTGAAAAATTTCAATAACCTATTCGCTCCAACGAATAGAAGAATTTGCTCGATTGAATGAGGTTTCGTTCGATTGAATGAGAGATTCGTTCGATCAAAGTATTGGTTTGTTCAGCCAAACATATATTCTTTTGACCGATAATTTGAAAGCTCTCTGACTTCTGTAGATGTCGAAAGATTCATTTAAACAAACTGTAATTTGTTCGATCGAAGGAGGTGATTCGTTCGAACGAACTGTAATTTGTTTGACCGAAGGGGGTGACTCGTTTGAACGAACTGTAATTTGTTGGATCGAATCAACGCGAAATGAGGAAAATGCCCTCTTCTGAAAGCTTCTCCTTAAGAAAACTTAAGGATAAAATGATAATTTTGTCCTTTTTCTATAAATAGGCATCAGAGGGTTAACTTTTTCACCTTTTCTTCTTCTTTTTCTTTTCTCCTTCTTCTCCTCTCCCTCACGCACATAACGTGCTCTGCTCTCTCAACCCTCACCCGAATTCTTGCCTAAACTTTGATTTCTTTTCATCTACGAACCTCATTCCAAGCGTCTAACACTCTGGGAGTATAGGTTTGGCAATAAAAGCACAGAAATCAAAAAGGGGACTTAGGGTTTCGACTTTTGAAATTGAGGCTTTTGGATTTCTGAGCAAAATCAAAGAAAATTGACTATATCACAAGGTTCATAACTTCATTTCTAACTCATCTATGTATTCCTTTTCGCATTTTAACAACTTTAATTCGTATGAATTTTACTGTACATTCGTTTGAATTTTCGTAGATCTATCGCTTGCATTGTAGTTTTTAAGTAGTATTTAAATGGTAAAGAAGTCGATGAAGTCGTAGGAAGTTAAAAATGTGTATTCAAAGAAATTAAGTGATCATAAATAGTAATTAGAGTTACTATTTTGATAGGTACATGGGGTTCACTTACTATAACCATGAAAATGGGTCAAATTGCGCTAGTTTAGTCATAATGTGGGTTTATTGTAGTGGTATATAGACGGGTATGCAAATAAAACAAAATTTGGGGGATTTCGTATATTGTCCAATTTTAGGAATTAATGGAAACATGCATATCTCGCATACTCATCATGATTCGCATTTTAGAAACGATTATTAATATAGTTGTGATGAATGTGTTTAGGCGACGGAGCGCGAGTGAGGAACCAACGTATCGAGTCGAGAAACGAGAGAAATTAGGGAGTGTATACCCTCCCTAAACTGTGAGTGGACTATTTTTATTTATGTTATTGTATTTAAAACTTGTTTTCATAATCGCATTGATATACCTATGTTTTAGAAAATAATTTTATAAATATTATTTCTGTTTATGTGATATATGCATACGTTTTACATGAATATAGCCCGTGGGCTAATTTTTGATATGTTTATGTTTTGATAATGATTTATATTATGATACAACCATTAGGCCAAGTTTCATGTTTGTTATATGATGACACGGCCTTCAAGCCAGATTTTTTTATATATTTGATATGATGATAGTCATGAGAGTCGAGGTTATATACATACTGGTGATAACGATCATGTGAGCCAGAATTGTTCATTGTAACTACAGGATAGGTAGCCTAGGGTCGATCTGATTGGGAGGTTGCCTAGGTGAGTAGAGACTACACAAGTAGGGGTGATGTATGGTGTTATGATATTATTATGGAGTTGTGATTCGACCACCGGTGAGTCTCGACGGGATAGTCACGGATGTCACCCTATGGCTAATCCTAGATAAACGTCAGTGGTGGCCTTGTTTTATAAAACTGAATTATACATACCTTATTTCTTTTGTTTAAAAATCTATTTTTATAAATCTTCATGTTTTATTTGCATATAAAACCCACTGACGATCTCGGGACGCCCACGACTAGGATAGTCATCGGGAATGGGAGCCAGTTCAATGATTTGATATATATTTTGAGGTTTTAAACTAAATAAAAATGTTGTTATTTTATTGCACTGTTTGTAAGATACCTCGAAACTGTTTTCCATTTCTAGATACTTTTATTTATTTATTTATGACTATTTTAGGTTCACTCATGGAGTATACTCCTGTATACTCACCTCTTTCACCTTTCAGTTTCAGGTTCATTTAGGTCGTCGGCAAACAGTGGTGGTGTCACTTTGGAGATTGAGAGGTATAGGTATATTCCTGTAATTGATTCACTTAGGGCAGGCTAGTCCACTGGATCCGTTTTTATGATTGGAACATGTATTTGTATTTATTAAATTGAAACGAATTTGTAAACTACCTTGATATTGTTTTTATTATGTTTGAGGTTTGATACTTTTACTTTAGAATATTTGATTTGTGAAAAGGAATAAAAATGTTTATAGAAGTGTTTGCGGTCCCTTGCTATTAAAATTCTGAAGTTTGGGTGGAATTTAGATAGTTTGATTTTTGGGACGTGCTTTATTGATTGTTTTAGGAAAAGGTTTTATATTTGTTTATGATTTCAGCCTTATAGGTACTTAGTAAGCATTTTGGACCTAAGAAATGCTTATTAGAAATTTGTGACGGTTGTCATGTGTGGGTCTCATAGGTTAGGGCGTGACAAATAAAGTGACAGATCCTTTAATTCTTCTATTGCTGCAACAACATGATTAAATATTGATGGTAAGCTTCGTAAAACTTTAACAACCACTATCTCATCTCTGATATCCTCACCATAAGTTTTCAATTGGTTTACAATACTGCTCACACGTGAAATATAATCTTGCACCGATTCATTATTCTTCACAAGTAAAGTCTCAAAGTCTCTGTGGAGAGACTGCAATTTCACAGTTATCACTTTTATAGATCCTTGATATTCTTTCTTCAATATTTGCCAAGCCTCCATAGACGTCGTTGCTGCTGTAATATGGGAGAATATGGTTTCATGCATCGTTTGCAGAATAAAATATAATGCTTTTGCATCCTGTTTCTTTATCTCCTTTGGATGCTCTTTTTCTTCATCAACTGGTCTTATAAGATCATTATAACCAAACTGGACCAGATCTCATAACCCTTGTGATTGAAACAAAGTTCTCATTTTGACACTCCAAAACTTATATTTATCACCATGAAAAATAGGAATGGGAGGTTGTGATATAAGCGATGAAGATGCACTAGTGGCCATAATATGATTTAGAGAACCTGCTCTGATACCACAATGTTATCACTAGCAAAAATATGCTTCAATCATTTTATTATTGTTAACATGTTATGCCTTTATAAGCTTACAAATAACCAGAAACCAGAAGAACCGTTCCAAGTCTTTATCACAAGAAGACACTTCTATCTCTTACTTTATATCAACTAGAATAACGATATATAAAGGCTTTATTCAAATGTTTAGATAGTTTGAACAATATTCCAACAATCTTTAGGATGTAATAAACAATAATATTAGTATAGAGATACATGGAAAGCAATAAGAAAAAATACTATTATTGGCCGTTTACCTATCAGCTTTAAGTTTTGGGGTTAAACATTAATCTAACATAATATTAAAGTTAAGGTCTCGTGTTCAAACTTCCACATGGTATGTTATGGAAATAATCAATTCAAAATAAGTTATACATGTATATATCTCTAGTCAAGTTATTAAGAAAAATGCTACTGACATGAATGATGACCTGTTGACTTGGATGATGACGTGTGAATGATTTGTTATGCAAGTTGAATGATTGTTGTAAAATCATTGTATTTTTTGTTTCAGTTTGTTTTTCTTAATTCAGTTAGTTAGATCTCGATTCATCTTCTTCGATATATTCTACTGGCTGGTTTTAGTTAGAGAAGATGATTGATTGTTAAGTGGGTAAAGAACTTTATAATTATTAAAGATAAAGAAATAAGAAATATTCATTTTTCATTTCCCTCTGTTTCTTCGTTTCTTGATTTCTCCTAAAATGGTTGCTGCAATATGGTATCAGAGCTAAGCTTTTTGATGATCAACAAGAAATTCTTTTGATTCTTGAAATCGATCAACATGGCGACACAAGGATGGAGTAACTTTATCTCAGCTAGGTTAGCCATTGATGATCCTTTTAGCCCCTTTTTCCTTCATCATTCGGATAGCCCAAGCATTGTGTTAGTTTCATAGCCATTAACAAAGGACAACTATGCTTTATGGAGCTGTGCAACGACGATTGCTCTTTCCGTCAAAACAAGCTCGATTTCATTAATGATGCTATTCCAAAGCCTGATGATAATGATCTAAATTTAGAGAACTCCTGGATAAGAAACAACAATGTGGTAATTTCTTGAATCTTGAACTCTGTCTCCAAAAAAATTTCTACAAGTCTCATATTCTCTAATTCAGTCCAAGAAATTTGGAAGGATCTTAAGGACAAATTCCAGCAAAGCAATGGACCTAGGATCTTTCAATTGAAACAAGAGTTGATAACTTTTAATCAAAAAAATAATTCGGTTAGTGTATACCACACAAAACTGAAAGCCTTGTGGGAGGAATTGAGTAACTTCAGACCATCCTGCACATATGGTAAATGTACCTGTAATGGAGTTAAGGAGCTCAATTTACATTATCAGATGGAATACATGATTTGTTTTCTCATAGGATTAAATGAATCATTTGCTCAAGTCAGAGCACATATATTACTAATAGATCCTGTCGCTTCCATAAATAGAGTTTTCTCTTTGATATTACAGGAAGAAAGATAAAGACAGGTAGCATCAAGTAGGGATCATTCAACTGCAATGACCTTTGCTGCCAAAGGAAACGAAATTCAAAAGGGAAGAAATGATGATAAGAAGAAAGAAATACCTTTTTGCACTCATTGTAACTTTCATGGACATACCATTGACAAATGTTACAAGATTCATGGATATCCACCTGGTTTTCAACCAAAATCAAGGCCACAAAAATCAACTAAGCCTGCTAGTGTTAACCAAGTCTCTAATCAACCATAATTGACATCATCTGATAATTCAGGAAGCAACGTTGAAAATGTTGAAGTTCTCTTAAGAATCTGAGTAGTGATCAACATCAACAACTGCTGAAGATTCTTTCTGACCACTTAACAACTGATTATAATCATTAAGTTTAGAAAAATGTTATTGTATCTACTTTTCTGTAACTATGAACTCTATGTTTAACTCTTCAAGGTACTGGAGAATTGACTCGGGAGCATCTAGACATATATGTTCAAATGCTAAGGCTTTTGTCTCCATAAAGCCATTAAATGATGGTAAGGTAACCTTGCCTAATTAGCTAGTCATTTCAGTAAAATATCATGGTGATGTTAGAATCAATGATGAATTGTTACTGAAGGATGTGTTATTTCTACCTGAGTTTTAAGTGAATTTATTGTCAATTAGTGCTCTTATCACTGACTCTTAACTCCAAGTCACATTCTTTGATGATCATTCACCATTCAGGAGATCAATACCAGTAGGATGATTTGCAAGGGTAACAAGCTTCAAGATTTGTATATCCTGGACACTTATCAAGTGCTTTTGGTAAAAATGATCTGATAGCACAAGTTAGCAATGTCTCTATTTAGACTTGGCATAATAGACTTAGTTATCCTTTCTACAAGTTGTTAAACATCTTACAAGATAAACTGAATTATACTGATATTAAAGTTGATACAACTCCATGCTAAATTTGTCCATTAGCTAAGCAAAGAAGACTATCTTTTGTTTCTCACAATAATTTAGCAAAGTCTTCATTTGATTTAGTGCATTGTGATATATGGGGACCATGTCATGAATTATCATATTCTGAATATAGATATTTTTTGACTTTGGTTGATGATTGCATTTGATTTACTTGGGTTTACTTGTTGAATCATAAGTCTGATGCTTCAAAGATTATTCATAGATTTTACAATATGATAAGCACTCAATTTCATAGCAAAATAAGAGTGTTCAGATTTGATAATGCTAAAGAGCTAGCATTCACTGAATTTTTTTTTAAGAAAATAGAGTTTTGCATCAATTCTCATATGCAGAAAGTCCTCAGCAAAACTCAGTGGTAGAAAAGAAACATCAGTACTTATTAAATGTTACTCGAGCCTTGTATTTTCAGTCTTATGTGCCTGTTCAATTTTGGACAGATTGCATATTAACTGCCACATTTCTAATCAACAGAACACCATCTCCTTTGCTACAAAATAAATCTCCTTTTGAACTCCTTTATGACCAAGATTTTGATTACACCTCATTGAAGGTGTTTGGCTATTTGGCCTTTGCTTCTACTCTTCCAAGTAAGAGATCAAAGTTTTATCCTAGAGCCATCACTTGTGCTTTTCTAGGATACCCTCCAGGTGTCAAAGGCTATAAGGTCTATGACCTCCAAAGTAAACAGTTCTTTATATCCAGAGATGTCGTTTTTCATGAAAATATGTTCCTATTTCATCAATACAGTCATGGAGATGATTTGACAGATCCATTTCTAGAACTGGTATTGCATAATGCCCACCATAATATAGAGATTTCACATATCCCACACATCCAGAATTCTGTCCATTCTGAATATCTTCATTCATCTCAGTCATCTGATTTTATTGACTCCACTCTATCAGAAACCACACAACAAAACTTGTTAACAAATTCATCAAACCCTTTGCCTGCATCTAGAAAATCTCAAAAAACAACTAGACCTCCTTTATATCTCCAAGATTTTCACTATCATTTATTGTCTACCCCAATTCAAAACCTTATATCTTCAGCTGATAAAATTTTTCCTCTACAAAAAGTTCTGTTATATGAATATCTATCTCCAACATATAAACATTTTGCCTTATCAATCTCCTCTCAGATTGAGCCTCAATTTTACCATCAAGCTGTTAAACTTTCACAATAGAAGGAGGCTATAGATAATGAGTTGTAAGCTCTTGAACAGAATGGCACTTGGTCTGTTGTTCCCTTACCACCAGGTAAGCACCCTATTGGATGTAAATGGGTATATAAGATCAAATATAGATTTGATAGAACCAATGAAAGGCATAAAGCCAGGTTGATCGCCAAAGGATATACGCAGTAGGAAGGTGTGGATTTCATTGATACATTTTCACTTGTGGCAAATTTAGTTACTATCAAGGCTGTTTTAGCTTTAGCAGCAAGTCAATCTTGACATCTTATGCAATTGGACGTCAATAATGCTTTCTTTAATGGTGATTTATTTGAAGAGGTATACATGGATCTTCCTTTGGGTTATCATAATCAGAGGGAGCATTATAACTCAGCAAGTTTAGCAAATGTAAGATCTAGTAAATCAACAAGTGCAAGACCTTTGGTTTGCAAACTTCACAAATCAC
>JAVXUL010000008.1:15116778-15140659 GCA_035590515.1 Trichilia minutiflora | reverse complement strand
TACCATGAGTTTATGAGCATGCTAATAAGGGAACTTGTATTGGTCCAAATTTTGAACAAAAAGTTCCATACATGGTATCAATACAGTTATGCAAGCAATCAAGCTTTGTAAAAAGACATCACTGAATTAGTAATTGGAGCAGAATCTGAGTCTCTTACTTCCTTTTTGAGGAACTACCAGAAAATCTCCATCAGCATTACAAAAAGCGCGGTTATCCATTGATTTATTGGCAGTGTACCTGTACATAAAGAAAATCTCTATGCTTATCAAAATCTGCATAAAGTTCACACAACTTCAACAACACTAGCCTCGAAATTCAGTTTTTCCCTTATTTCCATCATGAGAAGCTCAAAGCTCAACAATGTAACGAAACCAAACAGAACAACTACCCTAACAAGACTATAAGTACAAAACAGAACACCTAACTTGAATTCATACTACCTACAACTGATTTATGATGTCCACTACTAACATAAGTAAAGACCCTTACTGGCACATGAAATCAGTAAAAATGAACATGGAATACCGATTACATGTGAATAGCATATCCATGTCGAAGAAATGAGCTGCCAGCTCCACATATCGTGTATAACCCATCAATAAAATCCGTATGTAAATCAGGAATATCAACCGGCTTCCACCTGATCTGAGTTGGGGTAGTAGAACTGTTGGATTTATCAAATTCACTCACCAGCTTCCCATGAGCCGGCACTCGAGCCTTAAATGGTTCATGAGTTACAGAAGGTTTTATCCTATACAGCCAACTGCCCAATCCACCCAAATAAAAACTGATTAAGCAACAGGATATTCAAAATAGATGAAAGATAATGAACAGTCAAAGTTACTGATCAGTTTTAGCCAAACTGATAAAACTAAATTAACCCAAAAACAAAAGGAAACAAAAATCCAAGCTCGTTAACAATAATAAAAAGTGATGATCAAAGAAAAAAAAAAACTTGATTAAACAACTATATATCTGTGACAACACCTGCGTTGGTTTTGCTTTCGAGGAGCTGTGAAGGATGTTCCGGAGATCTGTTCGGCGTACAAACCGTACGGGCAAACTAGCGGGCTGTTTTGTCCACATGGCAGAGCTCCGTCTATGGCCTCCGACGAAAACGAGTTTCCGAATCCTGATTGGTATACCAAATCAGAAAAACCTTTTCCGCCAGTTCTGTTGAACGACAATTGTTGTAGTTTGTTCTCCATAGTTGTCTCGATTGAGAGTTTCCTATGAAAATTGGGAAACCAAATACATATAGAATGTATTATGCATTGAAGTTAAGACCAGAACACGTAGTGACGTGGCATTGTCATCGACTCGAGAGGCGTGTACAGTCGAAGAACCTGCGGTTCGTCTCATCCGAAAACTGACCTGTCATTGTAATTGGATAGAGAGTGAGAGTCAGAGAAAAGTAGATGAAACAACAGGAATTAAATGATTTATACAAAAAAAAAATACAAATTTAATAGAAAAAAATTAACTTAATAATCAAATTAATTTCAATGCGTTATTTTAATTTATAATGATCGAAGTAGTAAATATAATTTAATTTTTATAAAATTTTTAAATAAATAAGTTCTCATTTTTATAAAAATGGGATGGGACAACTTTTATTACTTCGAATGAATCACATACTGCAATTACGTGTTCAAATTAATTTGCACACTAGACACCACGCAATACATTGAACGTACCTAAAGATTTTCACGTACCTAAAGATTTTCTTTAGTAAACGGTCTACGATCAATAATATTCTACATCACCACCGAAGCGGAGAGAATAAAATCTTGTGGCTCGTGCTATAAAGACTCGGGCAATTCAAGCAAATTTTTTGATAAAGTTAGGTGTAATTTTGTATATATTCTAAAAATATATATATGATAATTTTTTAACGATAATTATTAAAAAATTTATGAAATTTTGATTAAAATAAACTAAATCATACACAATAATATTTTTTGCTTAGTTTTATATTTGTGATTAGTTAATAAGATTAACTTATTATATATAGTATTTGACGATGATAAATAAAAATATTTTATAAAAAATAGATTAAATCAAATATGTAAAAATAATATAATTTTAATTATTTAGTTTGTAATTTATTATTTATATAATTTTATATACATTAGGTGAGTTTGATATTAAAATAATAATAAATACAATATTTTTTTTATTATTTGATCATCTTTATCGTAGTTATTTTTAGGCCCAATATTGGTATATCAGTCAGAAAGAATGGGTCTTAATAGCCCTGTTAATTCTATTTTTGGTCCAGACAATCATAAATATCCAGCCCAGTTAATTATAGGTTAAAATGTTAACCCGACTAAATCCACGGGTTACGCGAATTATTGCTCCGCTCCCGTTTTCTTCTTCACTTCTCATTTGAAGTTGAATTGTTTCCATGTTTCTCTCCTTCTCACTTGTCACTGTTACATTTCATTATTTCCTAATCCAATTCTATCTTCCCGACCCGAAGAAACCAAATGGCTGCTTACAGAGACGAAGACTACGATTACCTGTTCAAAGTCATTTTGATCGGTGATTCAGGTGTGGGAAAATCGAATTTGCTATCGAGATTTGCCCGGAATGAGTTCAGTCTAGAGTCTAAGTCCACAATCGGTGTCGAATTTGCAACCAGGAGTATTCGGGTCCACGATAAAATCGTGAAGGCTCAGATTTGGGACACTGCTGGCCAAGAGAGGTATGTTGTTTGTAATTTCTTACTTGAATTTTATGTTTTCGTAGCGTTTTTACTGATTTTTGTATTAGGGCTTTCTTTTTGGATTAGTTTGGTTGATGGGAAAATGTGTAAAAGAAAATATTTTGGATTTTGGATATTGTTGGTTTAGGGAAACTGAGATTAAGTTTGTTCCTTTTGGCAAATGGGTTTTGGAAATTTTTTTTTTTTTTTTGAATGTTTGGTTGCTGAGAAAGTGAAGGTTGGTGATGGAATTTTCAAGGTTTTTCTGTTTGGTTGCTGGGAAAATGCAGGGAATTTCATTGGAGGTTACAATTTCAATTGGGCCTGTTCACAAAGCTTGCTTGTTAAATCTTATTGCTTTTGAATTTAATATTCTGGTCTTGGTGAAAATGATAAAATTTTTATTTTTTTTGTGTGTGCTTGTTAAAAAAGTGTGGGAAGAGACTAATACAAGTTGAAGTCTGAATTTAAGTTGTTTGTGGCTAAGAGGATTTAACTTCGTTGGAACGAATTTTTCTTTCATTGGTTTATGGGAGATTGTTGGAGACTGTATATGGATGACCATTAGTTAGATATGGTTTGTGTTGATATAGCATTACTCAGCTGAATTGCTTATTAAATATTTGGTAGTGTACTAGAGTTGGTGCTCACTTATGGTTGCTGCTTTCTAAGTGGGCACACTTCGTTCGAATTCATTATTCTCTTAATGAGGCAAGTAAATCAATTCAAACTTTCTTTAGATCAGCTACCCATATAAAATTCCAAATATAGTAAGAGCAACTGTTCACAGATCAAGGAATATAAGTTAAGAGACGGGTGATCAGATGACGTGTTTGTAGTTGGTCTCTAATTTTTTTTTCTTTGCTTTTGATGGAAGGGATTCCTGATTAGATTTTGAACTTCCAACAAATAGTTCAGGTTTGTGTGTTCAAGGTTTCTGTTGTTTTGTGAGTACTCTTATTTAGGAGGTGACATCTGATATAAGTACTATTACTTTTTTATCAGTTGTAAAAGTATTTTTCCCCTAAATACACCCCATGTGAGTCCAATCCTTTCTGCTCTATGATTTCAAGATGGTAAAATATTTAGATGTACTAGGTATCAGTATTTGGTTGTAGCAGGTGTGAAACGGAGAGGAAACAGAGGAGAGGTGAAACTAAAAGTTTTATTTTATCAATATTTTGTTATAATAGTTTTGGTGATGAATTTCCATATTAGATTTTCTATTTGGAACAAATATTTATATGTTTTTCATATTAACTTTTTGAGCAACTGTAAGCAACTTTGAGGATATGATTACCAATTTATGTACTTTCCTAAAGATACCGAGCAATTACAAGTGCATACTATCGAGGAGCTGTGGGTGCATTGCTTGTCTATGATGTTACTCGGAATGTCACATTTGAGAATGTTGAGAGATGGTTGAAAGAATTGCGGGCTCACACTGACTCCAATATTGTCATTATGCTTGTTGGTAACAAGGCTGACTTGCGTCACTTGCGTGCTGTTTCTACAGAGGATGCTACAGCCTTTGCTGAGAGTGAAAACACATTCTTTATGGAGACATCAGCTCTTGAGTCTACGAACGTTGAAAATGCATTCTCAGAAGTGCTTACTCAAATCTACCATGTTGTCAGCCGGAATGCACTTGATATAGGGAGTGATCCAGCAGCCTTGCCTCAGGGACAGACCATTAATGTCGGATCTAAGGATGATGTATCGGCTGTTAAGAAAGTTGGTTGCTGCAATGCATAAATGGAAGCCATGATTAAGGAGAGGATCAAAATTGTACTTCTTGCTATTTCTCTCATACAAATCTGAGAATTTTGCATAAATCACACCGTTGCCCAAACATTTTGCTGTGGTAATATAATTAAGCTTATTTAGACTTTTCATTTTGCTATTGACTCACTTGAGGCTTTTCTCCATGTGTATTTTTTTACTTGTTTATTTATTTTTCCCGAAGTTGTAGTTGTAATTTTTATTTTTTGTTACTCTAGAATATAAAATCTTTTAGCACCATTTTACTTTTGTAGTTATATCTGATTTGGTAAGTGTTGGATGATAAAGAAAAAAGAGTTTGCTTCCGAACAATGTAATGTGCTGTTTGCAACACTTTAGCCATAATGTTCATACTATTAATATCCGTAAAACAAGCAATGTTGGACAAGATTACAGCTGCAGTAATACTCTCGAACATGGTAAAAAAGATATGATGATTAGTGGAAATAGCTGGTAATAAATACCCCACTTGTCATCAAAAAGCTCTATTTTGCCAAATTATTGTTATATCTCAACAAAACATCTTTACAATGTTCACAACATATCTCCAAACAATGCATAAATTTGTTGAGATTCTTCAGATTTGAAGCTTTCCCAAGCACTTCTTTCCTCCAAGTTCTCTGTAAACAGTAATGTCTATCGCGTATGTCTTTGCCTTCGTCATCCAGAATCAAGCAGTGCGATATATTAAGCTCTTTCAGATACTTCAATCTCCCATCGAAGAGAATCCCCAGAGCATTGCTAGAGAATGAAGATTCAGACAAATCTAACACTTTTAATGTAGGAAAGCTTTCTATCACACATAACACTTCTCTTTCTGATAGTTTTTCATGAACACCAAGCTCAATAAGATCCTTACAGAAATCAGCCAGTTGAGACAGAACAACAAACCCTTCTTCGGGATTCAAACTTGCATGAAAAACCCTGAGTTTTTTCCAATATAACAAAGATATGCATACGGGCAAGGCCCTTAACTTAAGATCAGAGTACCAAAAAACAGAGGAAATATTCGGAGTTTTTTCAGCAATGGAAACAGTAGCAAAGTACCCGAACACATATTTCCTTGGAAAATAAATTGTAACCCAACCATCATATCTATTAATGGCTAATTTCAGAAGATGGGTAAATCTTGAGCGTTGCTTTTCATCCTCAAGTTCATCGATCAGACGAAGGTCTAGAACAGAGTTTTGAAAGACTGTGAATATGGTTGCTGACAGCCATGCACTACATACATAAGCAGGGCAAAACAACTGATCCTGGAGGCTTAAACGTGCAAATATCATGGATAATATACATGGGTTTAGGTCTTCCCATGGTGGGTTTTGCTTCTTCCTCTTTCTGATCTGGGTTTGCATGAAGATACTCAGTGGTTATGAACTCCTAGTTAGGTTTAAAAAGCAGGGCAGGTATTAGATTCTGTACTGAATGAATAAGATTGGATGTTGAGATGAGTTGTGAACGAAAATGTGATAGAAGACAAGTCTATTACATAAACATATTCAGATTTATATGAGAAAAATTTTAATATCACTTTATTCAAACATATGTAATACGAATACCTTTTAAAATATTTAACCGAAAAACAGAGACCGGCACTCAATAAGACAAAAGAAAGCAGTGACAGATAAGTTATTAAGGCAAAGAGAGCTAACATAATTAGGTAACTTGGAAAATTTTGTAACTGAAAAAATCAACGAACCTGAAAGTCTCCTGAGGAACCAAGCAATGAATCCAAACATTTGAGAGACTTGGAACCATTAAAAGTCGTTGTTCTTATCCTTTTGGAAAATTGACTGAAGCATTTTATTGTACTATGTGAGTTTGGATTTTACAAAGCAGACAAAGACTATGACCCTTTGATCTTTTAAATAATGTCACCAATGGATGCCACGTAAGCAAATAATTTATAGTAATGATGGCTGCCGACTATAAATTAATTGAATGATGGTGGTGGCAGCAAACATTAAAAAGGTTTTGTTGATGATAGCATGGCAAATTTTGGCAGGAGATTTGTTGGGTAGTGTTAGTTGGTTTAACTGTAAAATTTTCTATTAGGTAATTTTAATGATATGGGTTTTGAAAACATTGACGAAGTTATTATCTTCTTTGGTCCTATGCTTGTCCATGGGCTGTAGAGTGTGACAGCCGAGTTTGGCAGCTTGTGTATAAACAGGAGGATCACTAGGCTTTTCAATCGTGGTTGTCCTTCCCACACATGGATTACTAGTGATGTCGGTTAAAATATAAACAAGTGATCTTGGTATCGATAAATAATCATTAATTGATCAATATCCTCCTCCTTAAAGTAATACTAAAAATTTAACTTGCAACGCCAGATTTAAATCTTAATTAATATTTATATATATCCATTTCACCAAGCAATACCGCTAATCAACAGTTATCACCTCAGTCACTCGACTCCACAAAACATCTTTCTCCCTTTCTGTACACAAAGCAAGGGTGATAACTGTTGATCGAAGACGAATCCATATCAATCTTGATATAGAGACTCGTATAAATCTTTGTTTTAAATCGAGAAATGAAAACTGATGGGACTGAGAAGAAAAACTTGAGACAAAACACATACAAGTTTTTGTTTTAAATCCAACTTGACATGAAAACGAATAAAAATTAAGGTTTCACTCTCACATCACATCCATTTTTATTCTGATTAGGGTTATGATTCATTACTTTAGTTGAATGAATCATTACATCATCACGGATCAAAGGAGGAATAAAAGAAGAAAATATTAACTAGGAAGTTAATAATGATACAGTCAGGGTAAAAGCCTAACAAGAAAGTCTGTACATTTTTTTGATTAAATACAGGACCAAAATAAATGATTCGAGTCACTGTGACTGTTAGCCAATATATGCAACTACATGTACAGATTACATACCAAAATATCCATTTTTGTTATAATAAATAGATCAGGTGAAAGGCACAGGAGGAGGTAGCATTTTTGGACTGATTTCTTTATCCAATAAGGAGAAGAGACGACGTTCCTATAATTTTATTTGCGTTGCCAGGCAAAGTCATCCCATTTTTTGTACATCCTTTCCTTTCGTCGCTAATGCTTCAGATTTGCAGACCGGACAGACATTCTTCACAAAGAGCCATTTCTTCAAGCATTCTGCATGGTACTCGTGTCCACAATCAAGAGTTCCAATCTTCTCATGATCCCTGTAGTCTTCCTGTGGTACCCAAAATGTTATGTGTTAGCACTGAATGAAACAATATAAGCTATAGAATTATTGTCAATGATCTGATAAGGAATTATTTGATAACATTAGAACTCTCATGGATTTTCTTTCGAAAAGAATTTTTTTAATCAATGAAAAAAAATGCCACAGCTTTTATTACCTGGCATATAATGCAAGAATCAGTTTCCTGTTCCACATATGTTGGCTCTTCTAGATTAATATCAGTTGCAGCTGATAAATAAGTTCTTGTCTTTAACTGAGTGGTCACAGCTTCCTCTGACAACCCAGTGTTTACATTGCCAATCCGTTCCCCCAATGCAAGAAGCTCCTGTGATTCAAATTTGAAATTATCCATTATATTTTGTTAAATGTCTGCAGGTTTTGTACAAATCTAAATTAATACTCATTCAGGGGACACTTATCGTCAATAGAAGTTCAACAAAGAAATCCTATTTCTCTCATTCTCTCATTTTGTAATACATGCAATCAAGGATGTAAACAGAATGGTTCTCTGCTCTTCTATTCGGATATTCCCCGTAAGCATTTCTACTTATTTCATTTATTAAATAAATGAGTGACTCAAGTTACCTCATATGACATGTCTTCAATATCCAAGCGCATATCTCTGTGATGGTCAATAAAATTCCCCACTTCATAAAACTCTGGGATCTCTAACACAGCAACACCCTACGCACCAATGAATAGATCTCATTCAATTCATAGACAGCAAAAATGAGAAAGTCAAGAAAAAATACCATACAATAGTAAAGAAGTTGGACAAAAAAATACAAAAATGTTTTTTCCAAAATTATGCACCACTTACGACAAATAAAGGAAAAAGAGAAATTGCAAGAATAAAGTACGAAAATTTACATCTGATGGCAAGACTCTCAGGTGAGGAAGGTTTCCCTGTGTTAATGTTGCTTCAGGCAGGGGTCCCTCTCGTGGAGACCGGTATATCCTAAAGCCAGTAGGTGGAATAGGACCCAGATGTCTAGGTACCATGTCCAAACCATCCTGAGAATGATTCATAGTGCTGTGTGCAGCAAAACTTGATGGAACTCTATATGGACCTGCTGCTACATGAGGATGAACATTTGTATTATGGCTTCTAACTCCTTGAATAGGAGGTGATGGATGATAGTAACTGTGATGCCGCATATTCAGAGGAGAAGGATGCAGGTAAGTCGAGGAACTTCTGTTGCTAGCAGTGTCAGGAAATCGTTGTGCAACCAAGTTCCCAGTCTCCATAGAAGTGCCGTTAATATTGCTCCCTGTAAGAATGCGTAAAAGATCTCTTCACTTCGCACTCTCAAAGTTAATCAGCACATATGATGCAAGGAAATATAAAAGATCTACTTTTTCACATTCTCAGAGTTAATCAGTCATCTTGTATACCACTACTCATTAAAATCCATTCCTAAGAAAATGTTTCTAAGGAGAAGTAAGGACCAAAAAGATAAATAACACCAAAGAAAGAAGGGGATACAAAAATAGAATGCCAAAGAAAAAATAACAGAACATTACTTTTCTGACATGGAAAGAGTTCAATTAGCACAATCGGAGACCCAAAATGAGGGAGAAACAATAATCAGAGAATTTACCATGCAAATAAGGTAAAGCAGGGGCCTGAGCCCAGGCTGAAGCACTACCATCACTTTGTTGGTCCACCCAGACAGAGCCAGTGGGTTGAAAGGCCTGACCAATAAAGTTTCCTTGAAAAAATTGGTTGTGGCTATGTGCCAGAACCGGGTCCATTGGGGTTGGAACTAATCTGTTTCTCACACTTCTCTCAGATTCTACTTCCCTGATTGATGGAGTGCCAATCCCTCTGTATTGAGTCAGGGAAAAAGATGCATCCATAGGAGCTACTCCATCAGGATGTCTGGTATGCAAGGGAGTAACTGATGACGAACTAGAGCTTGCTGGGCCATTAAGATACTGGAAACTCCCAGGAATTCCTTCAGTATTCTTTCTCTTGTAGGAACCTCTGACATTATCCATAAGGGGGCTATTCCTTGCATAGTCATCTGCAGAAAATCCAATGATTCCGAAATTGCTTGAAGATGGCAACTGATCTGAAGACCTGTGATTCGAAGGTATGCCAGATGATGGAGTTGACATGTAAGGAACATATAAGTTGGACGCTGTTGCAACACCCATATCCAGATTTGCTGCATGGTGATGATGAACACCATGGTAATGAGGCAGCCCGTAGAACATGGCACTATCATAGTGCTGATGAGCATCAAGACTAGAAGTGTTTCCTGAAGCTCTTACTATTGTTTGCATAGGCTGTGGAAAGTTTGAGGCACCCCCCAAAACTACACAGGGCTCTGGATGCAGGTAACCTCGACTTCGTTGATCCATTTCCAAATCAATCATCTGACTAGGGCATGGCATATTTCTTTGTCCCATAATCCCAAATCCCTATGTTTAAAACAGATATTCAAAGAGAACAGTCAGATAAGTTGGGAATGAGAAACGAAATATTAATGACTTTCAAATGCAAAACCTCTATTACTATTTCCCACCTCATCCACTGATAACAAAATATATTGAACGCACAATTCATCAAGTCAATTAATATTAGTAGATTGAATCATCAGGAAATAAATGTCAATAACATAAGACTGGATTTCTGCACGCGTTCTGATTAGAAAAGAAAGAAGGTAACAAGATGATGAAGGGACCATAATAATAACCCAAGTTCGCATGCCAACTAAAAAATTTAAACCTCAAACATGAAAAGATAATTAATTACACCAGAGATACCTCTTCTCAATTCCCAGCTAAAAGTAATTTAATATCTACAACTTCCTGTAAAACATTCGGTGTGATTGCAGAATGGAAGACAGCATAATTAGTTTCCCAGACTTCTTAGACTTTCAAAATCTCTGCATGTTCCAAAAATACTAAAAGAAGGGATACAATATCAAAGTCCTCTAGCATGTTCAACAAGAAGCTCATAGATAAGAAATGCTATGCAAAAGACCAGATTATCCCTTTCCACATCTTAATCAGCCTTAAAATTATGTAATAATTATCATGCTATAACTGTAAAGCATCATTTATTAGCATTCCACATAAAAACATAGTACCAACAAACTCACTGACTACTATCTACATTCACTCAATTATCTAATAGACAAATAAACGAAGCATATACAATAAAAGAACCATTTAAAGATATACAGGGGAAAAGAAACACAAAGATCTCAATGTCTAAATGCTATCCCTAGTCTAGAATTTAATTAAGAAATTGCTGTCTCCATTCACACTAGATTATCCATATACAGATAAAGTCAAAAATATCAACAAAATAAAATTCTTCCAGATTCATTTTGCCATTCCTTTTGAACAAAGTTCTCCATCGTACTTTCATAGATAAAACTTCTGAAATAATTGAGCGTTAGCATCTGATACCCCTCTAAAAATGGGCAAAGATTCAAAAAATCATATTGCCATGACCCTCTAGAAGCAAAAATTACATAACTCCAAACATACCATGGCCCAAAATTCCTGAAACACAACAATCAGCTAGCTACTTGAGACTAGCTGACAGAAACATTTCAATGAGATGAAACCAGTCTCACAAGTTGTCAAATGACCAACACTTCAATTTCTGTAAGAACTAGGTACATGATAAAGTGAGAGCTGACTAAAATATGGCAAGCATACATACATACTCCCTTACTCATACGGTACTTGCATTCGCAGGTTTCAAATACAACACACATCAACTTGGAAAGGATCATGGTGGACTGAACATTTATTTTGTTGGATGGGTTGATGGGGAGGAGAGAAGAGGAGAGGTGACAGATTATTAGAGAAGGCATTCAAAATCAAATAGATAATTAGAAATTACATAAGCAGAATTTATCAACCAAAAACAAGTAGTTATACAAACAATCGTTGTTCAACAGCAGATGAACAATTATCTAAGTTCTAAATCCATAAACAGAATTGGAGATGACATGTTCCCATGATATGTATCCTACTTTTGATGAAGGAACCACTATACGACATCCATTTTGAACCAATAACAGAAGCAGCACAGCAGCAACCTGTAAATAATATTAACTTGCTCACCACAAATGTATGCTTTATGGATGCATAACAGTAGGATAGAAATCCATTCCTAGGCGTGGTGACAATTAATAACATCAAAGTCGGTGAATTTTACGAAGTAAATAATTGTCACTATAATGTAAAAGAGGAAAAATAATTGTCAACAAAGTAATAAAACCCTAAACCATATGAACATCAGAGTAAGTGAATTTTACAAAGTAAATAATTGTAACTATAATGTAAGAGAGGAAAAATAATTGTCAACAAAAGTTAATAAAACCCTAAACCATATGAACATCAAAGTGAGTGAATTTTACAAAGTAAATAATTGTAACTATAACGTAAGAGAGGAAAAATAATTGTTGAAAACGTGAATAAAACCCTAATCCCTATGCAAGCAGAACTGTAAAAGAAACTGGTCATTATTCTGCACATACCATGAACACCGCCACAACGGTGTTCACCTACATTATTTATCTGACAGTAGGTTAACCACAGTTGAACACAAAATAACCCAAAAAGCAGGACCAGCATAAAATTGTAAAACCAGTCATGCTAATATATTTCTCGTTCACGACCCACAAGATACAAAACTTTAGGTACTTTCAAACATATGATGGCTCTATAAAAACCCTTCCTCTTTTTGTGTCCAAAAAATGAATATAGTTAAAAATGCAAATAGAAAAGAGCTCAAGAGCCAATCATCAGCTCACGTTCATACGAATAGACACAACATGATCACCTCAGACATACATTCAAAATCCCACTTTGCAAGATCAGGCCAAACAAATTCCATTCCCAATCAACCCGAACTCCCAATCCATTAAGATACAATATAAGATAACTAACTTCAATGAATTGACACTAAATTCCTCCATCTAAATATCAAAATTTCAAACTTTTTTTACAAGCATTATCCCCAATATCAAATTGAACCACATACATGCATCTTGCCAACTAACTTGGTCAATCTAACTCATGCAATCATGCTTGAAAACAATTTCCAGGCATAAAATACAATACCCACTCAGTTAAAAACAAAATAAAACTCAAAAACGGAAGAAAATTTTCAAAATCCATAAAGCTAACGAGTTTTTGAACAATCCAGAAGAATATAAACCATACCCATTACGTAATATTAAAAATTAACCCAAATTCGTTAAAAATACACAAAATTCGAAGAAAAAGCCCCGTACCTTGTTACCATGAACAAATTTAAGAGCTTCAAAATATAGAAATATTGGAATTCCCTGCAAGAAGAAAGATTAAATTTTATGAAAAATACGTTCACGCGTTGATTAACGTTAAATTGCAACTAAAATCATCACAATCCCTCAAGTTTTAATTTTGGAGAAAATTGTGAATCAATTACAAAACAATTAATGAGAAAAAAGGGAAAACCTAAACTAATTGAGGATTAATTGAGAGATTGAGAGAGCCGAGAGAGGACCGATTTCCCACTTTATTATTTATATTCGTAGTTTTGTTGGGTTTTTAATCTTTTACTTATTTATTTATTATCGTTCGTGTTCGTGCTCGTGCTCGTGCCTCTATACGCTGTGGTCAATGACCGGGTTTATTTGTTTATAATTACGAAAGTGCCATTTTAATTGTTTTTCTATAAAACATATTTCTAAAAAATACTTTTTAAAAATATTTTATAATTCTCAGACAGGCTATATTTAATCTTATTATCATAAAACATATCGTTATTACATATTGGTAAAACTAATCTTCGACTCTATCATTTTACGAGTATAAACTCATGATAATATATTTAGTCTTATTTTATTTAAAAAACAATTCATTTGAACGGTGGTTTAATTCTTTTAATTTTATTGTAGTCAAAATTATAAATTAAATATTCAAATAACATCATTATCATCATATGGCATAAAATTTTTCTTATATCATTATAAATTTGACTTGCCATTTTTTAATTAAAATTATTTTTCCAATTGTCTTACTATTAATTACAAATAATGTGAAACATTTTATGTTGACTATCTTGAAAATTATTATTTTTATCGTTTTATATAAATTCAAACTTATTTGACTTTATTTTAAAGAAATAACTTCATTTAATTTATGAACAAATATGTTTAATAATTAATATTGAGAAGATGAGTGAAATTTATTGGTAATTAATTAAGGTAAAAAGTAAAGACAGTTAAAAAAAATAGTTAAAATATTGGTTTTTTAAATTATTTTACAAATACAAATAATACCCAGAAAATTAATTTTAAAATTACAATGAAATTTTAATGAAATTATTTGCTGGCCACACACATGAAAACAAGAAAATGCTATCCACACAAGAAGAAAGTGTTTTTCTTGTATTCTGGCAACATCGGCTTTTACTTTTTTGACCCTAGAACACGCACAACGAGTCGAGACAAGGGATCAAAACAAAGAAAATAGTAAATACAAAGATAGAACGGTGTCGTGCGAAGAAGGTAAAGCTTTGATAATCTCCCCGAGAGATTATAACTGAAAACATTAAAAAAATTATTATTCAGAAAATAATTATGTTAATATTTAAATTAAAATTTATAATTTTAAATACTATATTTATGATATTTATATTTGATATTTGATTGATTGATATTTAATATAAAAAAATTAAATTTTATTTAAAATTATGGTGTTTGTACTCTATTTTAAAAATAAAACTAAAAAACTATTTAATAGCAATAATTTTAATAGTTTTTTTTTATATTTTGTATTAATGTTTAATATTTAAATTTTTTTTTGTGAGTTTTAACTGACAAAATAAAATTTTTAAATACTAAATATTAAAAATTAGTGTTATTAATTAAAAATACCACAATCTCCAACAAAATATAAATTTTTGAATTTTTTATTATCATAAAAATTAAAAGAAATTTATGATTCAATTTTTTTGTGTGATAATTTGAGGTGTTTAAATTTTATCTTCATCAACGAGTTTTGTTCAATTAATTTTTAAGAAATTTATAATTCAATTTATTAAAAAGAAATTCACATGATAAAGAAAGAAATTAAAAAAAGAAAAAAGCTTTCATTGTTTTTAGTCAATAACTCATACAACACGTTTTTGGAAAGAATTATTCTGATTTTATTAATTATAGATTAAATTATATTATATTGAGTTAAATAATAAATAATGATGCAAAAATTCATTCGAATCCGGGAGTGATACCAGATTATGGAAAGAATATTCTTTCTTCTCTTGCAAATGGTTCTTTTTTTCATTTTCGTTCAGATTTTGAAAAGTTTTTGCAAGTGGGTCCTCTAATAGTCTAATTCATAACGCGAAAACATATTATTATACTTTCAAGTGGACCCCATGGTTTTCATTCAATGACACGTCTCAAAAACATCAACATGGGCCATGTTTTGAGTCCGACGGCCTGTGCAGAGACGTTCTGGATACCCAAATTATACCTTAACCACCATTTCACGATTTTATTTCATGCAACTTTTCTTGATCCAAAATTACCAACTTGCAATCCTAAATTTTATGATTCATTGACTTAATTATTGGATGAAACTCTATAAATATATAGATTAATATAGTAAAAATTATAGTCATAAATATTAATTATAACTCTTGACTTAGATCAACCCCCATCATGTCATTGTATCACCATCCAATTACCTAACAATATACACTACGTGTACAAAACTTTGTGCACACTAATGTGATAATTTTATAGAGTTATCATGTGTAAAAATCACGAAAATAAACAAAACCAAATAAATTATGTAGAATATATGACAATTATATAATATTATCACATCAATTTATATCTCCAACATTATTAACTAATAGAATCGACCTCTCCTATAAGCTTTTTCAAACCACCACTCCCATAAAGAAGAAATGATCATAGATATGAAAAACATGTTAACAAGGTTAAAAATAAAAGCAGAATCAAATGGCTTTGAAAAAGTGATATGGCATTTATTCCTTGTATACTTGGTACATCTTTCTTCTCCAGCTTGTTGGTTTCTTTGTTAAGAGGTAGGTTTAAAACTAGATTCTTTCGCTTTCCTAAAGCCAAATATAAGAATGTGCTGGCTTTTGTCTTTTGAAGAGGATTACCTGTACCAACATCCTCAACTTCCTCTAAACTTTTTTCTTTATGCATTTATTTATAGAAAAGGATCAATGAATGCAACAATCCACAACTGATTCTCCACTTATCGATTTGTTTGTAGATAGGGTGTTTGATAAAATTATTAGGGCAGCAGGTTCCCAAAACCTCAAGGTAGAATAAGTCATTCACACAAGGAAAAAGATGCATATCAGAATATTGAATGTAAACTTATGAAAGGAAATTCTTTGTCGAATTGATTCAACAGAATTTTATATTCCATGCAGACATAATAATGTTCTTAGTTTACATGATCAAGCGGTACAACAGAGTTTAATAAAATTTCAGATGCCTCGAAAGATTAAATGCATATATAATAAATCTCAAGGGAAGTGAAATTTTTATCAGCTTTGGCTTAATTTTATATTTCCCCTCTTGTTGCACAGAAGATTAAGTGTACAAACGATAAGGTATTATCCTTCCAATAAAGAAAATGATATATAACTTACTTGCCTCTGAATTGTCTTGAATTCATTTCCGAGCTTCAGCCTTTTTCTGCTCTTTGGCTGACAGAATAAATGGATCTCTTGTTAGGTTCCCAGAAGAACTCTAAATTAATTTATACAATTTCTGCTTCACATTCTGATACTTACACCTAGAAAACTTGATAAAAAATTAGCTATCATAATGTGAAGCAAAAAGAATCAGCAAATAGTATAGGTAGGGAATTCAAGCCGTAGGAAACAGACCAGCCTTCTCTTCCTCTCGCTTCTTAGCAGCCTCAGCCCTTTGTTGCCGTATCAGGGACAAACGCTCTGCAAGAATAATATAAAAAAATTAAGAAGATAATTGCAAAAAAGGCGCATATTCAAGAGATAAAGGAGCTAGAACCATTGGTACTAATGCACAAGTTTTGGAAAAAGGGGGAGAAAAATAGAATGAGAACCAATCACCAAATCACCAGAGAAGAACACAAAAAGCAAAAGTCGTATATGTGTACAGAGAAAGATAATAGTCAACACATAGCATTGTGGACATGGAAATATGTATAAAGGCAGGTGGCCAGCACTATTCCGTGTTTTAGTTGTAAGATGATGACCTCCATATATCAAAGAAGTCTAGAATCTCCTATTCAGGTTTACTTCTCAGGTCAGACATCATAACAATTGTCACAATAGTTATTCGGACTTGCTAGTTTGCTTAAACCTTGAGTTTTATCTACCATGCACTTTCTTTGTTTCAATAAATTTCTTCTCTCAAAATGGACAACAAACTTGAAGCAGCAACAGTAATTACTATGAAAGGAAATGCTTGAAGATAGAACTAAATGTTACAATAGCTACACAAAAGACAATAAGGATAAATCTACAATTCAAGAAATTTGCAGTGAACTCAAATAATTCATAAAGACATCATTCCATGGGAATCACAATGACAAGAGAGACACATTGCCATGAACAATGTTTACTCACATTGAGCCACATAGGAAGACACCAGAACATAGTAGTGCACAGCATGAATATTGATAATGCTTCAAAACATAACAATACCACAATAATTTTGTTTACAATTCACATAAATTTGTTTTTCCAAGTTAATGATTAAAAAATCTCACCATCTTAAAAAATTATTCAAGATGTTACTTATATGCGAAATGGCTTAGCATTCCCTGTAATGAAGTAAGAAAGCTCAAAGCATACAAATACTAGTAAAATAACCAGAGAACACTCTTCAAGGTTTCTCAGGTACTAGAAAACAGATGGATCAGCTGTTTATCATCCCCATTCTTTGTTTGGTAACGCTGTCCACAAAGAAAGTAAAAGAAGAAGAAGAAGAAGAAGAAAAAAAAAGGAGGGGAATAAAAACTATGCAGATATTTTGAAAACAGTTAAGGACACCCATGTATAAGGCTGAATCAGACCTTACAACCTTACCCCTGAAAGCCCCACTTAATTGAGATGAACAAAGAAAAAATGAGGCATCTTGGAACTCCTTAGAGACCAAAGACCAAAGTGAAGCTAAGGGACATACTCTATTCCATGTTTCCAAAGAACTTATCATTCCCATTCTCAACACATACTACAGAGATTTCGACTTTAACTATAGCAAATGGTGCGCATTGCAGTCAATTAACCACCAAAAAGACCGAACTAATGTACCAACAGAAGAGAAAGAAGAGATAGATGGTACCATTTTCTGTGGCATTATCTCATGCTATAATCATTCTTCATATGATCATGGGGAGCAAGGTTAACCAGAAGGTGGGAGTAGCACATTTAACATAAATTTCAGTGAATTGTATGAAAAGAAAACTAAAATGAAGGTAACCAATTACCCAAATCCTTTCTTGCTTGTTCTGTTTTTCCTTGTTCTTGAAGCCTCATATATCGCTCATGAGCTTTTTGCTTCTCTATCTCCTCTCTGCAAACAGATATGATAAAATTGAGATAACAATAACAGAACTCCTCAACTAAAAAGTTGGCATGCTTGGTTCATGCAACATATCCAATTGCAAAAGAGTGATTACGTTAGAAGAAAGTCGCAGAAAAATTCCACTGCCATTCTCCTGTTTTGCAATTTTTCAAATAAACAAATAAATGCCACATGTCCACCCTGTCACCAACCCATCTATAATTATCTCCAAATTCAAGAAAGAATTCCATCTGAATAAACTTTTGAGACAAACGGAATGGCATGCCAAAAAAATTATCCATAAATTTATTTCTTCGTTCTTTTGTTAATTATCATGATCATCAAAAGCAGTAAAAGACACTCGTACAAAAAGCATGATCAGATGAAGTTCAGGACTGACACATCCAAATTTTGTAAAGAGGAAATGGAAACAGATAACATCTCGCCAATATGAGAGCAAACTGCAATTGCATCCCAAATCAAAGGTTTTCTGATTTTGCATGCAGTACATCGTGCTCATAGCCTCATATTGATTTCATATAGTAATTACAAGTACAAACCTTTCACGCCTTGAGAGCTCAGTTGTTTTCCCAATCTGGAATAAGAAATTTTGGGTTCTCAAAGGGAGCTTCAAATCTAATGATAAATCTACAACAGGAAATATGGATGTAAAAACTTACATCAACATCTTTAGCCTTCATATTCTTAGATTTTACCAAGTTAGGATTCTCAATCTCAATAATTCCCTGTGTGCCTTTCCTCTTCTGTCAACATTGAGAACCGATTGTGGACATGAGGAAAAAGGAAATGATCTTTTTTCTACGAAAAGGTACCATAAATGGAATCAACTATTTCACCAAAACAATGAACACCAAATAAATATTGACCTCACGGTCTTCTTCCACCTCCTCTTCAGACTCCTCTTCTTCTTCCTCCTCCTCCTCCTTCACTTCAGCTTCTTCCTGATATGATTAGGAAAAAATATCATTTTCTAATATGCTTAAGTACGTAAAAGTATTTCTTTTTTAGGCGGGTGGAGGTTGCACATAGTAACAAAGCAAAATAACAAATTATAGGCATATTGCACTTTAATAATTAAGACAACTTATTCTCAACGTGTCAAATGAAATAAAAATGAAACCATTAAAGCGAAATTCACATGTCATCACCAAAAACCATAGCCCAAATTTAAATTTCTTTCAAGAGAAATCAGAACATTGAACTTAAGATTCCTTCTACATATTTAAAATCATCGGGGCATATGTATTTTTCCAAGAGAGCAAAATCAGTCAGAAAAAATTATGACAAATCTAAATAACATGTAGAGAATAAAAATTTTAAAAAAAACTTCTAAAACAAATAGTGTTAAGAACATTCAAAGGAAACAGCGAACAACATGCAGAGACATTATATAGTAAAAGCAATTTAATAGTAAAGAACTAACATCTAAATGTGGCATTACCATATGCTGTGCAATGTGTAATTCTTAGAACTCCGTAGAGATTGAATAACAAGAAACAACAATAGTGGCTTCAACAATATTAAAAAAAAAAAAAGAAACAAAGATGAAGCATACCTGTTTAAAAGTACGAGGACGACGATTAGAAGTACCAGCAACTGCATCCATTCAAAAGGCAACCTCACAAATTAAGCTTCTGTCACAATACTATACAACAGAAGACAAAGCAAACTTGTCTAACTAAAGAATTCCTTTGAAAACCAGGATTACATAGCTGACAATGACAATAAGCACCATTATATGTGCAGTTTAACTCCAGATGGTCTTTTCTTGTCCAAAAAGTGGGGAAAAAACTAATAAACAAATCAAAAGAATAAAAAAACTAATAATCATTTCTATGATTATTTACCTGAGCTAGACAACAGTTAAAAATTCAACAATAAGCATTTAGCAAAGAATAAAAGCAACTCAGATTCACTGATTATAAATCCAAGCAATATGTATTAAGTGATCACGCATACACTTTCACACGCGCATACAGACAAACAGACGTAGTACTTCAATGCAGAACTTTTTAAAAATAAGTAAACATTTCAAATTAGTCACCTGAATATTATAAGAAAATGAAAGCAAAACATTTTTACAACGTGGTAAAATGAAAACAACATCCATAATTCGATCCAAATTAAATAAAAAGGAATTCAGTACAACACAAAGAGAAATGGCGAATACCTGTAAAGGAACATACAGCCAAAACATTAACAGAAATGTAAAGTCACTTTTAGATCTAACAAAAAATCATTCTAACAACTGAATTCAAACAAAATGAGATTGAACCAAAATCAGAAGCTTCCGTTAGAATCTGGCATTACATCCAAAAAGGAAAAATTGTTATAAAGAGAACAAAAGAAAAGGAAACGTACGGAGCTCTTCAGGAGTAGAGAAGTGCCGGTGGCCAGTAGGCTTTCCCTTGAACTTTCCTCTTACCATTTTTACTAAAAACAACAGAGAAGAAGAAGAAATGGTTGCTTTTGGCTTCTGCTCGTTACTGGATGTGAATCTCTCTAACTGTGCTCGATTAGGCTGTTTTCGTTCGTAGCTTGAGAGCGTTCAAGTCACGCAACAATCAAGGCCAATGGTTGTGCTTCAGTTATTTATCTTTTCTTCTTTTAATATAACATTTCGGCACCTAATATTTTAAATATTTACAAGTAATAACTAAAATTTTAGACTTATATAAAATAGGTTCCTAATTCGTACTACAATCACCAAATTACTCTTTATATTGACTTTCATTTAACTTAATAATGAAGGTTATTTCATTTATTTCGATTGAAGTTATGAACCTATTTGATGAAAATTGAAAATTATATACTTTCTTGAAGAAAAAAAAAATATAGAGACCCAAATATTGTAAGTTAATGGAGTTAATACCACAACATTCCTATGTTCATTTAACATATTCGTCTCATGTATATGTTTATTTTAAAGTTATTTTTCATTAATTAATCATGGTAAAGAAATAATATATATATATATATATATATATATATAATTTCATTGAAATCATCCTACATAATTTTTTTAATGAATTATTGTTCGAGTGATAGTGTAATATTTAAAATTGTCAATTGAATAAATCTTTTAATAAATAAATAATGATAATGACTTTAAAATAAATGAGATAATTTTTAAAGAATTTTGTTAATAAGTGTTCCGAGTAAGTTATTATTTTTAATAATAAATATAAAAAATTTTGCTAGTAAGTGTCCTTAAATCACTTGTTGAGAATTTTATACACTCGTTAACAAAATTTAAATATCATTTTTTAAATTATTTTAAATTTTTTAATATTATTAAAATTCACTTAAATTAAACATACTCTAAATTAAAATTTTCAAAAACAAAATTTGCCAATAAATGATCACTTAATGAATTAGATTCATCTTTTTTGAGAATGCACTTTATAGGGAGGTGCATTAATAATAATGTGCCTCCCATACTCAGTTGATAAATATATGCATCACTATTGTCATTTGGGTTCCGGTTTTATTTAACTATTCTTAGCATTTCCATTTGTACGAAGTGTGTGTGAAATGAGATTTGTAATGAACAAAGCATATTAGATTCTTTGAGATGTCCTCGAAGAGTGTGGTCTTATTGGTATAGAATATAGAATTTGAAAAATTAAGTTAATGGATTCAAAATGAGGAGATATAATTTTTTAAAAGAACTTGCAGCAGTTGAAAATTTTCTCTTTTTTATTTTATGTTGAAGAAGAGTATTGTGATGGGTGGATTTATCAGGTATCACTTGATTGGATTTGTGATGATAAAGGTTGGAGATATTATGATTAGTGTTTTTAGTTTGAATCATCATAAGTTAAGATATGGGTTGTGATTTATTTTTGTGTTTATTATTATTACTGTATACGTACCTTATAATTAAGGATAGGGTTATATGATTTACGATCATAGTTTTGTAAGAATGAGTATTTATTCTCATATGTGATTAGATGTCATAATGATGACGGAATATGAGAGGTTTCGAGTTAAAAAATAAAAAATAAAAAAATAAAAAAAATTCTCACTTATAAAATAAAGTAAAAAAAATCTAAAAGCATATATGTATATAATTTTTTGTTTTTTAAGCTTTTGGGAGCATAATTTATAAAGAAACCCAACTTTTTGAGTATAATATAATTATATCACTATCAATTATTTTCATTCTATTTTAATCAAGAAATAACATTTTGGGTTTGAGCTACAACTCAATCAATCATAATTCTTTATTAAATTGACCTATGTATTTTTATCAAAATTATAATATTTTCATTGCAATTTAAAATTAAAATTAAAAAATATTTAATAATATTGACTTTGAGTGTAATTTACATTTTTTTATATTAATAATTAACATGGATAGCTTTTATTATATAATAATAATGATTTTAATAAAATGCCAAATATAACTCGAGAGATTATTTTTTAATGTCCAATTGGTTGAATTTATTTATTAAGTTTATTTACTATATTTCTATCCTTACCTAATCAATTTATTTATACCATTGTCCATATAAAAAAACTTGATATTTTTAAAGATATTTTTATTAAAAATATATAATAATTATTTTTTCACATAATAAAACTCTAAATTTTATTATTTTTGAATAATTATTTTAAAACACAGACATTTGACTTGAACCAAACTTGTAATATTTACATCAAAAATTGATATAGAACTATTAATTTTTGTTACACGTTGAGGATATTGTGTGATTTGTTTAGAGAGGAGTTTATTGATTTTTATTTGAAAAATAATATATAATAAAAACGCAATCAATTCTCCTATAGCTTAGTTTAGTGGCAAAAATTTGAATTTTCAAGGAGTTTTATGTTCGAATCCTAAAGGGTCATCCTGTTGAAGCGTGAAGGGGTTTAGAGTTATAGATTTTATCTGAAGTGCTCTTTCAAATGTGACGATAGATCAATTTAACTGATATCTGTTTTCGATTTAATATATTAAAATTTCTCACATATACAAAAAAAAAAAAAATTATCCCTAATTCAATAGATTATATTTTTTTTACGTATAAAAAAATAAGAACTTAACCCTAATTAACATTTTTCCATTTATGAATATTTCTGTTACGCCCTGATCCGAAGGTCCTACACGTGATAATCGTCACAGGCCTCCAGGGTATACTCAATCACACAGAGTACATCCTGTAGACCTGTAAGGCTATCACAAAACCTGTTTCTAAAATACTTCCAAAGAAACCAACCTTACACCCAAACTTTCAATAGATAAAACAAGCCCCAATTACTTCTAATAAATCTGTGTGCGCAATAAAAGAAACCATCATAATAATAACAATCCATTGGGATCAACTCGTCCCAAAATATATTCATACATTCATTTCAAGACTGGTTATTCATTTCAAATCTCTTAAACAAAAAGAAAAGCAAGGAGGACACCAGTGGACTAAAGACTTCCAGTGTGAGTCAAAATGTGAATACCTGAGTCTTCATGCCCTTAAGCAACCACCACCACCGCGCAGAATATATCTCGCTATTCTTGAAACTAGAAAATGTGAGGGGTGAGTATACGGGAGTATACTCAGTGAGTGAATAAACTAAAAACACATTTATACAAAAGTACAT
>JAVXUL010000008.1:15102635-15116678 GCA_035590515.1 Trichilia minutiflora | reverse complement strand
ATATGATTCCAACACTTTAATAAAGGTTACAACTCTTCTGAAAGTTGCAACTCTTTAGAAATGGTTGTAACTCTTTAGAAATAACACACCCTATCGTAAAATAATCCAAACTCTTTATCTCATCATTTATATAAATCCAAGCCCTACAATGCTCACAAGACAATTTTTGAGTTATGGTGATTATTAAGAGAGAGAGCAAAATACAGTAAAATCGAGGCCCCTAACTTTGCTTGATCATACAAAAATACCTATACTATTAGGTTGATTTTTCAAAAGTTGGAACTAACCTTATTTCGATTAAGGAAGTAATAGCAATGACTAGAGGTATATATATATATTTTTGAAATTTAAGCTTCGGCATTTGAATTTAATTATGCATTAGAGGATTAGAGTATGATTAGATTTAATAAGGGGTTCTAACATATTATTTATTCACTATTTAACTTTTTAAGAATATAAACATAAAGTTATTGACTTTTAAGAAATTTTTTTATTTAAAAAAATAAATAACTTAATATTTATATTCAAATTTTAAATTAAAAGAAGGGATCATTCAAATATAGATAGTCATTTTTTTTCCCGAAGTCTTAATTTTAGAGTTCATGTACTTAAAAGTCATTTAATTTTTAATTTATATATGAAAATTTATTGCACTAAGTCAAACCTTTTAACTTATATCTAAATATAAATATATCTTAATAAAATAATAATTCTATTTTTCAATAATACTTTTATAATATTAATTTATTTTCTAATCTAACTATGATGGAGTCTTATATATTTGAAAATAAACTATAGTTTTGACTCTTGTACATTTAAAATTAAATTAAAGCTATGACTAATTTTTAATATAATTACTTATTTAATTATTTTTTGTTAAATTATTACATAATTATTGTGCATACGATTTTATTTATGTCATGTGATCGAGTTTTATGACTTTAAATTCATTGTAATTTTTAATTACAAAGTCAATTTTAATTATTTCATATGTTATATAAAATTTAAATTGGAGATAAATTAACAACAATATTGATGTTAATCAATTAGCTAAATAAAGTTTAATTTCTTTAAAATAGGATTGTATAATTGTTTATTTATTTAATAATTGAATTATTATAATAAATTTATGTATTTAAAATGATATTAAAATACAATTATTTTATATTTTCAATGTAATATGCCCGTCTTTGAGGACGGGATGAGAATGCCTGAAAAAAGAGCTACTTCTGACAGATTTTAGAATGGTTGTTGGGGTAAGACTAAACTTATTTCAAAATAGAAAAGGAAATTATTGGGCTATAAATATGGCAGGTTGAAACTAATATGTCAACGAGTATTTTGGGATGGTTTGAGCTCATTAACAAAAACAAAACCGTGATACTGCGTGGCTTCAGTCAAGATGAAAAATATTATTAGCAATTTCAGGTTAGGTTTTATAATATGATATCAGAGCCAACTCTTCTCCAATACAATGATAAGTTTGAGGACTAACCAAACAGAAGTTATCGAGACTGTAATATTCTGGTATCAGAGCCAACTTTTCTCCAATACAATGATGAGTTCGGGGACGAGTCCAATAAAAATTATGAGGACTGTAATATTTTGGTCCTTTAAGGTAAAAGTGGTATCAGAACGAGAATACTTGAGTAAGGAGTGAAACCCCTTCCTTGAGAGCAGGGAGTGTTATCGGGACAAGAATTCGGGATAAAAATATCTAAATAAGGAGTGATTTCTAGTAAGTTTTAGAATGGTTGTAGGAAGTTATTAGGTTTTATATGTGGAGTTAAAACCAATATATCAATGAGATATTTTATAATAAGTTTAAACACATTACCAAAAATAAAATTATGAAATTTCATAAATTAGATTAAAAAAACAATATAATTAACAGTATTGAATTAGATGTTGCATCCAATCTTTACATTATTTTAAAGAATAAATATATTAAAATATTATATTTAAAATTTTATATTGTCTAAAATTAAATAATTTAACACTTATATCAAGATATTTAAAAATAAAAATAAAAATAAAAATATTATTCAAATTTAAATTTAAATTAAATTTAGATTTCAAATTTTATACAAAAACACAAATGCTGTTTCATTCATATAGCTCAGACTTTTCAGATTTCAGTAAAGAAAACAAAGGCTCCCTATAATAAGTATATTTGCATAATTACTATACTTTTATTTAATTTCAAAACTATAATAATTGAATTAATTATTATTAAAAATGAAGTCATTTCATATTTCAAACATACTTACTACCCATTTGTTTTGGCTTTTTCATTGACAAAATATTTTTTTAATGTCAAAAAATCTATTAAAAATCATTTTTATATTATTTAATTGCCATTAGAGAAGAATTTTTGAAGGATTAAAACAACTATTTTACTTCTCCTAGAATAAGCCCAAATTTTAATCCTTTAACCTTTTTTAATTAATTTATTTTTTTCATTTTCTAAAATTTTTTTGTTTTATTTTAAAAATTTTACCTCCTTTCTTATTTAATATAACTTTAAAAAATTGTTCATTAAATTTATTATAAAATTTTAATTAAAAGATACTCATACAACTAAACACTCAATTTTTTTTTACTAAAAACTCTATATAAAAAAACTATATATAAAAAAAAGTTTCTATTTGAAAAATTATACCAAATAGATCCTTTACTTTTTTTAAATTTTTTATTAAAATTATATTTTACTCAATTAAACAACAATAATGCTTGTAATATAATTTCTTTTTACAAACATTCTTCGTATAAATTATTGTCATAGTGTTATATAATTGTTATAGAAATATGTAAAATCCAGGGGCTGTCAAACGGGTCAGCGGTCCGCGGATCGGCCTGTTTAACCCGCTTATATTAGTGAGTTGGGCTGCAAAAACATTGGCCCGTTTAACTTGTAGGCTTTTTGGCCTGGTCCGTGTAGCCGGCAGGTTAAATAGGCCAATTCATCTATCCCACGGGCTGCCAAAAAAATAAAAAAAAATTATATATTTAAAATATAATAAATTTATATTTATATTATATTTAATAATAATTAATATTTTTATTTTATATATTTTTAATTTTAAATTGGTCCGCGGGCTGGCCCGTTTAGGCCCGTTGACCCGCAGACCGGGTTAGGGTTGGTAAAATACCAACCCGCATAATAAACGGGCCAACTCAGCCCGGTCCGTTTAAAATTGGTCCGTAGTGGGCCGGGCCGGGTTGGCCCGTTTGACAGCCCTAGTAAAATCTACACAAATAAAAAAAAACAAAAATAAATTATATAATATATATATATATATATGTGTGTGTGTGTGTGTGTGTGTGTGTGTTGGGGCATTTTAGTGTGACTCAGCCCACAGCCCAAGTCCACCTCCATGTTCTTTTCCAAGCCCATCATACAGAGATGTTGTTCCCCAGATGGACTTCCCGACACGACGTCTTCCCAAGAAGCTGGTTACATCATCAGAGAGACGGTCAAAGCGCCTCGGACATTATGTCCGAATCTACTGCTCAGAGAACCTCCAACGATTCATCCACGGCCAACTCACACTTGGACTCGCGGACACTCGGAGTAAATTAGTCTCCACCAATACTACATTCTGGCGTCTTTAGAACTATCACCCGTTGTGTAAAGGCCTCTCAAGAATCATGGAATTTTATTATCGGGAGAACTGGAAGCTTCACTTGGAGAGACAGATACTCGAACACTCGGGGGTGATGTGACAAGAGCATCATCATGGTGGGATCCTGCACATTTAATGCAGCCACCCTATGCTTTCTTGAGACTGCCACCTTGCCACTCTAACCTGTCAGCTCACTATCTCCTCAATATTATCACCATCCCTTTCCGCCAAAAAAACTACGTGTGACTTGATCCCCACCAAAGAATTAGGAGAGAGAACCACCAAAGATCCAGAAGAGAGAGAGACGGAGGATCCAGAAGAGAGGAAAGGAGAGAAGAGGGAAGGAAGGGGTACCTAGGTAGCTTGAGTATCTCCCAAGTTCAGTCACAAATATACACAAAACTAATCGACGACCACCGTACTAACACAACTTGAGATATTTTTTGTGTATTTTGTTGCCTTAAGTTCAAGGATAAGAAGAAGAGAAAATCTACTGGTGTAGAAAAATCGCTGTGACATTTTCTTATATCAATAATATATATATAAAATTTTAATATACCAATTTATATCTTTAATATTATTGATTATACAATCCAAAACCACTTGGAGTGGTTACAAGTTATTAAAAAAAAAGTGCTTTAAAAGAAGCATATTATAATTTTTGATATTGATACCAAAATTTAAAGTTAAAAATCTTTCACCGAAAATAAATTGGAATTGCTTAGTTTATAAATTTTGACAGATATTGCCATACAAAATAAAATAAAATAAAATATATATACGGATTAAACTTAAAAACTCGTAACGTGAAAACCTAAAACCTTGAAACACGACTTCAGGGTGCCAAGGTATTCATAATCTCACTCTTGTTTCTGGAGGAACTCCCTGCGGTGGCGCTTACGAAGAAGAAGATGGGGAATGAACAGAAGAAGAAGAAGAAAAACCCTAATAAACATTTGTTACTCAATCCCAACTGGGCTCAACTTCAACTAGTTAATCTCTTTCTGCTTTCGCGTTAATACTCTTCTCCATTTTTTAATCGACTGTAATTCTTAATTTTTGTTTTTGTTTTTATTTTAATTGGTTTTGCAGAAGCTGAAAGGCAATGGCTCTAACAAGTCTTCGAAACCCATAAAAAAACCAGAATCAGAAGCCCAAAACTCCATATTAGGTAATTGTAATCCTGTGCGCTTACAATTTGTAATCACTTTTAATGCTTTCACAAAAAAAGAATTAGTGCTGTTAGTTTTCAAGCGCAAAATTTCTGTTCTTGCTTGGTCTTTTCATGCACTGAGTAGTTAGTAATGCTTGTTTAGTTTTAAAGTGTTTAAATTTTTGTGTTTGAAAAGCGGGAAAATTGGTTTCTGTTTTGTATCATCATGTTCTATTGTTTGGACAATGTTTATTGTTGGGTTGGGTTGGGGTTTTTTAATTCAGAAAACTTATCTTATTTCTGTAGGCTAAACCAATGAATTTTTGTTCTAAAGAAATATCTGGGGTTTTGGAAAGAGAAGTATTTGAGGATGCCGAGGAAAATAAAACCTAAGTCAAGTATTGTGTTTGCTCTGCAGCATTTTAGTTTTTGTCTGATTTTGACTTGGGCTTTTATGCTGTCCAGGAAAGCGGAAAGAGAGGCCTGAGGCAGAGTGTGATGGTTTGAAGCTTAATCCTTTGACTCCGATCAATGATGACATCAGGTAGTTCTTTCAAGTCTATGCTATGATTTGCTATTAAGTGGTCTTTTTGCTTGTGGGGAGCATGGTTTAGTTTTTTCATCGTTTGGCTTTAACACGAGAGCATAATGATAAAATTATGAAGTCCAGTAGACAAAATCACTAAATCTCATAGTTATTAATAAGCTGTTACGAGTGTTCATATCTTTTACTGTTTTTACTTTGTTCTGAATGCAACATAGCTCAACACATTAATGATTTGACAGTTTGACAGATGTGGTGGCTATGGATTGTGAAATGGTTGGCGTCAGTCAGGGAAACAAAAGTGCTCTTGGAAGAGTTACAGTGGTACTTATTGGTTCCTGTGGTTGACATTTCTTTTTTTACCAATTGACTGTGAAATGGTTCTGTTTCTGATGGTATAATGATTTGTTAGCATCACTTTAAAGCATTCAAACGTTGAATGATTTAGTAATAGGTAGAAATATGTCCTCTTTGCATGAAATGACCTCTGGAAAGCATTTCACCAAGGGTATGGTGGTTGGCATGACAATCAATGAATTCAATGTAGATGGTCTTTCAATCTATTGCATTTTTCAAAGTATGCTTTTTGGTCTAGCTTTATTTGAGTAGTGCTTTCTTGGTTACCTATAGGATGCAGGTTCAATAAGTTTGTGTGTTCAAGATGATAGAGAGTCATCTATAATCTGCAACACAGATTTCATCTATGGTTCATAAAATTTAACCTTTTTGATTGCGAGTTATACCTTGTTCCATTCTTTAGGCTATTTATTACTCAAGTTCACTTAATGGCAGGTAAATAAGTGGGGAAATGTCATATATGATGAGTTTGTCCGACCAGTGGAATGGGTTGTTGACTTCCGTACAAAAATCAGTGGTATTCGACCCAGAGACTTGAGGAAAGGTCAATATTATCTTTGCTTTAACTATTTTTCTTTAAACGTCTTTTACTCTTGAGATTACATGGGGTGTGGACCATTTTTTGGTTTCTAATTAATGGTTAACTGGAAAGCATATTTACAATGTGTTAGTCTACACTTTTTGATGGTATGTTTTTGTGGAAATGCTTTTGTAAAATGGAAACAAGAGTTGTAATTACACATTTGTTGCTAGCGTCCTAATACTAATCATATCATATTTTGAAAATTGGAAGTACATTAACAGTTGCAGAGTATTCTGTGCATGTTTCATGTGTCTGCAGCAAAGGAGTTTCAAGTTGTTCAGAAGAAAGTGGCTGAGCTGATTGAAGGAAGAATTCTTGTTGGCCATGCCTTGCACAATGATCTTAAGGTTTTGTTCAACTATTTTTTATTTGGTTTGTTGTTTTGAGTATGAATGCAAGATTTTAATGTGAGTTTTATATTGGGCAGGCATTACTACTAACACATCCCAAAAAGGACTTGCGAGATACCTCAGAGTATCAACCCTTGCTAAAGTAACAATTCACCCTTTGGCTGAATTGGGACTAATATTTTGGTGTGTCATTGATTTTTTTATTCATATTTATAATGTGTTGCACTAACTTGTGTGTTATGGAAAACAGGGATGGCCGTAGAAAGGCACTTCGACATCTTGCAGCTGAGATTCTTGGCGTTGAGATTCAAAATGGGGAGCACTGCCCTGTGAGCTTGACTTCTATTGCTTATTTTCTTTATGAAGTTCGTTTCAGATTCGTAGCATTATTTCATGCACCATTGAATAACTGCAGCATATAAGTGTGATAATAAGGCTACTTGCTGGTGTTATTCTGTTGATGGCTGATAAAAATAAGGAAATAGTACAGGATAGGATTCACTCTCTTTCTGTATTTTTTACTCTGTTTTGATTTAGCACTGTAAGAAACTCTTGCATGATCTATATTTACTTAGCCGTTTGTTATATTCTCATCTTTTCTCAATTCTTTTATAGTTTCCTGGTTAATTTTTGTTTTGAAACTAATGTGGACTATGTCTTAACAGATAGATGATGCCCGTGCTGCAATGCTGCTATATATGAAAAGCAGAAAACGGTGGGAGAAAAGTGTCAAGGATCAACTAAGACTTGAGCAGAAGCAAAAGAAACGAAAGCATAAAAAGAAACCAAAATTGATAGATGCTGCAATAGCGTCTTAGTACCCTGTGTGTTCATATGTATATCTATTGAGTTATTTGGAAGCTATCATACAGGTCAGACATATCAGGCAAAATCACATACTAGTTGGAAATTTGATATCGAATGGTAGAAAAAGAAGTGACACACCATAGATGGGTAATCCCCTTATCTTTAAGATGATTCCTTCTTTCTCGATGCTTTAAGGAACCGCATTCCATTCACCATATAGCAGAAGTGCTCACTGAATATTGTAGTTGAATTCGATAATTCTTTAACATTTTTCCAATATCTTGAAAAGCATTTATTTACTCAACAAGAGGATTTGTTCAATAAATATGTCCATGCCCTATTGTTGTTCTTGTATCCTTGTACAATTTCGGAAATTGAGAGTGCTTGGATTTAAGAGGATTCGTAGGGTACTGTTTCATAATGTAATGTACTGTAGAACAGTTTGTGAGACTGATTTATTAATGGTGTAACTCGGAAAACACTCAATCTTGTTTCAAGCTTTACCTTTTTTATACTTAGTTTCAAGGTTGCTATTTGGATTTGGGTTAAATTCTATGTACGATTCATTATCTAATACACATGTTTCGTGAAGGTAAAAATGTTAGCAAAAATGACTAACATGTTGTATAATATTTAAAATTTTGGTTTTTATTTTTAAATATTTTATCTTTTGTAATTTAGAATATTATAAAAAAAAAAATTTTATTAACTTCTTGAAATAAATTTCAAGAGCTTTGTACAAAATTTTAGAATTCTGCAAATTCGTAGGAAATCACCAATCGGTACGGTTACACGCGTGGAGGATATGGCACGTGCGAAAAGATGTGATTTTGAGCGCTGAAAAGTTCCACTGTATAAACGAATACTAACGTCGATTATCCACTCAAATTAAACTCATTGCTGTTAATTCAAACGAGAAAGAAACAAGCCTTACAAAATCTCGATCTCGAAACCGAGCGTCGTGATTGAGTCAGCGATGGTTCCGATTCTTTACAATGCTGATGATATTACCGATTTTCTTGTTTTAGTCCGTTTGGTTAATGTATAAGATTCTAAATTTGTTTTTTTAGGGTTTGCTGTTGGTTGAGATTTAAAATTACGCTTCCTCGATATCTCTCTCTTGCGACGAACTTCGATTCAGGTATGCTTTAGATTCATTGCAATGTTAATGTTATTATTATTGTCATTATCATTATGATTGATGTACGGATCGTGATTTGGGTAGTTTAGGGTTTGGTGTTTCTATTGTGTTCAGTATGTTTTATATATAACTTGCTTGTCTAGATTAGATGAGTTTTTGATTTGATTAATAAGATACAAACTTGCATTTAATTATGAGAAAACAAGGACTATTCTTAACATCTGAAATAGGAATTAATAAAATACGAACTTACTAATTGCAATTTCTTTGATCGCCTTAGGGTTTAATCTGTGGCCGGTCTTTAGTTGGTTTTACAAATTTGGTTTAATTTCCTTGGTTTATCATTTGGCATTGCTCATCCTTTATGCTTATTGGCAAGATGAACTAAGTAAGTTGAAATATTGGTGGAAGACAGGTTTGAATCGATTAATGGGGAAAAGGAATCCAGGGCAAAGCCAGCCCCCAAGAAGCAAATGGACAAACTCGATACTTTTTTCAGTTGTCCATTCTGCAACATGGAACGTGTGTAGAATGACACATGTGAGTTCATTTGGTCTTATTTCCTCTTGCTATATTTATGTTCTTATTTGAAACAAACAATTCATATGAGATTTCATGTGTCAATTGCACCTAAACATATGCTACTGCTATGCAACAACCTCAGAAATGTTGTTATGCAAGCATATCCTATCTATCCTCAAAACTGAGGAAGAGATACATAATATCATTATTATAATGTACCACTTATCCTTGTGCAGTTGTTAACATAATAACTGCTTGAATATGTAAATTTTTGCTTCACAATTTTCTTCATGAAATTTGGTTTTGGCTTTATGCCAGTGAGGATAGTAAATTATTTAATTTTCTCTTTCTTTTTCTATATGTATATCCTTAAAATTTCATACATTTAGACTGAATGAGTCCTGTCAAGTAGCTATTGTGTGCTTGTATTGAGGGTCTACTTTTTTCTGCATCGGTTTAAATGGTTATATCTCGAACTAAATTTTTTAAAAAAAAAATATGCTTGGTTACAGTGTCATGAACTTGATTGGCAAGGTGATATGTTCAATATGGGGGAGCTTTAGCACCAGGAACCAAAATAGAATATCTTGCCCCACCCATGAGTAAATAATTCATAGCAGCCTCATTAGACCATGCATCTTTCTTGGTATATCTAGATAATAGGTAGGAGCATAAACTGAAACATTTTAACTGCACACACCAACAAAAAACAAAAAGCGCTGTATCCCTTTTGACTAAGAGAGAAAGCTCTTTGAGCTTCCCCTTTGTTTTATAGTAGCAGATGGAAACGTCTGCCCTGATTGATGATTGGTGAAACAGAATCTCTCTCCAAAAGAGCAATTTTTTATTTTTACCATCTCACAAAGAAAATATTTTGTCGCAAATGAACAAAATATTGAGGAATTGTCCATACTATAATAATTTCTCTCTTTGGACTTTTAACTTAAAAGTTTTCTAGCATAGATTATTAGCGTGTAAAACTTGTAATTCCCATACTTTAAATAAGACAAATGAGCATAGATGTGTCTACATGAAAGCATTAAAGCATTTAGTTCGGTATTTAAAGTTTGGATACGTGTACTGGAAAGCCCAATTTCTGAATATTTTGAATCCAGCTTAGTTGTTGATAAAGCACTTGAATTTTTTTAAAACAACTTGCTGCGATCATAATTTAGAAAGAAGAAAATTACTTGTAGTAGACTAGTAGTGATGTTATTTTTAGTCGAGAATAATTTATCATGCACTTTAACTTGTTTGTCATTTCCTGTTCTATTAGACGATGCAGATTTGCTTTTCTAATCATTGTAGAGAGCAAGATAACATGTAAAGACTGTTTTTTTGTGTGTCTGATATGTGTGGTAAGTAGTGTTGAAATGTCCTCAAAAGTTAAAAATTATGCGTCCCAAACTGACCAAAGAATGTTATGAAGTGGTTGATTCTTTTAGAGTGATTAATTCTTCCAAGTACTTTCTCTTTTTTCTTATTTATTTTTGACTCATGAAAGTCTCTGATTCATGAGCTATTTTGTCTCTTTTTCTGTTTTTTTCGTTAGCTCAAATTCATACTGAGTTTTTTACGGAGCTAGAGATTTATCTTTTTGACTTGTGTTTACCGGACCATGGATCATTCTTTAGCTTCAGATATAGTGAATGGATTCACGAATGTAAACGGGTCAACAATGTGGAAGATGATAAGTGTGGTGAACTTCAGATGAGAAAGCAGCTGTAGATCAGATGGTTCATGGTCGACAGATCTTTATTGATTTTCTTTCTTTTTTTTTAACCTAAGACATTTGGTGTAATATTTCCCATCTCCATTTATCCATTGATATAAATTCTTTTTTTGCATTTATATGTTAGAAATTTTGTTTTTGACTTAGGATTCTCTTAGGTGAACATACGAGGCTTGAGATTTAGAAGTCCCCTTAAGAGTGAAGGGATTTAGATTATTTTCCTATAATATTTTAATAAGAAAAAAATTTTAAAAATCATTTGCACTAAGAATACTAAATAAATATGAGAGTTTTTTTTTCTTTAAAAAAATATATTTATTACCTCGGGTCAATAAAAAAAAAATTATATTATTGTTTTTAATTATTATATACTTACTTTGTATTAGAAGATTACGAGATTTATTGTAATATAAGATTTTGTTCGGTATCATGATGCAATAGATCTTATATCATAATTATTGTGAGATAAACATTTTAAATATTAGATATTAATAAATTAATTAAAAATTGATGTTGAATGTCTATTAAAAATCTTATTTGTTATGGTACTATTGTTTTTATTATGGAGAGTATTTAAAATTATGTAATTAATTAATCATGGTGCCATTATTTTTATTACGCGTTGAGAATGTTGTGATTTGTGATTGGTTTATTTGGTAAAATAAAGAGAAGAGAAAAAATTCAATATGATAAGAACTCAATCCTTGATCAACATTTTAACATTTATCAATATTCCAACTGTAAAATATGTAATTCTTAAAATAAAAGAACTATAAATATAAGCATTTTTATACCCAAATTTCTCAAATACAAGAGGTCACGACGATCACAATAAAACACATGAGGGTCCTCAAGTTGATGGCAAAGAGATTTAAAAGGCTTATATCCCTAAAATTAAATTGTAAGTAAGACTCATTTCAATAAATATAATAAGAAGACTTTTTTTCTTATCCATTAAGTAAGAAATCTATTTTAACTTTCAAGGAAGAGATCTCTCACATCTTTCATTTTAAGTGCATATTTGACATAATATTTTTTTTGTGCTTCTTAATTTTTTTTTATTAAAAGTTATACTACAAAAATAAAAATACTTTTTATAAAAAATCTCTTTGCATTTGAATTATAAAAAAAAAATCTTAAAAAGTTGAAAAAGAGAAACTTTTTCTTATATTTTTATTAAATATACGGATAATATTTATCTTATTTGAAAAATATTCTTCTAACTCTTTCTTTCAAATATTTTGATTTAATTAAATCAAATATTTTTATGATAATTTTAATAAAAAAATTTATTTTAACTGTTATGCCAAATAGTTTTAGAGAAAAATCTTATTTTAATTTAAAATTTTTTAAAAAAGAAGCAAAAATCAACTTTTAAACTCTTAAAAAATTGTCCCAATCATGCTCTAAGTGAATAGGTAAAAAGAGAAAACTTTAATTCCCATCACTTAAGATGATATCTATCCAATAATTATCACTTATTTCTCATTTAGTAGAATCATGGTTAATTACTTATGATAAATTCGTTTATAACACAATTAATTATTTCAGTAATTATATTTATTAACTTATTCATTTAATATTAATATATCATTTATTTAATAATTTTATTAAAATTTTATATTTAATTAAGTGCAAATTAAATATATTTTTTAAATGATTTTAAATTTTATTAAAATAATTTATTTATATAGTTTTTTCTATAATGAGATAAAGGACAAAAAATTGAATTTTCGTTACAATAATATCATAATAGGATTATATTTATATTATTATTCTTGTAAAGCACGTATTTTTGCCTTAAAAGCATTTTAGTCATATTAACCTTCAGGGTATTTTCATTATTTTTGTTATTTTTGTAAATTATTGGTCTTGGTATTAGAATTGAATAATGATACTGTATTGTTATTTGATAAATCACTCAAAAACTTTTATGGGAATTTAAATGAGTGTGAAATTTTGAAGTCAAGGACTTGATTATGATATTTCTTTAGAAAAGGTGATTTAATTGAAATTTAACATTTAAGAGAGAATTTGTTCAAATGAATAGAAAGATTCATTCAAACTAAAGTTTTGGATACTCTTGGGTTTGAAAGCTAACAAGATTCATTTGACCAAATCAGATATTCATTCAACCGAATGCCTAAATTTAGTCGAACAAAATAGAATTCGTTCGACTTGAAAAATGAGACCTTTTTAAAATTTTTAGACGAAGAATTCGTTCGAACAAATTAAACAATTAATTTAAACAAATTTATCTATTCATTTGAATAAATCCAGTGATTTTTTCAATTGAACAAGGAAAACTCCTACAAAATATCCGCTTTGCTCCTAATTTCTTTTTGTCTTTTCTTTTTTTTCAAAGGTGTTTGGGTTATTTTGTAGGATATTATAAATAGAGGGTTGGTATGGGGGTATTTGAACAACAGTGCTTTCTTCTCTGATTTCAGCTTTGGTTTCTCTTATTTGTCTTCTTCGTCCTTCTATAATTCTTCACATTTAAATTTTAGTTTCTTGCTACCAATCAACTCTAGTTCGCTCCCTTATTCATAATCCAACTTCATCTTCTTGATTTGGTGAAGATTTGGGTTTGAAAAAGTGGAGAGAGTTTAAGGTTTACTATTTACACATTTAGACTTTCCCTCATATGACGATTTTTAAAGTTTCTTCAAGTTGAATTTAACCCTCTAGTAAGTTTATTAACATTCTATGATCTCAATTGTCTATTCTTTAATTAAAAATTGAGATTTGAGTTTATTATATATCTAAGGGTTTTAATTTTAATCGTATAAATTTTATTTAAATTATGTTATTCAAAGTGTAGAATATGTATGTACACAATGAGATTGTAGAAATGATGAAATTGAAAATTTTTCTTATAAATAAATAGTAAATATAATTAATGTACACATAGAATTTACTGTGCATTCGTTCTTTCTAAAAAATTATGAAGAAATGAATTAAATTGAATAGGACCTCGATAAATTAATGAAATGAATAACGAACTAGTTAGAAACTATAAATCTGATGTAGTTATTGAACTTGAATAATGTCATATATTTTTATTTATGGAAATTCGAATTTTTAACTGTTGGGTTTTGAGTGTTTGAAAGGAAAAAGTTTAAATCCCACATGGGAAAGAAAATACAACTTTTAGTAGTATATATATAATTGCATATCACTTGGGCTTGAATGGCCAACAAAGTGGGGTGGGCTTTGTTGGAGCTT
>JAVXUL010000008.1:15068432-15080809 GCA_035590515.1 Trichilia minutiflora | reverse complement strand
AGAAGAAGAAGCCCTACTTGGTATTGTGTGTCTAGTGTAAGTTTTAGTAATACAAATTTTGCATAAAGCAACTGGCCTTCCATCACACGGATGGCTATTTGCTATTCCCAATAATCCACTCTTTTTATCTTTTACATTAATCTTTTTATAGTTGTGTTGTTTGTGTCATTTTCTTTCCTTTTGCTTTTGTTCGGAAACGATGATCTGGCCACGTTCAATGCTGCTTGTCCCTTTCATTTCAATTGTCATGTTCATCAAACATCTAACATTGTAGATAATCGATGCATTCAATAATTCAATACATACATCCTTTAATTTCACTAATTTTACTTCAATACAAATGTTAGTCAACAATTAATAGAGATGATGAGAGTTGATCCTATGGGTGGGGGTAGATAATTCAAGTATCATTCTATTATTAGACGTATAAATGAACGGATGTATTTTTGTCCAAGTTGTCAGTCAATTCATTTACAAGATATGGAAAAGCATTGAGTGCAAAGTCACAACCACACGCAATATTTTCATGACTTGTTTTCCTTTTCCATAGGTTTTCTTTCTTTCTTCTCTTTTATTCGGCTTTATCCCTTTTTATCAAGTTGAGAAATTGACCAACTAATACTCCTAACCCACCCCATGTGTATGTGTACTAAGTTAAAGGCCACACTTGACACTCATTTCTTACCATGATGCAGCAATCAGCATCAACTCTTTGCCAATAATATTTGTGAATTCTCTGTTATGTGGTCCATCCAAAAAAAGAAAAAAACTATTGGGAATTTGCTGGACACACATGTTAATAATCCAAATGAAATAGGGGCATAATTGTCATACCAATAAAACCATACAAAACACAAATGCATGATGTTCTCTCTCCCCAAGGGAAAAGCTAAATCAACCAAGAAGATGCAACCTTGTATCATATAGTTGCTAAAGACAAGCAGCATGTCGTCATCTCCCATTGAACGAGAACGAGAACGAGAACGAGAACGACCACTCACCCAACTTCTATTTCCTTCTCTCTCTCTTCATCAATCCACCTGCTAGTGTACCATCTGCAGAACAAAACACACCATACCACTCAATACATCGACCCATTCAACAATCCTCTCTCTCATAATCTTTCTGCTGTGACTCTGTTTTCTTTCTTTACGCAAAGAAAAAAAAATCTCTCAAAATCTATGCTTTGTTAATGGCTAAAACAATGCATTAAAAAAAAAAAATTAAAAAAGAGAGCAGGAAATGGACACAGACAGAACCCCACATCACAGCACAAGCAACAGCAGTAGTACTACTGCTGCTAGCACAAGTGAGCTGTTCATTTGTTTCACATCACGCTTAAATTCTTCATCCTCCATGAAAATCTCTTCTAAATCAATTCTCAGTCCAGGACGTGCTAGAGATTCTTCACAAATCTCGCTGTCGACGTCGTTGAGTAGAAGGTTGAGAAACAGTGGGAGTATGAAAGGTGGTCAGGCTTCACCGATGTTTCCGGCTACCAATGGGAAGAAACGGGGATGTTCGTTTGAAAACCCTGAGCCGTCTTCTCCAAAAGTGACCTGTATTGGTCAAGTGAGGGTGAAGTCAAAGAAACAGGGGAAGAAGATAAGGGCGAGAACCGCGAGTAGAGAAATGAGTTTTAGGAAAACAGAGCATGGAACTACTAGCATCAACAGGAGCAGTGCGGGTAAGAGTCATAATCTTGATGCAAATCATTTTCAAGATTATGGGCATTTGGGTCATCAGTTTCAGCAGCAAGAATGCTTGCCTCATAGGAACCAGAGATGGGTTCATTTGCCTGTAACAATATGTGAAGCTCTGAGAGCATTTGGAGCTGAATTTAACTGCTTTTTACCGTGTAGATCTTCTTGCATGGCTAACAATGAACAAAGAGAGAAGGAAGGGAAAGCAAGCACGGGGTCTAATGGTAATGCTGACGGAAGTGCTAGCTTTTGTGGGGCGGTGTTTGCACGGTGGCTTGTGTCGGAGAAGATTGAGTTGGTGGTGGGAGAAGAAGATAGAGAAGAGGAGGAGGAGGATATTCCGAGGAGGAGTCAGAGAAGGCATGTGTTTGAGGATATTGTGATAGATGGAGATCAATGTGAGCAGAAAAATGAGATCTTCGAGGAAGGAGGGAGAGTGAGTATATGTATTCCGCCTAAGAATGCCCTGTTGTTAATGAGGTGCAGATCTGATCCTGTAAAAATGGCTGCTCTTGCTAATCGGTTTTGGGAATGTCCTCCGCAAGATGAAGCTGAGGATGAAAAGGAAGAAGATAGGGAAGAAAATGAAAGAGAAGAGAGCCAACAAGATAGACAAATGAAAGTAGAGCAAGAAATGGAGCAAATACAAGACGTGCCGTCTGAAAAGTTGGTTTCTTATCAAAGTATTGAGGAGGATAAAATCGCATATGCAGAAGCAGAATTAGAGGATGGATATAAAGAAGAATTGGTTTTGAACAGAGTAGAAGCAGAACAGGAAATCCATGAAATGAATGAAGTACAAGAGGGTGAAGCATTGCAGAAGCAATTACAAGAAGAACCACAAGTAATAAGCCAACCAGTGTTAAAAGAAGAAACATTTACAAGTGATTATTCAGAAGAAGCTCCTGCAGATACAGAGGATGAAGTAAATTTAGCCAGATTCCTTCAAGAAAATGAAGATGTTCTTGAAGCTAAACTTGAACCAGCTCAAAAAATAGAAAATGCAAAAGGTTTGGCTGACATTGAGGAGAAAAGATCAAACCTTTCTTCTTCTTCTGAAGTCGTCTTAAACCCAGAAAAAGAATTTCAAGAATATAAACAAGGCCAAGAAGATGTGGTTGCAGAGTATTCATCAGAAGAGAAAGAGACCTTGCAGAAGGAAGAGGAAGAGGAAACAACAGAGATGACCCATGATAGATCCGAGCACGGGGACCTGGAAAAGATCCAAGAACCGGAAACGGGTCAAGAGTCAAACGAGGAAGAAAGTCAAAAACAGCAGAATTTTTTGCCAGATTGCTTGCTGTTAATGATGTATGAACCAAAGCTGTCCATGGAAGTATCCAAAGAGACATGGGTTAGCAGTACGGACTTCATCAGATGGCAACCGTCAGAGAAAAAGCCACCGCCTCAAACGGTCAACAAAAAGGGCGGCTGTGATGAGCCCAAGCAGCGAGTCAGCATAGAGGCTAATTCTATGCAGCAATTATTAATGCAGCCACCGAGATCATCTTGCTCTTTCCCGGCGGCTCCTCCTCTCCCTCCGGCACTCGGTGCGCCGTCTGTGAAAACGATGAATACCATGATTGAGCAAAAGCTTGTTGGAGCCAAGGCTTCTTACGAGCCGTTTGCGCTCGCCCGCTGCAAGTCCGAGCCTAGAAAATCGTCAGCTAAGCTGGCGCCGGATACTTGTTTTTGGAAGAATAGAAAGATTGAGCCGCATCGCCCAGCCACGCTCGGGGTCGGCGCAGCTGGAGTAGGGTTTTGAGCCGAGCAAATTAGTAAAGCTGTCCAAAGTACGGGTAAGTTTGTTTTGTATGATAATTTGTAGACTTTGTTTTGTATGATAATTTAATTTGTAGACTTTTACTGCTCGTCTTGGTTGTAAATCTTCTATATTTAGTAATTTTCAAGCAATTTTTTTAATTATCAGTATTTTTAAATTTACCCTTTTTAGTGTAACTTTATGTACATAGATATAAATAATATTATTGATGATCTTATTTATTTATTGATGATCATATATGATTTGATGAAGATATATCATGTTACTTCTTGTTGAAAATGGGGTTAGTTTTGGCCCATTTGGGTCCCCATCAAGGGACAATGTTGGCCGTTAGATTGAGTATGATTTTGGAAAGATTGAAAGGGTTACGACATGGATTTGTGGTGAAATAACTAAAGTAGTTTGATCATTGTATTGTTAAGGTGGTAGTTGCCTGCCTTGTTGATGTTTTCTCCAAATAATTTTGGTTTGGATGGTGATCTTCTTTTTAATTATGACCCACCATTACCTAATTTTGGATAATATTTTTCAATACATTGATGTATTGTCACGTCAATATTGTTTAAAAATTTTTCGTTATAATATATGAAAATTTATGTTATATTTATAGTTTTATGTAAAAAATTTCAAAATTTAGGTTGCGAAAATAATTAATGAATAATCATATTAAAAATAAAATCACTAGCCATGGAATTAATTTAGAAAGACAAAGGTTGTATAATTGTGAATTAGGTCTAAGTTTTGATGAATTTGTTATGATATTTAACATCAAATGGATCAAATCTACATATATGGTCATTAATGAGGGGTTCTTAATGAATATGCTAATTTCAGTTATAATAAATAATTCAGGATATTTGCTAATTTCATTCTTTTAAATACTTAAAATTATTTAGAATGATTGAATAAAGTTCATTATTGGTGTTACTGTGGGAATTGGAGCGTCTCTCTGTGAACAGCAGAATAGAGAATACTGGTATCCTCTGTTAAATCATATCACAGGCTGTCACAGAATTTCAAGACTAAGATTTTTCTTTTACAGAGATCATTTTACAGCCTTCCAGGGGCATAAACGTTTTCACTTTCATCCACCATTTCACAGAATCTGTGTGTGTCTGCTTACTTTTGAAGTAGGGACAAGTAGAAAGGTAAAAAGTTGAAAACCAGAAAGAAGCAAATCAAAAGGAAGTAAAACAGATTCATCTGGGCTAGCTGGAGGGACTTGGTAACTTCTCATTGTATTTTGTAATGTCATTTCAGTCTTGAAATAAGATGCTTAAATGTCATATCTCATGTCGCTTGGGAGTATGAATCTAACAATATCTACTTATACATAAACACATAACAGTTATCTTCTATCACCTTCACTTATTTTATGGTAATTTTCATAGAACATTAATGTTCTATGTAAAAACTTTAATGGGTGTTTTTCTCTTTTCTGTCTTTTCTGTTTGAATAGGGACAAACGGCATAATCATTTAATGGAAAGAATTTGAGATGCCTGCCTCCCTGCTTGGTCAAATTGTAATTGAGGCTGGGCTCCATGAAGGATTTAAACTTTTGTCATGAGAATTTTCCTGATATCTTTAGCTGTAAATTTTGCAAAGAAAGTAACAATACAGGGATCCATATTTTAAACATTTGAATCTATGACAACAAGATACAGTTATGAAAGATCAAAACTTACGATAGGAAGAAGAATTGGCCAACCAGAGAGGCGTTATATATAAAAATATTATGGATTTCTGAAAAGAAATGGTCTCCTTTTGTTTTAATTGTTTCTTTTGGTTTGTAGTGAGCTTATGAGCAGAGATGTTCCTATTCCCAATAACGAAATTCCAAACAAAAAAAAAAAATACAAAATAGAGAAGTCAACTTTTTGAAAGTGTAATCTTTAATTAGGCTATGATTGTAAAGCATTATTTTCAGTTCATGAACTTCTGTCTTCTTGTTCTTTATCCTGCATTCGGTTATTAAATAACCAAAGCAGCTTTAACTATTAAGGTAATCTACGTGGAGAAGAGAAAACACAACTCTCATTTAATAAAAAGAAAACGCGCTACTATTAGTTACTATGCATCATATGTTCTTGAAAGTTTAGATGAATTTAGATTGAGAGAGAAAATTAATTTAATTTGATGAAGCAAAGAAAAGCACCAATTTGGAAATTGCATTTCAAAGTTGTCCTCATCAACTAATCCTATATAAAAGACAAAATGCTAATGCCCTTTTTGGTTTTACCAAATCCACTATAATGTTTCCCAATTGGTCGGAATTTAGAAGTTTTCGATTCTTGATCAAATAGTAAACTGACCTGTAATCGTGTGCAGTTGAGAAACAGAATGATTTGGGAAAAGGAATACTTGGGTGTAGCTTTAGTCCCAAGTGGGTTACTGTTCATGTTTGGTTACCAACTCTACCTTCTTTACAGATGCCTAAAAATTTCCCCCTGATAAAAGTAATTGGCTATGGAAACCATTGTAAAAGAGCTTGGATTGAAAAAATGTTGCAGGTTGAGGAAAAAAATAGAGGCTTAGCGTTAACAGTAATCAATGGCACAATTTCAACATCAACTTTTCTGGCTTCAACATCCCTACCTTAAAGTTCTCTGATTGGAGCATGGATTGGTAGCTCTTCAAATAATATTTTTAGGAACATTCTTATCTTTGGTGACACGACCTCGCACGTCGTTTCTATCAAATATATCAGCCTTCTTATCTACTGCTTCGTGGCTTTTGGTTGTTTCTTCAATGTGTGAGGTGCTTAGTCCATGCCAATTTTCTCAACAGCATGCCAAACACAGATGTTCCTGTGAACTATGTGAAGAAGGCATTGATAAGATGAAGTCTTTTCTAGTCAATTGGATTGCAAGCAATCTACTTCGCCCCAGTTTGCTACTCTGGATATTTGGTCCAATATCGATGTTTGCTGCTTCGGTTATTATGGTGATGGTTATGCATATCCTTGACACAAATTCTACTCCTTTGCATCAGTTTGAATCAGCCAGGAGTCATAACCTGTTCGGGAAGATCAGTGAAGAAACAACTGCAGTTGCAAGGGTTATTGAACACCGAATAATTTAATAGACGATTGAGGACTATCACAATTAAAACTGAAACAAAATTTTCATTTATTTTTACATTTTCTTTTTGTACAAATGAGTTAGAGAAATCTATTTCCCCCAATGTCAATTTAGGTTACTGGAGCCCTTATTTTGTATCATCCGAGCTTTGACTCTCGTACTTCCTGCTATTTGATCCAGTGGTATCTGTGGCATTCTCAGCTGTTGAATTTGGCGAGCCTGATTGCTGTTCACCATTTTTCTCTGTTTCATTGCTACTAGAATCTTCCATGAAAGAATTAATGGCTAGCCGACCAGAATAAAGGAAGAAACGAATAGAGTTGATTCCAAAAACGAATGTGGCAAGGTAGCACAAGACATTGACAGTAGTTCTGAAAGGATTGAATACAAAATTAGAGGTACGAAGCACATAAGAAATCATGACCTTCTTACATGAATTTACAGTTATAAGGGCTGAAAGAAAATAGTAGTGGGAGCTACCTTATGGTTATTATTGTTTGACGAACCTGAAAATTAGGAGCACAAAATTAAAAAAAATGGACGGTGAAGATCTTAATATTACTGGAATGTAGTAACCAATCTAAAAATTTACTGCTAGTAGCACGTTGCTCAATTTGCTGGGAGAAGGATAATACTTGATTAATACGTTTTCTAGAGCTAATCATCCAGCATTTTGTCTTTTGACTTGTTTAAAAGAACTAATTTTAACACCTTGACAGATGTAAAAAATAGAAGTTAAAAGTCGTGAAAAAAATCATTCAATTCAAATATCATCAAGAAAATCGAAGAACAAACCTAGAAGTTATCTGAAACTGCCTGGGGGTTGAGAGCTACCTCAATAGTTGTGGTGAATTTACAAAGAATAAGTGCAATCAGAACTGCTGCTATTGCGCTTAACAATTCATGAACAGGTGGATGGGCCTTAGCTTCGACTGAAGATGACCCAATGCTTTCAGGTTATCCATTGCCTCCTCCTTGAACGATTTCTTCGCTCCTGTAGATCTAAATTTCTAGACCCAGACAAGCATATTTACTCAGAATCAAACCAAGTTTTAGTAACAAATAAGGGAGTGAATAAAAGAGTAACTAAATCCTGGTCTGGAAAATATGAATCAAGATATAATAAGACAGGAAGATGTAGTATTAAACAGAAATACAAATCGATGGTATAACAGTTACCTCAACTTCAAAACTGCGCAGATGCAATACCATAACCAATGAAAAACACAAAAAAATTCAGTAATGAAACCAAAAGCCAGCGAAATTCATACTGAAATGAGATAAACCAAAATTTTTTAAACTAAACTAAGACAGAGACCAACTACAAATACAAACCAGTTATCAGAGTCCAAACTGAAGCTTAACAACACATAAATAAAATAGAAGGGTGGAATTTGGAAGTAAATAGAAGGCTGTAGAGTCTCTATCATGGAGAAAACACGAAAGAATTGATGAGATTTGCCAAGAAAGTAAAATTCCCTAATCCTATATTAAAATATAGCAACACAAATTAATCAAAATTGATAAATAGAAATCGGTTCATCAATTATATTGAACAATGATAACACAAGATGTCCAAAATTAAGAGCAAACACTTAAAACGATTTCATCATTCAAAGTAATTTTTATAATGAGCGATGACAATAAATAGACAAAGCAAACTTGCGTGCAGACTTTACGATTATACATAGTGCATTTATCAAAATTCCGTATAGAATTTCAGTTCTTTAATATTTCACCTAGACATCCAGATAATTACATCCTACACTGAACTATAACAACGCGCCAATAACGAAAACTTACAATGAAATTTGACAAAACTAAACCAAGTTTATCACATATTCACATTGTATATTAAACAATAATAAATATACTTAAACAACTAAGAGAAGAAGTAATAAATAATGAAAGCAAATTTGATAAGCGATATCAGTTCTTTAGCACGCTTAGATACCAATTCTTTAGCACGCTTAGCCCGACGTCTAACTCTAAGAGCGCAAAAAAGGAAGTCATCAATGGATCCAGTGAGGAGAACACTGGTGCCAACCTGGAGAGGAGAAGGGTCATCTGTAATGGCGGCAAATATAGATTGTATTAAAAAATTATGAGATTAAAGTTGAGAACCAACTCAATAAAATGCTTAAAAAAAATCAAGATTGTGGAGGTGAATACTATAACAGATATAATAGATCATCAGGAGACTAATGTTTAAGATATTTTCCTCACTTTTCGAAGGAGTGTGATATTATCCTCCGGTATACTACTTCAGATGCTTAGTATAAATAGTACAGTTGAGAGACGAAATTAAACACTAAAGGGTAATATAATTAGTCATTTCACCTTATCACCATCACTTTGGGGAGAAGCACTAAATACAACTTACATATTTAATAGGATTCTAATTAAAGCAACTACTAAAATTTCGCATGAGTTTTGGACAGGCAAGAAACTTAGTCTAAAACACTTCTACATTTGAAAAATGTCCAGTGTCATAACCCAATTTTATCCAACTATTATTCCATTAAATTTCCTAAATTCAAATTCAAAATGGTTTAATTTAAATAGGAAGACTTAATTGCAACTTTTTTAATAATCTAATTGTCTTTGCAGTCATGGAAACCTATGGCTCAAGATACTAAAATTTTAAAAAATAACGAGGAGGTAATTGAAAGCTTGAGGATTTTGTTTCCGTTTCTGCCAGCCAAAACAAAGAAGGAAATCAGAGATTCCTTTCACAAGCAAAATCAAAAGGAAAAAATGGATGGCCCTTGCTTTATTTCCGTGCAAGTACAATGAAGAAATTGGAAGGTAATTATTTTATTAATAAGAAAGGGGAAATAAATTGGTTTTAGGAAGAAACTGGATGAATCTCCATACTTACCTTGTTGGCTAGATTATTCCAAACTTAAAAAAAAAAGGAGAAAAAGTAAAGAAGGGGTTGGATTTCTTTTTCCTAATGGGAGAGGAAATTAAAGCCTATAAAAGGAATGAGATAGAAGGAAAAGTAGGAACGTTAGTCACCTTTATGTTGGAATTTATTGACACCGTTGTGAGACTGGTGGTTGCATGGAGGAACGTCCAAAACCCAAGACAAAAGATGGAACCAAGAATTACTATAAATTCTCCAAGTTTCTCACTTTAAAAACTCAAACCTTCCATCATACTTTTTTCGTGCATTCTTTATGCATGTTACTGCAAAATCCATTGTTAAATATCTTGCCTTGCCTTATCTATTTATAATGGACGAATTAATGCAATTATTCAATGAATAATTGTAACTCTTTTTAATGGTATCTTTTCATCATTAACCATATCCTTTCACCAATAAATATAACCCTGTAATGACTATTCACTTTGATCATATGGTTCCAACAAAATCTTCACCATCCAATAAAGAGCAACAACTGGATGCAAGTCCAATAGAAAAGTCACCTGTCAATCCGACTGGTCACTCTAATTCTGTTAAGACTGAATCTGAATTTGAAACAGATGACAAAGAAGAAAATTCTGGTGAAGGATGTGTCTGGAACGGATACAAAGGCTTCTACTGATAAGAAAGCTACCAGAAAAGAGAATAAAAAGAAAGTTAAAGAAGAGAGGAGGGAAGCTCGTAAGAATCAAGTCCCCAAGGCCGTGAAGAAGAGAAAGAAGAAATTGGTGAAAGCCCTTAATACTAGGTAGGCTTCTGGAAAATACAATTTTGCAGTTGTTACCAGTGTTATCAAAATCGCGATTTTAACGATTTTATGAGTTAAAATCGCGATTTTAAGGAAGAAATTGCTTTTGATTTTAATAAAATCGGAATGGATCCAAAAACGTTAAAAACGTCGTTTCCAAACGTAAAATCGAAAGAAACGCGTTTTTGTATTATAAAAATTAAAAGTTGTAAACGACGCCATCATTTGATGAAAACAAATTTAGGAAGACATGTTTGATCAGATCGAACTGGAGAGCACAGGTGATCTCATCGTCCTCGAGTTGCTGGAGCACGTGGAGCCATGAGTCGTGCGTGCAAAGGAAGAATCCAACTTTGGAGAAGTCGAGGTCTGAATTGTTGTTGGATAGGGAAATCTTCAAAACGTCGAGCTCAAGCTGGCCACGGTGTGTGAAGCCAAACTCGTCGAATGGGATAATCTTACGATCATCGGAACGAACCTTGTTGTAATGGATCTCGGCCAAGGAAAGTGAGAATAAATGAAGGAGAAGCAGAGAAAAGACAAAGGATTTCGAGAAAGCCATTGATTTTTTCCCCACGAGAGAAAGAGCTTCAGATCTAATACATTTAAATATTGAAATTGAAATTGAAATATCAGCATCTTTGTTGATTCCAAGTAAATGAGACGAAATGAAATTAAATAAAAAAAGTTAAATAGACGAATCTATTGAACAAATCGGTCGCTTGATTACTTGCCCAATAGTTTAAGGTAGAATTTTAATTTAGAGTGTGATTACGGATTTAGGTTGGTTTTTTTTCCTTAATTACTAAAATGCCAACGTAAAAGGCTTCTGTCGGTGTAGGCATGATAGTAATTTGGCCCAAAGGATTATTAAACCATAGTTTATAATATTATTCTATTGGTTATAATTTCATAAGACAGACTTCCCCGTGTGCCATATTTTTAAGACCCTTTATTTCTTTATTTCTTTATTTTTAATTTACGTCCTAACCTAAACTAACCTAAAAATTATATCATATTATCCGTATGATCTACTAAAATTAAACTATGGAGTCTTAAACACTAAAATTTTTTGCTGTTTTAACTTTTAGATGTAAGAATACATTTTCAGAGATTAGAATATACAATTAAAAAAAAAAACGAATCATCAATCCAAAAGGCCTGATTCATCCCCATTTATAGGAGAGTTTGAAAATTCCATATTTAATCGTTGAAAATTCATTAAATTTTGTGAGAAAATTTTGATCACCAGAAAATATATATTTCTTTTGAAAGTAAAAGATAAACTTAAGATAACAAAATTAAAAAATATAACTCTCAAATTTTATGATATTCGAAATATCCTCCTTTGATATATAATTAATTCTACAACAACAATATCAATAATGCAGATTTTAACAATACGTTCTTTGAACTCCTATCTTGCCTTTTGTTAGTCCAACAAAATATAATGTAATGAGTTTTCTGTTCAGAAATTATAGAAAATTTTCAATTGTCTGTCTCGAGATTATTTTTAGAAGCAAATACAAAACAATATTAAATGTGACAAAGGTTACAAGAGAAGAGAAGAGAAGAGAAGAGAAGAGAAGAGGGAGCATGATGTGATGAGATTAATTTCATCAATCAATCATTTTTTAGTGTCTTAAATATATTTTAATTTATTATTTATCATAATATAGTATTAGGATAAAATTACGAAAGCTTTAAAACAAATCTCCGATCATTAAGTTTTTTCAAGTTTAGAGACGAATTTGAGGAGTTTTTTTGCCTTTCTAAACTTCAATTTGATAGTGTATATTTTTTGAATGAGTTCAGCAAGTCAAGGGACCTCAAAACACTCCGAATTTATAAACTTCTTCCATCAAAAGTTACGGGGAGTTATTAAACGTGGATGGGTAGTTTTCATGGATCATGGGTGATTTGTAAACCACCAGAAAATGAAAGTAAACTTCCAACTCATGGGCCACGTTCTTACATTCTCCCACTTGGCCCATGTATTTTCATTATAATAAAAAATATGACATATAAATCATAGCGATAAGTCCTCTAATATTAAGTATTATCTTCCATGTATCACAATATATCATATCTCTTAAACACTCACCCACTTAACTTAATGAATAAACCCTATG
>JAVXUL010000008.1:15043919-15068332 GCA_035590515.1 Trichilia minutiflora | reverse complement strand
GGAGAAGAAGATAGAGAAGAGGAGGAGGAGGATATTCCGAGGAGGAGTCAGAGAAGGCATGTGTTTGAGGATATTGTAATAGATGAAGATCAATGTGAGCAGAAAAATGAGAACTTGGAGGAAGAAGAAGGGAGGGTGAGTATATGTATTCCGCCTAAGAATGCCTTGTTGTTAATGAGGTGCAGATCTGATCCTGTAAAAATGGCTGCTCTTGCTAATCGGTTTTGGGAATGTCCTCCTCCACAAAATGAAGCTGAGGATGAAAAGGAAGAAGATAGGGAAGAAAATGAAAGAGAAGATAGCCAACAAGATAGGCAAATGAAAGTAGAGCAAGAAATGGAGCATATACAGGGAGTGCCGTCTGAAAAGTCGGTTTCTCATCAAATTATTGAAGAACATAAAATCCCATATGCAGAAGCAGAAGCAGAGGAAGGAAATAAAGAAGAATTGGTTTTGGACAGAGTAGAAGCAGAACAGGAAATCCATGAAATCAATGAAGTACAAGAGGCAGAGTTGCAGAAGCAATTACAAGAAGAAAAACAAGTAATAAACCAGCCAGTGTTAGAAGAAGAAACGGTTCCAAGTGATTCTTCAGAAGAAGCTCCTGCAGATCCAGAGTATGAAGAAAATTTAGCCAAGTTGCTTCAAGAAAATGAAGATGTTCTTGAAGATAAACCTGAACCAGCTCAAAAAATAGAAAATACAAAAGCTTTTGCTGACATTGAGGAGACAAGACCAAGCCTATCTCCTTCCTCTGAAGTATTCGTAACCCCAGAACAAGAATTTCAAGAAGATAAAGTAGGCCAAGAAGATGTAGCTGCAGAGTATTCAACGGAAGAGAAAGAGACCGTAGAGAAGGACGAGGCGGAAGAAGAAACAGCAGAGACCACCCATGAAAGATCTAAACCCGGGGACCCAGAAATGATCGAAGAACCGGAAACGGGTCAAGAGTCAAAGGAGGAAGAAAGTCAAAAACAGCAGAATTTATTGCCAGATTGCTTGCTGTTAATGATGTGTGAACCGAAGCTGTCCATGGAAGTGTCGAAGGAGACATGGGTCTGCAGTACGGACTTCATTAGATGGCAACCCTCGGAGAAAAAGCCACCGCCGCAAACGGTCAACAAAAAGGACGGGTTTGATGAGCCCAAGAAGCGAGTCAGCGTAGACGCTAATCCTGCGCAGCAACACCTGTTGTTAATGCAGCCGCCGAGATCATCTTGCTCTTTCCCAGCGGCTCCTCCTCTACCTCCAGCTCTCGGAGCGCCGTCCGTGAAAACGATGAATACCATGATTGAGCAAAAGCTTGTTGGAGCTAGGGCTTCTTACGAGCCGTTCGCGCTCACACGCTGCAAGTCCGAGCCGAGAAAATCGTCAGCTAAGCTTGCGCCGGAGACTTGTTTTTGGAAGAATAGAAAGATTGCGAGCCATCGACCAGCCACGGTCGGGGTCGGCGCGGCTGGAGTGGGGTTTTGAGCCGGGTAAATTAGTAACTGTTTGTATTGTATGGGTAATTTGTAGCCTTTATTACTGCGCTCGTCTTGTTTGTAAATCTTCAATATTTAGTAATTTTCACAGAGTGTTTTTTTTTCCCCTATATTATTAGTATTTCAAATTTACCGTTTTAGTTTTAACTTAATAACTTTTATGTGAGTACATAAATTTTATTAATTTCTACGAAAAAAATAAATCAATTAGATGTTTAATAATACTATTGATGATAATATCATTCTTTTTATTTATTTTTTTATGATAATATAGCATGTTACTTGTAGGGGAAAGTGGGGTTAGTTTTAGCCCTTTGTTGGGTCCCATTAAGGGTCAATTTTGACCGTTAGATTGAGTGTGATTTTGGGACAACGATTTGATGTTGAAATAATTGTAGTAGCAGTAATCAATACAGTATTGTTAAGATAGCAGTTGCCTGCCTTTTTCTCCAAATAATTTTGGTTTGGATGGTGATCTTCTTTTTAATTAGGATCCACCATTACCTCATTTCGGATCATATATATCAATACATTGATGTATTGTCACGTCAAATTTTTTATTTTTATAAATTTCGTTAAAATGTATGATATAAATTTTACTTTGGAAATTTCTATTTTTGTGTTACAAAAATAATCAATGTATAATTATAATAAAAATAAAATCACTAGCCATGGAATATAGAAAGATAGAATGTGTAATTGTGAATTAGGTCTATGTTTTGATGAATTTGTTATGTAACCGTCCAATGGATTAAGGTCACAAATCTACATATATTATAATTAAAAAAAATAATTCAGGGTATTTTCCAATTTCATCCTTTAAAATATTTAAAATTATTTGTTAAATTCAAGAATGATTGCATGAAGTTTATTATTGATGTTGCTGTGGGAATTGGAGCGTCTCTCTGAACATCAGAATAGAGAAGACTTGGTATCTTCTGTTTAATCATATCATAAACACTGTCCACAAAATTTCGAGACCAAGATTTTTCTTTTACAGAGATCATATTACAGCCTTCCACTTCCAGGGCATATAAACTTTTCACTTTTCATCACCCATTTCACAGAATCTGCCTGTGCGTTAACTTTTGAAGTAAGGACAAGAAGAAAGCTAAAAAAGTGGAAACTAGAAAGAAGCAAATCAGAAGTAAGAACAACAGCTTCATCTGGTTTGGCTGGAGAGATTTGGTCACGTCTCATTGTCCTTTATAGTGTTATTTCTAATCCTTCACTTCATGGAACAATCTTGAAATAAGATGCTTGAATGTCACATTTTACATCACCTCGCCTGTGTGAATCTGAAAGTTGTAAGCTTTGGCTCTTCTAGCAAAATACATGAACTGTGATGGACTGTATATATCTAAAATGTACAATATCTATTGCTTAAACACACCGCGCTTATCTTCTATTCCCTTTACGTGTTTCATGACAGAAATATTCTATGTAAGAACTTTAATAGGTGTTTTTCTCTTTTCTGTTTGAATAGGGACAAACTACATAACCATTTAATAAACAGAATTTAAGATGCCTGCCTCCCCAGTCGTATTGTAATTGTGGGTGGGCTCCATGGAGGATAACTTAGCTGAAAATTTTGCAAAGAAAGCAACAATACAGGGATCCATCCAAATGTTAAACATTTGAATCTATGAGAAGAAGCTAGAGTTGTGAAAGCTTAAAAATTATGACAGGAAGAAGAATTGGCCAACCAGAGAGGCATTAGATGTAAAAATATTATGGCTTTCTGAAAAGAAAAGAAAGGGTATCCTTTTCATTATTTGTTTCTTTTGTTTTGTAGTGAGCTTACAAGGAGAGAGGATCCTACTCCTAGCACCTATATAGTACCATTCTCAATAGCCAAATTCCAAACAAAAAAATATACAAAATAGAGAAGATGCTCAACTTTTTGAAAATGTAATCTCTAAATTTTAAATTGTGATTGTGAAGCATTATTTTCAGTTCATGAACCTCTGTCTTCTTCTTCTTCTTTATCCTGCTATCTGTTATTAAATAACTTAAAGCAGTTTTAGCTATTGAAGTATTCTAAGTGGAGAAGAGAATTAACAAAGTATGTTGTTAGTAAAAGCAGTTAACAAAAACAACTCTCATTTAATAAAAATGAACGCAATATTATTAGTAAATGTGTTATATATTCTTGAAAATTTAGATGATGCGTCCTTGAAAATTTAGACGAATTTAGGTCGAGAGAGAATCTTATTTTAATTTGACGAAGAAAAGAAAAGCACCAATTTGGAAATTGCATTTCTAAGTTGTCAGGTTCAACTAATCCCATACAAAAGACAAAATGCTAATGCCTTTTTGATTTTTAGTCAAATACTAAACTGACCTGTAGCCTTTTGCAGTTGAGAAACAGAATGGTTTGGAGGAAGGAATATACTTGGATACAATTTTAGGCCCAAGTGGGTTACTGATCGTGTTGGGTTACCAACTTATCATCTCTACTTACAGATATGCCCGAAATTTCCCAGACAATTGTAGTTGGCTACGGAAACCACTGCAAAAGAGCTTGGGTCGAAAAAATGTTGCACGATGAGGCAAAAAGACAAGAGGTTAAGCATTAACAGTAATCAATCTCACAATCTCGGAATCAACTTTTCTGGCTTCAACATCCCTAACTTTTTCTGATTGGAGCATGGATTGGTAGCTCTTCAAATTATATTTTCAGGAACATACATATCTATGGTGACACGGGCTCGCATGTCGTCTCTATCGAATATATCAGCCTTCTTATCTGCTTCCTGGTGGCTTTTGGATCTTTTCTTCATGTGTAAGGTGCTTCGTCTATGCCAATTTTCTCATCAGGATGCCAAACCAGGACTCCAGTGAACTATGCGTAGAAGGCAGTGATAAGAGGAATTCTTTTCTGGTCAATTGGACTGCGAGCAATCTACTATGCCACTGCTTTGCTATTCTGGATATTTCGTCCAATATCAATGTTTCCTGCTTCAGTTACTATGGTGATGGTTCTCCATATTCTTGACAAAAAAATTCGACTCCTTTGCGTCAGATTGAACCTGCCAGGAGTGATAACCTGTCCAGGAAGATCGGTAAAGAAACAACTGCAGTCGCAAATAATTTAATAAAAGATTGACGACTATCACGATTAAAACCGATAAAATTTTCATTTATTTTTATATTTTCTTTTTCTACAAATGAATTACAGAAATCTATTTCTCCAATGTCAGTTTAGGTTTCCAGTGCCCTATTGTGTACCATCCGAGCTCTGACTCTCCTTCGATCCAGTGATATCTGTAGCATTCTCAGCTGTCGAATTCAGCGAGCCTGATTGCTGTTCACCTTTTTTCTCTGTTTCATTGCTACTAGAATCTTCCATGAAAGAATTAATGGCAAGCTGACCAGAATAAAGGAACAAACCAAGAGAGTTGATTCCAAAAACAAATGTGGCAAGATAGCACAAACCATTAACAATAGTCCTGAGAGGATTGAATACAAAATTAGTAGTATGAAGAACATAATAAATCATGACTTTCTTACATGAATTTACAGTTAAAAGTGCTGAAGGAAAGTAGTATTGGAAGCTACCTTATGGTTATTGTTATTTGACGAACCTGAAAAGGAGGAATACAAAATTAATACAAGAAATGAAAACGATGATCTTAATAATATGATATGTCGTAAACAACCTAAAAATTTACTGCTAGTAGCAAATTGTTCAATTAGATAATACTAGATTAAAATGTATTTTAGAGCTAATCATGCTTTTTTCTTAATTTAATAAAGTTTGGATTGGGTGCAAAATCACTTATTACTCACGAAACACCATACTTTACCCGCTTATTATTACTCAAACTTGAGTGGGTGACGAAGCTAAACTTTGACCCCCACCACTCGAACAGATCCCAAAGGGAGCATTAGAGCTAATCATCCTACTTTCAACTTAAACAAGTCAAAGAGTAATTTTAACACCTAGAAGTAAAAAATAGAAGTAATATGAAAAAAATCATTCAATTCAAATATCATAAAGAAAATCGAAGAACAAACCGAGAAGTTATCTGAAACTGTCTGGTGGTTGAGAGCCGCCTCAATAGTAGTGGTGAATTTATAAAGAATGAGTGCAATCACGCCTGCCGCTATAGCACCCAGCAATGCCTGAACAGGTGAAGGAGGGGCCTTAGCTTCAATTGAAGATGACCCCAATGCTTTCAAGTTATCCATTGCCTCCTCCTTCAATGATTTCTTTGCCCCTGTAGACCTAAATTTCTAAACCCAGATAAACCCATTTACTCGGAATCAATTAAGGAAATGAATAAAAGAGCAATTAAATCCTGTTCTGAAAAACATGAATACAGATATAATAAGACAGGAAGATGTAACATTGGACGGAAATACAAATCAATGGTATACCAGTTACCTCAAGTTCAAAATTGCACTGTTGCAATAATCAGTGATGAATTTTTTTTGAGCTAAACTAAGACAAAGGCCAACTACGAACCAGTTATCAAAGTCCAAACTGAAGCCTAACAACACATCAAAAATGTAAAATATTGGAATTTGGAAGTGACTAGAAGGCAGTGAGAGACTCCATCATGAAGAAAACAAGAAGGAATTAATGAGATTTGCCAAGAAAATAAAATTCCCTTTTCCTTCTGTATTGAAATGTGGCAACACAAATTAATAAAAACCGATGAATAGAAATCAGTTTATCATTTATATTGAACAATGATAACTCAAGATGTCCAAAATTAAGAGCAAGCACTTAAAAAGATTTCATCATTCAAACTAATTTTTACAATGAGTTGTGCGACAAATAGACAAGCAAAATTGAGACCAGACTTTACTAGTATACATACTGCATTCATCAAGATTCCATATAGAATTTCAGTTCTTTAATATATTCAGCAAAACATCCTACACTGAACTATAACAACGCATCAATTGCGAAACCTTAACAGTGAAATTTGAACAAAACTAAACCAAATTCATAGCATTGAATATTAAACAATAACACATATACTTAAACAGCTAAGAGAAGTAACAAAAAAAAAATAATAATAAGCAAAGTTAATAAGTGATACCAGTTCTTTAGCACGCTTAGCCCGGCGTCTAAGAGCGCGAAAAAGGAAAACACCGATGGCTCCAGTTAGGAGAACGCTGGTGGCAACCTGGAGAGGAGAAGGGTCATCTGTAGTGGCAAATATAGATTGTCTGAGCTCAACTGGACCGTCTTCTGTCTCTGCAGAGCTTGCGGGTGCGGCGGTGGTAGGGGGCTCTTGAGCCTGGACTAGCCATGATTCAATGACGGGTCTGGGTCTAGGAAAGGGTGAAAGAGAGACGGTGGGTTTGTCGAGAAAGTTGAATTTTTTGGGAAGGTGAGATAAACAGAAGGGGAAGGTAGAAGAAAGAAGATGATGATGAGTTTGCAACATGTTTAAGCTTTTTTGTTGGTTTGGTTTCTGTTGTGAAGATAATATAGATATCAACTTGCTGTTTTGTTTTAGATTGGGAGTTAAAAAAAATTTTAGATTTTGGTGGGGTTCTGAGAAAATATCTTCTCTTTGCTTTTGAGTTCTGGATATGAAAAAAATCGGTGCTGGGATATAATAACAAATTAATCTAAATTTCAAATCATAAGAACAAGTAAAATTCAAACATATTTACTTAGTTGATAGTTTATAATTTGATTTTTAAATTCCATTTCTCAAATAAAAAAGAGCCATTCAATTTGGAACTTCGAAAATCATACTGAGATTGGTACAATATAGCCCAAGGATGGACTTCTTTAATAATCCTTTCATTAATTCCTGAAATCTTTCCTTTTGAGTATGTTTGGGACAACAATATAGATCCACGACGAGAAGAATCTTTGGGAATTGCGAAAGGACCAAAAATGTATTAGCAGATAGCATCAACCCTCATAATTTACATATTTGAATATCATGTAACATTCTCATTTTGGTGTCAATTTCATTTGTAATCAATCACTTGCTTACAAGTTATTAGCATTCTTGGTACACATTAGATACCACAACTTGTGCCCAAAACTTGAGTTGTGCTTTCATGTCTTGCAGATTTCTTTGAAACCCAATTTGGAGCTGGAAGATGTACAAAGCTCTGCCTCAGCCATGCTTCAGACAAATATGGTCTTCTCGTTTTGTTATTGTTTTGTTTCTTTTCTTGCAAACCAGGAAGTATGTTAACCACACTTGGGACTTAAGTCTGTTTTCTCAAACGTGAATCCCAAGTCCTTAAATCCTTGCTCGTCCTCTGTTTCAAGATGATTTAAGCTCTTTCTCATCATCTTTGGTTGATTGAGATATCGAAGCTCATTTCGTTGATCCTATTTGTGTAATTGCTTTCCAAGCTTTCCGACACCTCCGAGCTTCTCGGTGGCCTCAACCTTGGAATGCCCTGAATTTGAAATTCTCAAATTTTCAGCATCAAATTGAAATGAATCCTTACTATTACCAAAAACAGAACAGAGAAAACAATAAAACTGCAATTTGAGAGGATTATGAAATATGAATTAGTACCTTTGGGCTTTCTGAAGAGCTGGTCAATGCCTGCTGAATCAATCTGCTTATTCTAGCTTCACTTTCTTTGTCATGACTGATATCTTCCCTTCCTATATTTGGCGGTAGAGAAGAAGCCCTTTGCAATCTCCAGCAAGACGGCCGCCCACAGGAAATTTTACTTCTGCTTTGACTTTCCTTCTCTTTATAACTTGGTTTTGGTTCTTGCAGCGTATTCTGATGCGATGTTTGCCTTATCAAATTATTAGTCCCATCCTTGCTATCATTTTCTTCCTTATTCTCTTCTTTCCTCCCTAGACAAGGAGGTAGAGATGGCGCTCGAATCAAACCACGATGAGCAACACCATCTCCCTTCTTCTCTGTCGTTGAACTGGTTTTACTTTCAGATGGTTTTGGTAACAAATCTTGGTTCATTTTTGAAGAAGCAGAAGAAGAAGGACGAAGATCAGAATTACACCTTAACATCATTGCCGAATTTGCTGTTTTTCTTTTGAACAAATTCTCAAAAAACCAACACTCTTCCAAGAAATCATCAACAGTTTCCATGGAAGAAGATGACAGCAAAGAATCACCATTACAGTTACAATTACAATGACTCTCCATGTCTAACTTATAAAGCTTCTACAAACTTCGTTTATCAAATCTTGACCCTATAAACAAAGTAAATAACTAATACAAAGACAACCCACATCCAGATTCATATGAATCATACATTCTTGACCTCGCTAGCTGCAGCTAGCAACCATGAGATACATGAAACCATGTGCTTCAAACTCACAAAACTTAAAATATTTTACGTTATGGTCAGAGAGTAGGGTTGAGCTAGAGACAGAAAATGAACAAAATTTCTAAGTGTGGTCTTGTGAAATTGAATTGTAACAACTAGAAGGAAATATGGGGATGAATTTATTATTATTGATTTGGATATAGATGGCCTTGTCATTCCAGCAAACAGCCCATGTGACGATTCATTTGTTTACGGAACAACAGAAAATTGTTCTTTTTAGCAGTTGTTTTTGACAGCCAGGTGTTTTGGGCCTTGAAGGTGTTCATATATTGACAAAACAGCCAAATGGATTATCATTTTTCATGTTTTTTTAGCCAAAAATAGTCCTTATCTTATAACATTTCAAGTCAAAATTGTCCTTGATTCATGGGTTTTGATATTACTAGAAAACTTGTAACATGAAACTTTGATGTCATCTAACCCAAGTTGAGAAAATGGAGATATGTATGGTATTAGTTATGATACTGAATTCCATAACGTTATTAGTTATCAAATATTTGTTGTATTTGTTATCTAATGAGCACAAATTAATTACAAAAATCAATCAAAATTGTGTAAAAAAGAAAAACAGATAGAAAATTTGTTACCAACCAAAATGATTGCCATCAAATAATTATATGGTTGTGGGAAAGACATATTAGCATGGCCCAAATAAAGAGAGGATAAAGGATGCCCTGTAATTATTAGACAACATATTAATTGAAGTTTGGGTGTACCTTCTCTTATTATGAACATGATGTTGAAGAATGATGCCTTCTATATTACTTATTTATTCCTTGTTCTTTAATTTGGCCTATTATAAGAAGACCTAAATTTATTTCTTTTAATTTGTATCCATCAATTTGACAATAGGAGTACAAAAACTGAAGGCCAAATTTTCTTTTTCTTGATAACCAACTTTGGACCAAAATTCATAAAAGTGGATGATTCAGACTAGTTTTATAAAGAAAGAACTTTGGGCCCCTTCATTACTGTTGGACAAAGCTTCTTTCATTTTCATTTTTCAAAAACACAGACAAAATATTTATTTGAAAAATGATTCACAATCTATATATGTGTGTGTTTAATGAGTTTTGTAGCTTTTAATTATAAAATTGAAAACAAATTTTAGCTATTTTTCTTGTTTTTGAAAAACAAGAATTTTATACAAATTAAATAGTATAAATCTAGAATAATATTAAATATGATAATATACTATAGTATTTTAATTTGAAAGTATTAAAATTAACATATTTTTAAATTTAAAAATACAATTATATTTAATACATCTTAAAAGATTTAGATCAATTGAATTAGTTTATATACTCAATACATTCTTGACTTTGAAAATAATAAAATAAAAATATTATTTTGAAATAGTTGCATTTCAACCTTTTGAACTTCACCATGTCCTTGTGAAATAGTTGCCAAATCAACCTTTTAACTTCTACATTTCCATCAAAACAGTGAATAAGACATGCAGCCACATGCCTCTGGCCAGATCTTGGACTTCCAGAAATCCAGATCTCTTGTCTGATGCAAAAGATATGTTTCGTAACAAAGTAGAATCCACATCATAAGTATCTACTATAGAATGTTCACTATTAGTATGATCATCAATATTATCACCAGAAGAAGTATAAACACTAGCAAAGCTAGCCTCTCCAGTTATTATGCCAGCATAAGAGAGTTTTCTCTCTATCTCCCGTGCAATGTCTGCTTCTTCAAGACAATCATTAACATGTGACCACCAATGATCAGTTGGCAGTTTTTTCTTATTCAGTACAGAATCAATCACACTTAACTATCTTCACAGCTTTTTCAAGAGGAGGAGGAAACCATAGGCATTCATCAAGATAAAGCGAAACAAGCAAGTTGGATAATGGTTACAACAGAAAAGGAATCAGGTGGGTCGGAAGAGGAGCGGATACTAAATCGTTGGCAGCAATTCCAGCTTCTCTCAATCTCTCCATGAGCATGGTGGTGGAGAACATGATAAAGCCTACAACCAATCCCTCTCCTCCACTGAAAAGGAAGGAAGAGGAACACGTTTAGAGCCAGAAGCTTTTTCTGCAGCAGCAGACAACATTTCCTGCAGAGGAAAATTCCTCTTCAAAGCAATAATAGCTGCCTGAGTAGAGGTGGCAAACAGGCCGGGCCAACCTTCGAAATGAAGCCCTTATGGGCTAATGTACCGGGCCGGGCCCAACCCGACAAAAAAATAAATACACGCCGTGTCAGACCCGTGGATCAAAATATTATTTTAATAATTTATTTATATTATTTATAGGCCCACGGGCTCGTGCTTGTGCCGAGCCCGGCCCTAAGCTCTCGACACAGCACGACCTTTTTAATGGGCCGAACCGTGCCATGCTTTCACTACTCACAGGCCGGGCCCAGCCCGTTTGCCATCTCTATGGCTGAGTACAAAGAGCCTGTAGATCAGCACCCGCAAAGCCTACAGTTCTACTGGCAATCCACCTGAGCAAGGATCCAGTGACTGGTTTTGGCCACCTCTGGGTGTGAAGCATGAGAATGGCAGCCTTGTCCTCCATTGACTGCAGTGGAAAATATGTCTCCGGATCAAATCTTCCAGGCATCCTTAATGCCGGATCCACAGCTTCAGGACAATTTGTTGCATCTATCACCACCACCAAACCTCGGGATTTTAAACCGTCCAATAAAGCAAGCAATGTGGACACAACTGAAGAATGTGTCTGATCTTGTTGTCTTGTCCAGAGTGGTGCTAATCGATCTATTTCAGCAATGTGGACATTTCTCAGCAATCTGAAACAAGAGTCTTAGCTGTCGCTTGGCATCACCAACATATTTTCCTAAGCAGTCAGCACCTTTGCGTGCAAAATATGCTATCTGTTTGGCACCATGAGCACATGAACCCATCAACGCCTGAACAACTAGGGTTTTACCCATTCCAGGATAACCTTGCAAAAGATAACCTCTAGGAGGAGTAAGCCCCAGATTGTCAAAGAACTCAGGATATAACAGTGGTAACATGACAACTTCCTTCATACAACGAATAACATCTTGAAGCCCAGCAACAGATTCCCATCCTCCAAATGCTTTCCCACTCTCGCAACCTGAGCCTTCAATATACACAGGTGCATTTCTCAACAAATCTCGATGAAGCCTCCTGCTTTCACACTTCAAGAACTCTTCATCCTCACCACATTTCTCCAGGCATTTCTCTTCCGCTTCCATATCCTTCCACCAAGCATCATTTGACAGCTTCCTCATTTCCAACTTTATGTTCTTAGCTTTCAACTTCTTTATCCTGGCCAAATATTGATTACTTTAAGGTTGGAAGAGATGCTGATCATCAACGCAGGCTATGAGAAATTTGTGATGATCAAAGATGCAACCATTAGCTTGTGCAGTGCACATGGCTGCAAAACATACAATGCCATAAGCCAGAAAATAAGAATAATAAGGCACAATATTATTGTCCCTTGTACTTGCAAAAAAGGAATAAGTCAACACATACAAAATCAGATATCAAATACCAACCAAGTGGTAAGTTTTGGGACACCAATCAACACAACATCCAATTGTTGCTCCAGGCCTCCCACAGCGGGTGCATTTAAGTGCTCTGCTCTGCAGAGGGCAGCCCTTACATTTTTTAAGCAACCCAGACCAGCAAAATAAACCTGCAGACATGAACCATCATGCATGAAAATTTATTGAATAATAAGAGGGAAAAAAAGATAAATTTGGAATGTTGACATTGTAGCAAAGCTCTTTAGCCAGAAAATTCAAAATCTATGAATAAAAACAGTTGGCATGTCAAGAAAATAAAAACTGTTGACAGTCAAGCAATAAAGATTGCTGCTTACTTCCTACAAATATGTTCTATCACATGGAAAGACTAGAGTGGTATGATATTGAACCCTGAAAGTCTTCTTAAACACAGAATAAGTAATGACTTATGCTCAGAGATAACCATTGAGATTGCCTAGAGCAGCAAGCTACCAACATTAGTGACAAAGTATACTACTTTTGTTAATTAGAAGTACACCTCTCCATAAAATTTTACAAATTCATGCAATTTTGAAGAAAAACCATAAAATATATGCAATTAATCTCTAAAAACAGAGAAGCAGAAATTCCTTGTACCATCAATTCTGTCGATGATCCAGCTACCGCCTTTAAAATTCATTCACTTAACAGGACTATGAAGGAACAACAGAAGAGAAGTTGAAGAATAAACCTCCAACACACACCTATAATCCTAGTCTGAAAGAAAGAAAATTCATTGCCATCCAAAGTTATCACAGTTAAAAAATGGATTAACCAAAATATAAATGCAAACTTCAAAATGTCTAATGCCAGTAAATGACCCTAAAGCAAACTAATTAAATTACCTATCAACCAAAAAATTTCAAGTATTAATTCAGCTACTTAATTGACAGAAAATTAACCCTGGATCCCTATTTAAAATTAGTTTGTTCATTAAGAATGAAATTCAGAAAAATAATAAAGTTGAGTAATTTGAGCATTTTTTCATCATTTCCCTAAATCCAACCTGTGTGCTGGTTTAATTAAATGAAAAAGCTCTGAAAAGGTTTCTAAAACATCTATTCCAAGTTATGATCCAAATATATTTAATAGGACAACAATCGGTAATACTAGGAGGCCTTTCTTAAAAGATAAATTAGCCCTACACCTCAATTCATACAGACTAGAAATTAGAAACGCATACAACGCATAAACCTTCCCCGTCAAACATGCTCAAAATTGTTTCCTTTTCGATATATTTTTGTTTAATATAATTCTACATAATTAATCCATATTACCCCTTGTGTAAGCTATATGCAACATGCCCAGTAAACCACAGAGACTTCCGCCATTCCTTCATGTGAATAAAACATTTGATCTAAACATCTTATATACGCATGTTGAAACTAAAAATACCACTTAATCCTTGTCCTGGGTAGACAACAAAGACTTGTAAAGTCAGTATTATTACATATGTAATTCCACCCACACAGCAAAATAGGAAAAGCAAAATAAATATTACAAATCAGTTAGAAGAATGTGCACCTCTGGACTCCACACAGCACAGTGTTGATGAACCCAAATTCCAGCAATACCATAATGATCATTTATAGGACCCAAGAGGCAACGAAGTCACTGAGGTTCATCACCGAATCTATCCCAAATGTCATAGTTAGGCTCCTCTGAAGCTGAAGATTCACTGTACACATCATTTTCACTCTCACCCACATCTTGGATATCAACCTCTTTGGCAGTTTACCATCATTCCCACACCCACATAAACTACATCAACTCCCCTGTTTAAAGGGTGACCGGCCAAGTGTACCAGTAGAACCTTGGTTGAAGACATCCACCTTCACAGCATTTTCACCTTCCACAGGCTTTTCCTCAGGTTTTGCCAAAAAGCCATCAATATGTTTGTTCATCACAACGTCCATCTTCTTCAGCAGCTTACCATCATTCCCACACCCACATAAACCACATCGCCTCCCTGTTTAAAGCGTGGCCGGCCAAGTGTACCAGTAGAACCTTGGTTGAAGCATCCACCTTCACAGCATTTTCACCTTCCACAGGCTTATCCTCAGGTTTTGCCAAAAAGCCATCCATATGTTCATTACAACCTCCATCTTCCACCCCATTTGTGGAATTTCCAACTTGCTCCGCACCAGTTTGTTGAATTTCTCCTTTATCTCCGTCCTCCAATTGTACACCTTCTTTATCACTCTGCTCCGTTGTTTCATCACTTCTGCATTTTCATCACCACTGCAACCCTCCTCTAATTCCTTATTAGTCAATTCTAGAGCATTCTCTTCCTCAACTACCTCTTCAGGGGCAGCCGCAACCATTTTTGTCTCATTTTCACCACCCAGAGTACTCTCCAAAACCACTTCTGCTTTTTCATTGCCACTGCAACCATACTCTAATTCCTTATTAGTCAATTCCACAGCATTCTCTCCCTCAACTACTCCTTTAGCAGCAGCAGCAACTATTTCTGTCTCATTTTCACCACCCAGAGTACTCTCCCAAACTGGCATACTTTCCACGCCATTATTGCCTACCACCTCCATTTCGTCCTCCCTCTTATTTCCCTCCTTCAACCCATGTGCTACTACCTCTTCCTCCTTCCCCTGCACTTCCTCTTGCCCTCCACTCTTCTCCACTTCATCCCTAAAACCATCCACCTTCTTGACCTTCCCATGCTCTGCTTTTTCAAAACCACCAAATCCTCATCTCCTGTTCCTTTATTTATACCAACTCCAATCTCCACATCTTTCTCAACTTCTCATTGATCTCCCCAAAAAGCTTCCTTCTCCCACTCAACTCACCCCTCTCCTACTACTGACACCAAACCCCACATTTCTCCGTCTTGACCTCAACCTTGAACCCCAAACACCCGGTGAAGGAGACTTCTCATTCTCCTTCTCTTTGTCACTCCTTATGCTACAATTCAACCTCTTATTGAACCACAAATTCAATTTTTTATCCATTTTACGCCTCTTTTTCACTGGTGGGGATAGACATCAAGCACAACCGGAACCTGTCTCACCCGGGAGCTTGCTACGGAGCTCTGAATTAGGCGTGGATGACCCTGGTTCAGCCCCTCCCTCATTATCCTCATTTGGCTCGCAATGGTTTCTATTATATTCCTCTTCACATATCGCATGCAGTCTCATGTGCTTCTGTCTAAGCCTAGTCCCCGACACACTGCTATCCCTCTTCTTGGGAGAAGAGGCAGATGCCATTGATAATTGCATCACAAACTATCTATATAATGTTGTATATCTCCTATACGAATATATCCATATAACATGTATCTATCTATTTCTCTCTCCCCAAGTGTCAATAAAATCTGCGAATTAGCATAAATGAGTAACGATCGATCTTGATTTTTGACCAAATGAGGGAGTGATAAATTGATAAGCAGAAAAACATCGAAACAAGCATTTGGTTCTAATAGTCACCTGTGTTCTGCTAAGTTGAATCGTACGGAATTTGATAATAACATAGAGAAAACAAAAGCATACCCTACCAATCAATTTCCTTTTGCTTTGATTTTGATTCTCTGTTGTTAGGTTTTTGTGGGTCTAATTCTATCAAATACGATAACAAATAATAATCCATATCCTTTGCTTATACCAATACTAAGGTTATTAATTCACCTAAATTTTTCCCTTTTTATAATACTCACAACACGCGTGCGGATAGTTTACTGAGTAACAAAGTTTGGGCTCGGTAATTTGGATGATGAGGTTGATATTCAGGCGCTGTTTAATGGAGTGAGAATTTAGATTTTCGATGATTTTGATTTCTTGAATTTAATCAATTTTCCTGCCAAAAAGTTTCCACCAAATATTTGTTCTTGCGTTCCTTCCCTCATTGTGTTGTTGTTGGGGCCTTATTGGATTGGATTTGGAGATGGTATTCCTATATTGTGCTTTGAAGACCATATATATCACTATTATTATTAAATGGGCTATGAAATTTTATAATTTAATTACGAAAATCTCTTTTCAACACGATATTTGAAATAAGATTTGCAACGTCTAATATCATTCTTATGAAGACACATACAAAATATTGATCTCAATTGATTTTAACACAAAATAAATAAGCTACCTTAACAAAAACAATCCTATGATTTTCTCTTTAGGTGTTCTGACCCCTAGTTTTCAGCATCTTTTAATTAGACTTCCAAGTGAGAGTGAGAAAGTAATAAAGTTTTTATTTTTATTTTTTAATAAAAGTAATAAAGTTGTTGACTAAAAGAAGGAAGAGCTTTGCAACTAGAGAATTTGAATAACACCATTTTTCCAATAAATTACATTTTCTCATTGATTAAAATTTGATAATACATATCATTCAATAAGCTGCTTAGATTATACATATTATCTTTCATCATCAAATACGATTCTCAAATAAATATTCAACATTTCCTGAACCAGGATTCCTCCATGCAGTGATCTGCATACGCGCACCGTCAGCAAGCATGAGCTGCAACACTCTGGCTAGGTTCTTCGTGTCATCAATGCCGAGATGGTGACTTCCGAACATTGGTATTTGGCGGTTTTTCATCATTCCTACCATTCCAGTGGCCTGGCATTCATAAGTAAACACATAAATGATTTTGAAAAGAAAAGAAGACATATGTTGCCAATATATAAGAACAACAAACAGCACATCGGAGCCAGTACAAACCAAAACCTAATCGATTCAACCACAACATAGGCCAATTTAGTAGTGTTTTTATGTAATACTTAATATTTCCTTTTGTTTGGCGGCAGAATACATAGCATAGTACCATGCAAGCGAAAAAAAAGGAAGGAATGGTACCATGTAATAATTAATATGGTTAATCATAGCTAATATTATTTTAAATGTGTATAAACATAATTGATCCAAATATTATCATTTTATATGATTTTCAAAAGGGATAATTAAAAGGTATAGATTAAAGAGGTTACATGTGTTTGAAACTTTGATTCATTAAATATTCACTTTTAGCAAGGTAAAAATTGAAAACCCTAGCATTTTATATACATAATGTTGACAATATTCAATTTAAACATAAGATGTTTAAAAACTTAAAATATGTGTGTTTTAAACCATAGAATCCAATAATACAAGGCTCACTGGACAATTATATGAAATCTCTGGATATATTGAGATTTTCCATGTACTCACCGGACAATAATACAAGGGCAATTGGGTGATTTTTTCAAATGTGCATCAAACAAATACATTATATTTGTTTGAAAAATTACGATAATTGAGTTGCATATAAATTATAATATTTGTATTATTACATTTTAAAAGAATATATTTTTCTTAAACTTAAATTCAATCATTATTTCTCTATCTTTCTCTTTTTCTCCCAAGTCACATAGAATTCATGCAGTTCGAAGTAAAGGCCGTAAGCTGAATGTGTTTATTTCCAAACATGCTATCATGTGAAAATAATGAAATTTGAACGAGGACAGGAAGACCACAATTACTTTGTAGGATTTGTCCTGGACTCCGAAGATGGGTCAGGACAGGTCCTGTCATTTTAAATTTGGCATTTTGCTCTGGGTTGAGAAGCTATCCGTGATATAGGCTGAGAAATTCAGCATCAGGTCAAACCTATCAATAACCAACGATTCTCTCTTCTAAAACAACCTATGAGCTGATTGAGTCAGAAAGCTAGCTAAGTCCCAGACCAGAGGCCGCCCACTCGGATGACAAGATCTAATCATCAAGCTCACTATATTTTTGGCAGATGCCCTAAAATTGGCTTGATTCATATCTGAGAGGTTAACTGTATCAAACCAAAAATGAGCATCAACCAAAACCAAGTAGCACTTGTAGGAAGTAAATCTCACCGTGTCATAAACCACACACACCATGATGACACATAGAGGGAAAAGTGCAGTTTGTTAATTGAAACCCGAAAAAAGGATCCTTGCATGGACTTACCTCACTTCTTCTAGTCTTGTAAAAATTATAGAAGGCATCCTTCAGATTGATCCACTCCATGAAATATGGGGGACACTTGATCTGTGAGACTTTGCACTGATTGGGGACCTTTGTCTTCAAATCCCAATTCCCACTAAAATACCAGCAGAATAAAAATACTTTGAGCAAGCAAGTTATATAAGTTATTCTAGAAAAAACCACCTTTTTGCACTAGCAAAGTTTGAATGTATACCTTTAAAAAAAATTTGAGTGTATATAAAAATGTAAACAAAAATTTGTAAAGTGTAGGAGGGGCAAAAGGATCTTTGAGCTTTCTTCTTATGAGTAATAATTAATGAATTTCATTTGTTTAGAATTTATAAAAAAAATACCCTATATACACAAGTAAAGAAGTAGCTAATTGAAGGTAAACGGAATATGTTTTTGTGAAAAAATAGTTTATTGAGGCACTTGTTTCAGCTCTAGCAAGCCAAAGCAAGTGCCTCACTGAAGTCACCTTCCCCAAGAAGGCAAGAAAGTGCTCCCTAAACACAACACTGGCTAAACAAAGAGAGTAATATAAGACTTGCTGGGTATATATGCAAACTACATATTCTTTTATAGATAAAATGGGACTCACCAAGTTACAAATGCTGCTCCATTAAGACGACCACCCAGCCTTCCCCACAAACGATGCTGAATCAACCAAGCTTCAAAATGTTGAAGGACATCCTTAAAAGGGAGAGCTGTATCATGCCAAACCCTGCAATTGTAGACATCCATAGAGCCAAGTAACGAAATTATTTAGCAGAATACAGTAACCGAAATTCCCAAGCAGTTTAGACTGCCTATCTTGCATAATGTATTCTGAAGTTGGGATAATTGTGTAAACTAAGGGGAAACAGAAAAGTCTACCAACAAGCTGTAACCACAAACAAAATCCTTGTCAACAAAGATCAAAGAATAATTAGCAGCATACCGATCAACTCCAAATTTTCCATATTTTCCTTCAATGTACTTGTTTATATGTTGCTCACTCATTTTCGACGGCCTCACAAACCTGTGGAAAAAGGTTTTTATTTATTTTTTATTTTGCTGATATGATAACATTGCCACAGACCAATTGAAGAATAATGAAAATTGTAAAATGCAAAATATGGAAGGCTAAATCATCAAGCTCTTGATAAAGAATTTATTGTTCCAAACAATAGATTAAAAAATAACAAGTCATCAGAAATAAAGAGTAAAAACCTGTGAAATAAATCAACAAAAGCCATAGTTTTCGCATCAATCATCAGAACAGGAAACTCAAGAATCTCAATTTTTCCCTCCACATCGAGCACCAAGAAAAAATCTAAATCCTGAGAGCACTTGCGTTGAAAGGAAGCGGCATCAACGGGAAGATCTCTAGAGATATCGTGATTAAACTTCTCAAGGTGAATAGGATCATCCATCTAAAATGCATGTAAATAATTCCAATTACAAACCCCATTTTACAATTCAAACAACAAAAGAAATTCCGAAACGCAATGGTAAACAACCATTACAGAAGACATATAACCATAAGAAAAATAAAATAAAATAAAAGATGGCCAGCGTTCCTATAGTGGGACACAAACTCAAACCGCTTCCTCAAACAATCAATATGGTTGATTTCGTGTAACCATTTACTATATACATGGGTTCATGCTTAAAGCTTATACAAAAGCGAGAAAGATGTCATAAAATTCACTGGAGCTTTTGATCGAACATGTTACATGCAACAATAAAAATTTCAGAACACTATAAAATGAGCTCCAATAACTTACCATGGTACACTTTCCTTGCGTGAAGTACAAACACGTAGGTCTCCATCGCGTGCTTGCGTTCTTTAGCTCCACAGAAGAAGGAGAAGACGAAACCAAACAAGCCACATTTTGGGTACAGCGGAAGGTACGGACAGGACGAGAAAGCAGTGGAAGAGATAACGGAAACCGAGGAAGAGAATCGGCGTAACGATAAGGAGAAAAACCAGAGAGAGAAACCTTAGAGAACGACATTGTCGTTTTGGAGATTTGAGGAACTTGACGTGTCGCTACAGATGTTTTTGGAGAAAGCGAAAGGTAGTGGGTAGTAGGTGTAATGTTTCATTGTGCTTTAGTGGAATTTTGAATTTTTTATTACGTTTTCAAAAGTAATCATCGTTATGCCGATCAGTAACACACGAAATCCGTTCCCACTCTCATAACATGATCCTATTCTTAACTTTTAATGTGCAGGAATCACCGTAATAATATGTAATAATATTAAGGACAAAAATAAATCAAAATCTTCACTACGCGATAATTAAATATTTATGGGTGTCTATTCATTTACTTGTTTATAGTTAAAAGGACTATTACACATACAAATACTAGTAACATCGGGTGCACATATTTTTAGATAAATCTAATTATAATTATATATTATTAGATATACAATTTTTTTTTTATAAATTCAATCATATAATCTAATAGCAGTGACTTATAGTATTACTATATATTATATGTTTTTATATTTTATGAAGAAAAAAAACCTTGAACATAAAAAAATAATAAATTATATAATAAAAATATAATTTGTATAAAAAATATATATATTTTACAAAAAATTTCGCTCTCTTTTACGCGGAAAATGATTGTCACTTCAATAGGTTTGGTCAAATTCAAGCTCCTTATTATGGAATAACTTTTCATTCCTATCCTGGATTTTTAAGGAAAGAAAAAATATGGTTATGGCTTAATCAAATCACTCAGTATATCAAAGGAATTCATTAATCTATTTATTTTCTTATAGAGGATAAGTAAGACTTTGATTTAGAATGTTTTAGAAAAATGGTTATGCTTAATTGCTTATATTTGACACTAATACAACAGCTTTACTTGCTAATCTTAAAAGAAGCAAAAGAAGGGAAATGATAAGAGAACTGAGCGAACTATTCTCAAGCGTCAAGATTCATTAAAGAGGAATAATCGAGATTTAAAAAAAAAAAAAAAATCAAATACTCGAGATGAATCACGAATACATAGACACATTATACAACCTCCTCATATAAAGAAAGAAGAGTAAAATTAGCACTCTTCAGGTAGTAATTGAATTGCAACAGAGAATTCAAAATCCTGATATTGACCGTAAAAGTTTACTGAACTAACTAATTTCATCAATCGCTTTCTACTTCATCAAGCTCTGTAAAATCTTCGATCACCTCAGTTCTAGTTCTTCCTGATTGCTTACTCGCTCTTCGCATTTCATCAATTTCAATTACTAAAAATGGGTCACACACAACTTTTGAAGCCTGAAGTCTCTTAGGGCACCCTAAGGCAAAAAACAAATTGTCAAAGATGAAGCTGACAATGAAATTAAAAGCAAAATTAAAACAAACAAAAACAAAGAATATACCTGCTACTGGGCATTGAGCATTGGCATTCTTGGATTTTATGTAGGCCATGATTACCGTCTTGTCGTATATGTGTTTGCATTCTACACTGTATAAGAGAATAGACAACAAGAAGAGAGGTCACTCTCCAGTTTCCAGTTATAGCTATGATGGATTATAATTCTCAGCATAGCTGGCACCAGTTTCGATTGGAATATATTAATCCAGGCCCAGTGTACATCCATTCATTCATTCCTAGATAACATTTCCCCCAACAATTTACATTTAAATATACATCTCATTTACATAACAGAACAACTGAGGTTCCATTCGCCCTTCCGAAAAAAGCTCAAATATGGCAGCTTCAATCCCCCAAGTATTTTTCAAAGGAGCTTGCACAAAAGGTACAAGTCTTTTGAATGCTGCAGTTTCTTTGGTTGTGATATAAAAGCCAGCCAAAGCATTTAGCATTTAAAAGAAAATAATCTAAGGAACGAAAAAAGAAGAAGTAAAAAAGAATATGTTTGAAATAAACCTACAGTACCTGCGAACTGGTTCTGCTAATTCAGTGATGGATTTTCCGCTTAGTGGGCAAGTGATATTCAAAAGGTTGCATTGGGTACTGGTCATTATAATGTCCTCTTGCTCTTCACCAGGCATTGGTTCTCCTGCATGATGAACATTCTGCATGGAAACAGTGAGAACAACACCAAACTTAATCAGAATAAACACATAAAGTAGTCACTGAAAACCAATAGAATGTGTCACCAACAAATATGAAAAATTTAGAGTCAGACACGATACTATAAAATTTTTTCCAAGCACACAAAGAAATTAGCATTTACTACTGGCAGAAAGTTTAAAGCTATTCAAGAAAAAAATATAATGTTAATTAGCAGCTTCACATCTTTTTTGAAGTATTTATAATTGTTATATATATAACTTTTTCCATTTCTACTTCATAAGTATTACTTTCACAATATTTGTTGGCTGCAAGAGAAGTATCCAATTGTTCCAATAGTTCTCTCTCTCTGTGCATGCACATACTGCACCTAAAAGATGGCTCCAAAAATATAAACAGGAACATCCAACCAAAATGTATAAGCAGAATTTGGCCTCAAATATCAGGAAGTATACCCAAACAGCTTCTCTGAATTGACGTATGTGTGGATCTCTCTGCGGAACAGAGGATGATGCAGCCTTGAACTTTGCAGCCTCGTCCTCAAGCAACTTCTTGAAATCAGTTAACTGCAGTTAAAAAATTAAAGAAATTTTCCTAAGAGTTCCTATCTGTGCACAAAATCTGTCAATTGAACAAATAAAATCATATTCACGTTAAAAGAATTTAAGCACCTCTGTCCCCGGCTGGTATGTATTCCCAACTGATTCAATGGCCGATGAATGATGTGTACAGTCAGCATATGCTTCCACCAACTGGATAGCAGCATCTTCTAGCTCCTTCACCTGAAATAGCGCACAATTCATTTAATATGTCAAAAGGAAACTAGGGATCCAATTGCATCATTCTGAACTGCTGTTTATAAGATAAAATAAATAATACATCCAACTTGAAGCATCATAGAACTATTTTTTTTTTCAGGAGAAAATGGCAACTACATCAATTCAAGAATAATTCAAGACAGTCAGGACAGAAAGCAAGAGACAGAACTGACATGACTGGATATATTAAATATAAATAAAAGGCAAATAACATAAAATAAACATGAAAATATCTGGAAGCTAACAAAGAACTCAACCACTAGTAAAGTCTTTATAAGCCATCATGTAACTGAATAACATGTCAAGTTGTAGTATACAACAGGAATCAAATCTCAGCTTAATCAAAGTAGTCAGTGTTTGTGGATCAGGAGAGGACTTAACTGCAACTTGTAGTCTATTTTTGTCTAACCAAAAACTTATGTCTCTGTTTGGGTATGCAAAAAACATAAATACACATGCAACTAAACACATAGTCCTTTGGATTATCATTGAGAATACCATTTGAGATTGATTATCTTTTTCCAAATCAACTGCAATTTCCTTTATCAAACCCAAAGCCCTTCGAATTTCCTGCAACAAACAATAAAAATAAAATCATAAAAAGCATATGCGATTCAAAAACATTAAGCAAGACCATCAACACACTTTCCAGAAATAACAATCACCCTTATTCTTTTGGCAAAAATTACACTTGTTTAACTTTTAAAAGAAATAAAATTGAGAACACATTTCCACTTGGTAACCAAATATCAAAAATCAAAATAACTTTTTTTTTTTTGAAAAGTATGGATGGAAGTGTGAAATCATTTATTACCCACAAAACACCTCACTTTACCCCTTATTGTTACTCAAACTCCGTTGGTGGCAAAACTAAACTTCTACCCCACCACCCGAGCTGTCCCTAAGAGGGCAATATACTACACCTTTCAATTAACTCATCAAAAGTGCTTTCAAGTAGTCAACAGTATTCTTTGGTCTACTTATACCATTTGGATTTTGCTAAAATAGACCGAGCCAGGATCAACTGAGCACCTGGAGTGTTTTTCTGAGGAGTATTTGGTACTTGATTTTCTAAATAATACATATAAGAAGTAAAAATTGTTTGAGATGATTTTCCAAAAAACACTTATCGTGAAAGTATTCATCAAGTGCTTTATCAGAAAACGTTTACACCTAAAAGTGCTTTTTACTCAAAAGCGGTTGATAAGTGTTTTCTTCGAAATGGACCTTGTTACTCTTTGTTGCACCACATCGAACCGGGGAGCCCACCCAACCACCGGGGAGAACACACTTAAGCCAAATGAGTAAACACATTC
>JAVXUL010000008.1:15019770-15030904 GCA_035590515.1 Trichilia minutiflora | reverse complement strand
CAAAAGCTATAGCTGATAGTCAGGGCGCAACTTTATTTCCTTAACCCATAGCGGAGCGGACCGGGGCGGTTGGATTTACTGTATGTCTGTCGAGTTAGAGCTGACACTATTTGAAGCCATCTGCCAGTGGTAGACTGCTAGCACCCATATGCTAACATCCCTAAGTCTACACTCTCAAACACTTCCTAACCAACCCAATCTAAAAAATAAATCCAAAAAATATGCTAACATGTCATTGATATACGTGATAGATGAAAATATATGAATAAAAAATGAGTGAAATTATAAATATACTCTCAAAGTCTAAACACGGGAGTCACAAATTTACCCCCCTTAAAAGAATTTTGTCCTCAAAATTTAACATATCTCAGTACTGAAAAAAATGGGGGTATTGTGCTACATCTGAAACTCGGGCTCCTAAGTCATTTCCTCAACATCATCACTCTTTCACAGAATCTTTACCTTAAGAATGATTTTACTCCTCAATGTCTGCGCTTGACAATCAAGTAGGGCTACTGGTTGAACTTCACACTTCAAATCCTCTCTTAAATCAATAAGAGGCTAATAGATAACATGAGAGGGGTCGGGAATGTACTTCTTCAACATGAATACATGAAAGACATCATGTATCCTTTATATCTCTGACAGTAGCTCCAACCTGTATGCTATTGGACCAATTCTCTTAATGATTTTGAAAGGTCCAATATACCTCGGGTGAAGCTTTTCTCGATTCTGGAATCGAATCACTCCTTTCTAGGGTGATACCTTCAAAAATACTTGCTCACCCACCTCAAACTCTAGATCCCTTCTTTTATTATCCGACTATGATTTCTGCCTGTCCTGAGCTGTATTTAACCTATCTCGGATAATCTTCACTTTCTCAGTGGTGGCGTCAATTAACTTCACACTGTCTAATTTTTTTCACCTACTTCTTCTCAGTATAAAGGAGTTCTACACCTTCTTCTATACAGAGCTTCTTATGGTACCATTTCTATGCTAGATTGATAGCTATTGTTGTAGGCAAATTCAGCCAATAGCAGATATCAATCCCAGCTTCTTTAAAATTCTAATACATACCCTCTCAGCATATCTTCTAGTGTCTGGATAGTTCTTTCTGACTGTCCATTTGTCTAAGGATAGAATGCAAAACTGAAGTTCAACCTCATAACCATAGCTTTGTGGAGATTAGGCCAAAATTGAGATGTAAAGCAAGAATCTCGATCTGACAAAATTGTTATAGGTATACCATGCAACCTTACAATCTCTGCCACATATAGTCTTGCTAGCTTCTTAACTGGATATTTAGTTATGATGGAAAAAAAGTGTGTAGACTTAGTCAATCTGTCCAAAACCACCCATATTGCATCGTGTCCAACTTGAGTACGTGACAGTTCTATCACAAGGTCCATGATGATATGTTACCATTTTTATTCTGGAATGGGTAGTGGTTGGAGTGTTCTTATTGGCTTCTGATTTTCAGCTTTAACTTGCTGACATGTCATACATCTGACAACAAATTCTATTATATCTCCCTTCATTCCAGACCACCAATAACTTGTTGGGATATGGGTGTCAGCAGTCTACCATTAGGAGATGGCTTCAAACAGTGTTAGCCCCAGCTCGACAGGAGGTGGTGCATCCAACTGCCCCGGTCCGCTCTGCTATGGGTTAAGGAAATAAAGTTGCGCCTTGACTATCAGCTATAGCTTTTGGCCTAGTGGTAAGCGCTTGATCCTTCAGCTGCTGCTGCAACAAGAATAATTTAATATAGGAAAAAAATAAAGATTCTTTTTCCATTGGCCTGAATCATCGTACACCATTTCATATTTAGATCCATCTGTTCTCGTGATCTCCTCTTACCCAACAAACACATTTCTCACTCATTGGGAGAACTTTGATCCATTGCAGAGCAACACTCTGTTGTGTGTGTGTGTGTGTTTGGGTGTTTGCTTATGAGATGGTTTTTGCTATGCAGACATGGAGACTTACTGATGAAGCGGATCCCGACATTGGATTTTGATTTTTGGAAATGGGTGGTATAGGAAAATCTATTCTTTATCTTTTTCAAAATAAAAGAGAGCTGGGAGTTGTTCTGCAATAACTCAATCCATTTATTTTTAATTTATTTTGAAAGAGAATTCTAATCAAAGTATATAGAGTTGGGAGTTGTTCTGCAATCGCTAAGTGCTTTATGTAATGTCGCAATATATATTTGAGTAAATTTGTGTAACTTTCGACGCTTATAGAACTGCAATGTGTTCTGTATTTACTAATAAAGATTCTTGAATGTTTAGTGGAACATGTTAAATGTTTACATATGTTTATGTTCCATCAATTGAGATAATCTATGTATTATGTATCAATGTATTTGGGAAATTTGTCTTCTCTAAGTGCCCGATCTAAAATCTTAGGAAGAGGGAAGCTAAACTTTATGGAAAATGTATTTAAACGATTAGGAAGAGGGTGAGATTTGATAGAAATATCTCCATGATACTTGTCCATTTCATATAGAACAAGTAGAAAACATTTGATAAAAATGTAATTTGCCTCTCAATGAATTAAGAAACAGAAAGGGTTTTATTATCACACAAAGTGTTCTCATTTAGACTCCAAAAAGTTTTTCCATTAATCTTTAGTAAATCATTCAGACATTCGTTTAATGTTTGTGCTAAGATTACACGACTAATACTTAACGGACTCTGTTTTACTTTATGTATATGCTCTGATTCCTGTTTTCCTTTATCATTTCCAATTGGTCAAGTAAACAGACAGCATTGGCGACATCATAGGTAACAAAGCAGGGAGCCAATTTACACGGCGAAGCCTTTGAATAAATTTCACCTTCTGCTAAATCATTAACTATGAAAATCTAGCGTCTTAGATTGTTTTATTCAAGCTTCATATTCGTTAAACCAAAGCAAAGATGACGCATCAGAAAGAAGGGTTTAAAGGCTTCAGCGAATGTACAAAAATCTTATCGATAATAAGGTAAATAACTACAAGATGAAACCATTTTTTCAGTCTCCTTGGTCAATACGTGATTCATTCCACATAAGGAACATAAAATCTCTGTGTTTCAGGCCCTGCTACCATATCATCCCAAAGCAGGTCAGAGACTGCCATCGTCAATTCGCCAACCTTGCCTGTTAATAAAAATGCATAGAACAAATTCTTTTAGTATATGTTTGCAACATAAAATTGATTTAAATGATAACATAAGAGAAATGTTTTCTAGAATGATTGGGAAAAGCTGTTACCATCTCCAATGGGTTGCTCATCCCACATGATAATTGGCAATATTGGAAGTGTGCTTCCTACATACATCATTTCAGTTGCACCTTTTGCTTCCTCAGCCGTAAGATTAGCAGTTTTGACGCTTTTCAGATGCCCTTGCTCGACCAATTTGGGTGCTAGTTCTAGAAGTCTTTTTGCAGTGCATCCTCCGAGGACCTTATCGAAAAATGGTAACACAAGTTCCTTATCTTGGGTTATAAAAGCCACATTAACATTTGGACCCTCAGCAATGTAACCGTGCTCATCTATCCAGATAGAAGCAAATGCTCCCTGATCTTCAGCTTCCATCTTTGCAAGGACATTCGGTAGGTAGTTTACATTCTTCACTGTGGCAAACAGAGGTGGCTTCATTGGGATAGCGGATGTAACCACTTTAACCCCTTCTTTGCATTGGGAGAAGTCCTCATCGATGACTACAGCATAGAATGCAGATGTTGGACAGCCTGAAGACGAGAGCAAGAAATCCCCAGGACCTGCACTCAACCAATATCTTAGAGTTCCTTTCTTGCACTGCGATGCTACTGTCAACTGCACAAGAATGCTTCGAAGAGTTGATCGAGGGAAGGGAGATGAAATCCTTGCTTTTGCAGCAGATTGAAGGAAGCGGTCCAGATGGACATCTAACTCATAAAGATATCTGGTGGATGAAAAGCCAAGCATGACGAACTTGATGAGAATTTAAAAAGAGCTGCTATTTCTAAACTTTGAAGCTAAAGTAAGAATATAAATTAGACGAGCGAAAGTAATAAAACTGCATTATGATTTATGCCTACCCATCGAAAATTATAGCTGTATCAAATACACCATGCCCTCGATGTACCATGTGATCGTCTATGGGAATTACCATCATAGCAGGATCAAGAATAATTCCACCAAATATGCTTGAATACATAGCTGGATATGGTTTCTTTTTCACTGAACTCCACTGCTCATGCAGCTTTTCAAGCAACTAATTTACGCAAAGCAACAAGTTATCAAACAACGCATTTCCCCAAACACTTTAATTACTTGATGATTAAAAAAAAAATGAACTGCAATGGCAACTGACAAGCGCACAGAGAGAGAGTCCAATTGTTTATCACTATTGGTTCAAAAACCATCGTTTTGATTATTAATTAATAACAAATTATCCGTATAATTGAAATTTCACAAAACTTGCTACCATTACAAGTAATTAGGAAGGTTCATACTCATCAGATTGATCCTAATTCATGGGGTTATGAATTTTCACCTCGGATGATGATGAGAACACATGAGCTTTGAATTCGCTGCTGTTTTCGGCATCAACTGCAGCCATTTCCTTTTCAAGACAAACAAAAGCACAAAATTTCAACCAAATTGAATAAATCATGAACAAACATTACCCAAATCTGTGAACTGAAATTCTAACAAATAAAAGCAGGAATTACCAAATTTTTTGTCAATAGCAATGAAAAGAAGAAATGAGAGATACCCTTTTCCTGTGGACTGAAGAAGAGAATTCTTAGATATATAACCACAGAGAAGGAGATAGACTATAATACTTTATCCGAAAATGAAAAACACAAAAAAATAATGTGAATGACTTGGAAGCCATTTTTGTTCAGCAGTTAGTAGTTTGTCTTTTAGTGTTTGGAACATGATTGCGTAAATAATTCGGTTGTCTGCATTTTCGTCATGGTTTCTTTTTTTGGCTTGTCTGCTAACATCTTGATAATAAAAATTATAACAGCATGATTATAGCTGAATATCGACTATCATTTATCTTAAAAACCCTATGTCTTTTATATTGACATATCAAGAAACTGTATTTTCTTTTCCCTACGCTTATTTGATTTCTTATTTGGAGGATACTTTAAGCATCGAGAAATTTATAGACCGAATTACTTTTCATCCCCTGATTATTATTATTTTGTTTGAATGTCATAATATACAATTTACTAATATTATGTCAGGCGTCTCTCGAAAATTTATATAAATCCGAGGTCTAGATAGCTCGGATTTAGAGTAGAGCTTATTTTTAATAATAAATAAAAAGCCTATTTACATATCATCCATAATGAGAGATTGAGAGTTGTGCAAAATCAGGACTCTTTCACGAGTATTTTCTTCAGGCCGGCAAACGAGTGGTTGGCAACTTGGCAGCTTTTGGTCAAAGGATCGATTCTTTCTAACTTCTGCGCTGTTGTTTTTTAAAATAATAATAATAATAACAATATAGACTCTGAAATACTAGTCAAATACTTAGTTCCTCGTCCACAGGGAAATCCTTGCTAATTGTTTTAACACACAGACACAGCTAGATATAATAAGGAAGACATAAAGTAGGAACAGTATTGAACACCTAATTTACTAATTTTATGCTCGCTATAATTTGTAGTAGTTTGATATTTAAGTGGGTATCCTTAGCAATGCAAGTCAGAAAATACCCTTTCAAGAATTGAAATCCACTTTCCTATTTACATTTTAGTGATTGATTGACCATCCCAAAATCAAGTGTTTAAACAGACAACTCCTATTAACACTAAAGTTACTGCTATCATTCAAATTTGAGAAGCTTTGTGGATAAAGTTCTGCTGTTGTCGTTGAGGTAGATAACATATTTTCGTGACTACTTTGTGTAATGACGAATATCCCGAGACGAGGTTTTGGATAGATGTTGTTGAGAATTTCTTCCAAGCATATGTTTACAGTGAGTAATCCGAAAAAGATTCTCTGAACTAATGATTTCGGATGATTCATCTGATCCAATTCTATCACTTCTACTATCACAGAAAGAGGTCTCGAAACGTTATCGTATTAGAGGATTCGTGAAGAGAGTTATGTTTGCATGATGGGCCTAGACCTTTGGGCTGGACTTGGATGAAAATATCCAAACATTAAGCGCCCCAATTTTTAATTAAAAACTTAATAAATGTTGTACAACTGTTTCAGGGTTAACCTTTTCAGAAACGTAACCGTTGTTCACGTGGCATCTCCCTATTGAAAGATAAAACTGAATGATCGAGATATTCAGGCTACAATGATTCGTTTGAAAAGGTGGGCCCCATAAGAATTTAAATTTTAAAAAAACGTGACTTTTGGCGGTTTAGAATCGAGTGACGTGGCAGTTCACTATCCATTGGATTCAAGACGGAATTAGGATTTTTTCTGATCTTTTCCCCCATTCTTCTATAAATATTCCCCCCTTTTTTGAAGTCTTTTCTTTCTTTTCTTTTCTTCTTCATCTACAACAGATTGTTCTCAGAGCTTCTTGACGATCTTCAATAGACTTCTGATCGCAGCTTTCAACTGATTTTTCAAAGTCTCTTCCTTCAAGTTTTTTCTTCAAACTATTCGGTAAGTTTTCCATCAATTCCTGTCTATTAATATTTTCTGCAAATTTTCGTACCTGGTTACTGTATATCTAGATATGATAGAATGCAAGTAGAAACCTGCTAGAATGACTTAATGGCCTCTTATAGACATTCAGGACCTGTAGAAAAAAGTTTATTAGTCCAAAAATCATTAGTAACATATTAAAAACAAAGACTCAAATGTCGTCTCGATTCGGACTTAATAGGATATAGTGCTCTTAGTAGTAAAAGGAAGCTCTTGAGTTATCGATGATCTATGAACATTCCTAATGACCTTTTTGTTTTTGTTTTATGGGTAGAAATGGCTTCTACTTTCAGCTCTTCTTCCAAACTCGAAGTTGTTACTAGGGGAGATAACTCAGGGAGGAAATTGGCATTGGTGACTAACCCACCGCCGTTGTCCAAAGCCCTATCTTCCTATGAGCATGATTGGTTTGTCTCCACTGTCCTTGAGACAGATTTAGAAGCTTATACGATATACTTTGGAATCCCCGAAAACATATACCTCCGAGCCCCTGAGGCCAACGAAAAACCCGGTATCTCTCCTAAGGGTGAGATAGCCTTTAATAAAGAGTTGTTTTTCCTCGAAACTAGGTTACCATTACAACCATACTTCTCTAGGATTTTTAGTTCATTTAAGATAGCTCTTTACCAGCTCAACCTGAATAGTTAAAAGACACCGATAGGTTTATTTGTACTTTGGAGTCAAATAAGTGATTCCTCCCCTTCCATGAAAGAGATAGAACATTTATTCGTGTTAAAGAGAAACCCCAAGAGGAATTCAGGATGGTATTATTTACAAGCAGGAGTAATCCGAGGCGGCATCTTTGATGGGAGTTCCCTCAGGTACTTTCACATTTGGGACTTCAAACTACGGTATGTCCCTTGCGAGAGCCTCGTAAAGCTATTCAAGGTTGAGGTGTGGATACTATCCCATAAAAGTAAGGAAAGTAAGATCGATGGCCCGATCCATTTTTTCCACACCTTCAGTCTCGGCTGCTACTGTGGCCTCTTATGCCTTTTCTGCTGCAGCTTATGCCCTTGCTATAGCATCTTGAGCCTTCTTGATTTCTGCAGCAGTTTTCTTCAAGTATAATTCTAGTTCTGACTCCTTCTGAGAAAGCCTGGACTTTAAATTGGCATTCTCAAGGCCAATGCTTGTCTGCTCTGATTCCGAGGCCGCCACTCGAATTTCTAGTTCTTCTTTCTCCTTTGCCCACGCTGCCTCCTTTTTTTCAAATTGAGTTCTCTCCACCGCAAGAGTTGCCTGAGCCTCCTCCAATGACTTATTGACAAAGGCATTCTCATCTTCCAATTTCTTAAGTTTATTAATGACATCCTTCCGGGCCTCTAACTGGAACTTCATTTGTTGGACTACCTGCAATCAAAGGAATTATTAGCAAGTTATAAAAAGAGGGTTCCTGAAAGGAAGATGATGAAACTTACCCATATCCCTTATTTATACATAAATTCCATAACCTTGGCATCCCCCAACCTTCCATTTTCTGAGTAACTTCTAGAGAGAGGTTTTTTCCTATATCGCTGATAAGCCCCAAGAGATGAGCATAATGTGGCCGCTTCGCTTTGTTAAGATCATCCGATCGAAGTTCAGGTATATTGGTCTGTCAAAAAAAGCTATCGGAGGGAGTTCTTGGAGGGTTACTCCCCTAGATTCTAATCTTCTTTTGGGCCTTCTCAATAGGAGGATTCTCGGTCATGGTCCTTTTCCCCTTTTCTTTTATTATAGGAGAAAGGGGAAAGGTCTCAGATTCTGACTCCGAAAGTACAACTATCCCTTGCTTTTTCCTAACAAGGCAACCGATTTTTGGTTTATGCCTTCCAGGGGGTAATTGCCTTGAAGTTTTAGCCTGTTTTTGCTGCATCTGTTTGGAGGTCTCAGTTGGCTTTTTCTGAAATTGCTTGGATGTCTCGACTGTTTTCTTGCTGGCTAACTAAGTCAAGAAAGCCAAGGTATTTCTTGGAGTATCTTTGGAGGCTATTGTTTCTGCAAAAGAGAAGACACCAACGGATTAGTAACCTATAGATATAACAAACAAGCGATTAATCATAAGTATAAAGTTAACATTGTAACAAGAATACACCGGAAAGAGGATATTTATTCTGGACAAACGCTCTCTTCTGCATGTTTACGTATTCCTTACTCGGGTAGGTCCTAACTAAGCCCAAGGCGAATAAATTCATATCGGATAATAGAGCTCTCTGATCAGATGACTGAGACCTTGCCAACCTGGTTACCTCTAAACTCTGAGGATTTATGCTAGCTTCTCCTTCCTTCCCCTCCCCATACCAGAGCATCACGGAAAAACCTCGGAACATCGTTAAAAGGCTCAGAAATCCAATTCTCACCTACAAAAAATCACTTATTTTTTCAATCTTTATTGCAAGTTAGCTTTCTTTTGATTGGGTTGAGTTTTTAAAGCCTGGCTTATAAATAGTACCATCCCGGATTTCTCTCGAGGTATTTCTTCAACACAAATAAATGCTCTATGTCTTCCATGGAAGGGGGAGAATCACTTATTTGACTCCAAAGTATAAATAAACCTGACAGTGTCCTCCAACTGTTCAGGTTGAGCTATCTTAAATGCACTAAAAATCCTAGAGAAGTATGGCTATAATGGTAACCTAGCTCCGAGAAAAAACAACTCTTCATTAAAAGTTATTTCACCCTTAGGGGGGTACTGGGTTTTTTGTTAGCCTCGGAGGCTCGGAGGTATATGTCTTTGTGAATTCCGAAACATATCGTATAGGCTTCTAAATCTGTCTCAAGAACAGTGGAGACAAACCAATCAGGTTCATACGGGGACCGGGCTTCGGACAACGACGGTGGGTTAGTCATCAACGCCAATTCCATCCCTGAATTATCTCTCCCAGTAACAACCTCAGGTTTGGAAGAAGAGCTGGAAGCAGAAGCCATTTCTGCCTAAAAAACAAAAATGAAAAGGTCATTAGGGTTGTTCGGGGATCATCGACAACTCAAGAGCTTTTTATTACTACCAAGAGCACCATATCCTATTAAGTCAGAATCGAGATGGCATTTGAGTCTTTGTCTTTGATATGTCACTAATGATTTTTGGACTAATGAATTCTTTTCTACAAGTTCTGAATGCCTATAAGAGGCCATTAAGTTATTCTAGTAGGTTTCTACATGCATTCTATCATATCTAGATATACAGTAACCAGGTAAGGAAATTTGTAAAAAATATTAACAGACAGGAATTGATGAAAAACTTATCGAATATTCTGAAGAAAAAACTCGAAGGAAGAGACTTTGGAAAATCGATGGAAAGCTACGATCAGAATTATATTGAAGATCGTCAAGAAGCTCTGAGAACAATCTGTTGTAAATGAAGAAAAAAAGAAAAGAAAAACAGACTTCAGAAAAGGGGGGAGTATTTATAGAAGAATGGGAGAGAAGATCAGAAAAATCCTAATCTCTGTCTTGAATCCAATAGACAGGGAAGTACCACGTCACTCGATTCTGAACCACCAAAAGTCACGTCCTTTCAAAATTTGAATCTTTGTGGGGCTCACCTTTTCAAACAAATCATTGCAACCCGAATATCTCGATCATTCAGTCTTATCTTTCAATGGAAAGATGCCACGTGAACGACCGTTACGTTTTCGAAAGGTTAACCCTGAGACAGCTGTATAGCATTTATTAAATTTTTAATTAAAAGCTAGTGGGCTTAATATTTAGATATTTTCACCGAAGCCCAACCCAAAGGTCCAGGCCCATCATATGGACATAACTCCTTCCATGAATCCTTCAATACGATAACGTTCCGAGACCTCTTCCTGTGATAGTAGAAGTGATAGAATCGGATTGGACGAACCATCCGAGGTCATTAGTTTAGAGAATCTTTTTTGGATTACTCACTGCAAACATATGCTCGAAAGAAATCCTCAGTAACACCTATTCGAGATCCCGTCTTGGGGTATTCGTTCAAGTATCGATTATATACGGTATCAAAGCCTCGAGAACACCTGCGAAATATAACAAAATCTATGACACTGAATCATAGTTTTGCAAGAAAACTCATAGAATCCATATTCTCTTTTTATGCATACATATATGGCCAAATAATTTAGCATATATATATATATGTTAGGGTTTGAAAATTTTTATTCAAAGAAGTTTTCTCCTCTAAGCTTGAAGTCTCCCCAGGCCTCCAAAGGTGTCCATACACTAGTAGGAAGATGACGGAGGTGATGGTGAGGTGTTGAAGACTTGTTATATTTACAAAACCCTTTTGTAAACTTTTTGCATCTAAGGGTAACATATCTCTATAAAGCTTCATATAGGATGCATTAGAAAGAAGTGGAGTAACCTTTTCCTATCCTTTCCCTTCCATTCTATCTTTGTGAGCCTTTGAAAAACAATTTTTCTAAGGCAAAATCCTTGTTACCCGAGAGCTCTCACACTTGGTTTCTTTGTGTTTTGTTTTTATTTTCTTTTTCAAAAATGAAAAACAATCACACACACC
>JAVXUL010000008.1:15002550-15019670 GCA_035590515.1 Trichilia minutiflora | reverse complement strand
AGAGAGATAATCATACTTTAAGTGTAAAATGATAAATTTAACTCTTAATACACATACACTTTTATGTACTCATCAGATCCCAATGATATTTTTTAAATTTAGAAAGGATTCAAATGAGATTTTTAATTTTGACGGGTTTGATCGATCGAATAGAGTGATTTGTTCGATAGATGTTTTGAGGACTCCTTAAAAATTTTATGGCATTTTATTCGTTCAAACGAATAGGGGGATTCATTTGATCGAATGGCACTTCGTTTGATCAAATAAGTTATTGATTCAGTCGAAGTATTGGTTCGTTTAAACGAAGAGAATTTCGTTCGATCGATAAATTGAAAGTCCCCTGAATTTTTGAGATGTCAAAGATTCGTTTGAACAAACCCTAGTTCATTCGATCGAAGGGAACAGTTTGTTCGAACGAACTTTGATTCATTCGATCGAATTGATGTGAAATGATAATTTTGCCCTCTTTTAAAAGCTTTCCTTTTATAAAACTTAAGGGCAAAATGATAATTTTATCTTTATTTTATAAAAAGAGGCTGAGGGCCCATTTTCTCCCTTATTTCCCTCATTTTCTCTTCTTCTCCTCCCACATGTCATTCTTTCCCTCTCTCACTAATCTTTCACCATATTTTGACAAATCTTTGATTTCTCATCACCTGTCATCGATATTTTCCACATCTAACTTCCTGGGAGCACCAATTTAATGGTAGAAACCCGAAATAAAAAATGGGCACTTAGGATTTCGGGAGAAGATTTTGTGATTTTACTGACTTCTGAGCAAAACCGAGAAAAATCGTCGATACCACGAGGTTCATAGCGTCATTCTTAACTAGTCTGCATATTTTATTTTGCATTTTAGCAAATTTTTGTAATTTAGATTTTACTATTTATTCGTATAGATTTCGATCGATTTATCGTCCATATTTTAGTTTTTACGTGTTATTCAAGTTGTAGTGAAGTCGAGTAACTCGTTAGGAAGTTGAAAATATAAATTCAAAGATTTTAGGTTGGTGTGAACAGTAACTAAGTTACTATTTTGATAAGCGTATGGGGTTCACATGTTTAAATTATAAAACCGAGTCAAAGTGTGCTAGTTTAGTTACAATATGGGTTCGTGGTAGTAATGTATGGACAATTAGGTGAATAACGAGAATTTAATCGATTTTACGTATTGTTCGACTTTACAAAATCCTGAGTTAGCATGCATTACTCGCATATGAATTTTATTTGAGGATTCGAAATGTATATTGATATGTCTTGATATATGTGATTAGGCGACAGCGCGAGCAAGGAATCTGTATACCGAGCCAAGAAATGAGGGGAATTAGGGAGTATATACCCTCCCTAAGTTGTGAGTAGATTTTTTATGTTTTCGTTAATTTAAAAAAGATCTTGTTTTTATATTTATAAAAATGCATAAATAATTTATAAATGATTCTGCTACTTACTCTTGTTTATGTGAAAGTGCGCATATGAATGTTTTATATGATTTTTGTATCGAGATGTGATTTGTATGATGTACTTGAATGATTTGGCATATGTGTTTATATGATTGATGGCCGATGGCCAATTTATGACATACTATGCCTTAATGATGATGATTTGACTATTGTGATATACATATTGGTGATGACGGTTATGAGGGTCGAGATTATTTACTATAGCTAAAGAAAAGGTAGGCTAAGATCGGCCTGATAAAGAGGTCGTTTAAGTGAGTGAAGCTTCACAGGTGGGTGTGATATATGGTTGGATTGTTGTGATAGTGTGATGTGATTCGACCATCTGTGAATCTCGTTGGGTTAGTCACCGATATCACCCCGTGACTAATTCGAGGTGAACGTCAGTGGAGGGTTTGTTTTTATATAACTAAACCAAGCATGTTTTTATTTTTTACATTCAAAAATATATTTTTATAAATAGTATATTTTTATTGCATATAAAATTCACTGACGGTCTCGGGATGCCCTGGGTCAGGATAATTTTTGAGAAAGACAGCCAACCCAATAACTTTCAAATACAGGATTTAAGGTTTCAAACTAAAAAAAAATATTTATTATTTTTATCGAACTGTTTGTAATATATTTTGAATGTGTTTTTCTATTTATGGATCAAATTTTATTTATTTATATTTACCTTTAGTTCACTTACGGAATATACTCCCGTATACTCACCCCCCTCACTCATCAGTTTCAAGTTCGATTAGTTAACTGCGAATGATGGTGGTGATTCTTCGGAGCTAAGGGATTATCAGGTATATGATAAGTCGACTCGTTCAGTTCTATTTTTAGTCTACTGGAATCCACTGTCCATTTTATATTGTTTATAGATCTTTTATTTAATTGCAAGAGAATTTGTAAGAAATGATTAGATTTTATTTTGATATAGATTGGTTCCCACATATTCATATTTTGATAAACATTCTATGAATTTATATATATATATATTAGGTGTTTGTGGATTGCTTTAAAATGATTCGGAGTTTGGGTGTTTGAGAGAAAAATTATTGAAAGTATTTTATTTACTATCGATACAGATTTTGTAAATGCCTTACAGGCTTATAGAGTGTATTCTGTGTGATTGGATACATCCTAGAAGTCTCTGACGATTGTCACGTGTGGGATCCACGGGTTAGAGCATCATATTTCAGATCATAGACGATATGGTCCAAATCGGGTAGTGAACGATCTGGTCTAATAAGCAGTATATGGTTTCAGATTAGGGATGATGTGATCTCATACCAACATGTGATCTCTGCTCAGAACGACATGGTTCCAGACCAGTATACGGCCTTCAAATAGGAGACGACGTGGTCTCATACCAATATGTGGTCTCTATTCGAAACGATATGGTTTCAGACCAGTATGCGATCTTCAAATTGGAGACGGCGTGATCTCATACTAACATATAGTCTCTTCTCGAAACGATGTGGTTCCAGACCAGTATGCGACCTTCAAATAGGAGACGACGTGGTCTCATACGAACATGTCTTTAACAAGTCGCTTTAGCAAAAAGTTTATGTAAGATAGTAGTAAAAATCAATACATCAAAAATAGTAGAAATATGTATTCATAGTGAACAGTAAATGATGATAGAATGTAGACACAACCGCAAGCTTGAGTTATTGGGGCTCATTTTTTGGACATTCATCTAAGAACAGAAAATGAAATTATACCATCTTCTCACATGTCTCACCAATATCTACTAGCCGTTACTCAATATGTATATATATGTGGGCATGAAAACAATTTAATATATGTAAGTAAGAATATATAATAAAATCATACAAGTTGATTCAATAATCTCTTAGCTTATATACTCTTCGATATGTTTATATGTGAGATTATTTAACAAGTATTAAACATCTATATAAGTACCATAATTCTATAAAAATTATGCAGTTTTAATAGCATGCACATTCACAATTATTAGTTTTGTTATAGTAGATGTATTAACAACTTTCATGCAAATAACATTAAGATTTTATAATGATTACTAAATGATTAATATGTAGCTAGCATTTATAACTAAAATTGATAAGAAATAAATATTGTTAGAGAAACTTCCTTATGATGATACTTCTTTTGATGATATAGATGAAACTATCTCAGAATGAGACTTTGTGGAATGAGTCCTTGTTGGATGAGATCTTATAGTTGTTGAAAATTAATTTATGTAAAGGATCCAAAATTGTAGGCAATACTGAAGGGCGATTTCAGAAATTTTCTGTAAGTAAGTGATGAGTCCTCTGAGATGAGGCGGAGTCCTATGAGATGTTGAAATGATAATACTTCTTTTGATGAGACCTCTGAGATAAGGCGATGAGACATTTGAGATGAGATGATGAGACCTTGAGATAAGGCGATGAGTCATCTAAAATGAGAGATGAGACCTCTAAGATAAGGTGGTAAGTTCTCTGAGATAAGAGATGGGATCTCTGAGATAAGGCTATAAGTTCTCTGAGATAAGACGATAAATCCTCTAAGATGAGAGATGAGACCTTTGAAATGAGATGATAAGTCTTCTGAGATGAGAGATGAGACCTCTAAAATGAGGCGATAAATCCTCTAAGATGAGGCGATAAGTCATTTGTGATGAGAGATGAGACCTCTAAAATGAGAGATAAGACCTCGGAGATGAGGGATGAGACCTCTAAGATGAGACGATGAGTTTTCTGAGATGAGAGATAAGACCTCCGAGATGAGGGAATGAGTCCTCTGAGATGAGAGATGAGACCTTTGAGATGAGGCGATGAGACCTCTGAGACGATACAATGAGTCCTCTGAGATGAGAGATGAGACCTCTGAGACGAAGAATAAAACCTCTAGGATGAGGCGATGAGTCCTCTGAGATGAGAAATGAGACCACTAAAACAAATGATGAGACCTCTGAGATGAGGCGATAAATTCTCTAAGATGAGAGATGAGACCTCTGAGTCAAATAGGATCACCTCAGGTTAGGAGAGATCTCAAAAATAAAAACTTTTGTTTGTAGCTTGTATATAAAGATAAAGACTATAGAAAACCATCTCCACCGTTCATATCATAGAACCAGATTTGATAACCATATCAACTAAATTTTAGCACGATCCAACGGTTAACGAAGTCGTTCCTGTATTTTGATGATAACTGGATAAAATAGAAAAATCTGAAGCAATTTCCTCCTTTACAGGTCTCTTCTTCATGAACTGATCTAAAGCTATGGACATCAAAATTAAAACTTCACAGTTCATATCATACAAATCAATTTCAAAAACGTCCATACCAAATTTTAACACGATCATACAAATCAATTTCAAAAATGTCCATACCAAATTTTAACACGATCTAACGGTTAAGTTAAAAGCAATGGGATATTGAATATTTAGAGTTTGTTGGATGGCAAAATTATAGGTTACCTCTAGTTCAAATACCGATCTCTCCACCAGTATTTTTTCTCAGTAATTTATCCGTTGAAACTAAACAAACACATTCCATGACATGGAAAAAAAAATTTTGTTTCAATCCAACGGTGAAATAAAATAATCTATAATAAAGTTGAAAAGTTATGCAATCTAGAAAACCTAGCCAAAAAGAGCAAAAATTTTATGAAACTTTAAAATCTGGACTGGAGGATTATTATTCAAATATAAATGGTCCAAATAAATAAAATATATGACTGAAACTTCTATCAAAATTTGAAGTCAATTAGACGGTCGAAGAAGAAGATATCGTTGATGGACATAAGCCCAAAAAACTGACAGAAAACTAGATTGCTCTTGTAGGAAATCCACCAAAACTTCCTTTAGGAAGATTATTAATAAAATCCATTCGGTCAGATAAGCAAACTTTCTTCCACCAAAAAATTATATTAATCCAACGGTCGAATAAAAATTTACAACTGAAAACGATGACTATGATGATTGAAAAAATTTCAGAGTTGAGAGAAAAATTCTTCTATCTTCTTTGATTCGGTTGAAAAATGGCTTTTTGTAAGTATTCCCCACAGATGACGCCAAATATTGATGCAAAAAAAATGTCCGGTGACTTTCTTACACCAAACATCGAATCTTTCCATGGTAATAGTATGGTGGTTGAGGGATTTTTCTTCCTTTTGTGACTGAAATTGTATCTCTCCCAAGCTGCCTACATACCCCTTTTCTCTTTTTCTCATGCTTTTTCTTCTTTTTCTCTTTCTCCTTTTCTTTTTTTTTCTTTTGGTGGTGAAGAATCAAGTCACATATAGTTTTTCTTTTTAGGAAAGATGATGACTTTTATAAAGTTAGGGTGGCTAACTCTAGAGATTTTAGGATGAGTCTTATTAATATATGGCCATGCTAAATAATGGGCCTGGGCTCCAGTAAATTACCCAAACATAAGTATTTAAAAGTACAAAATATTACACTAATTCTTTTATAAAATCAAATATTAAAAATTAGATGAAGGTATTTATATTTATTGCAATAAAAGAAAAACTATAAACTTTATAAATATCTCTAAATGGACTTTAAATAGAATATATATACGTCGAGTATAAAAATTTATACTTAAATACACAATTCTGAATGTTATCGACACCGAAATACTTCGACTATTCTTGAAATCACCTGTAAGAGAAAAAATGATAAGTATACTATCGTACACTTAATGAGTGAAAATAAAATAAAATAAAAATAATATAAACAAATATAAAAATATTTGGAAGAAAAATATTTTAACTATCTATTTGAAAATATTTCAAGTATAAAACTATGATCTGTTTACAATAGAAATCTCATTGAATTTACTCATTTTTCTCGAAATTACTCTGATTAAAAATAATTTTGAGCTATCAGTAAATTTTTATATATACATTTAAAACCAATTATTATGTACAAATAAACAGTTCTTTTAATATATTACAGAAACATACATGTAATTTATCAAAACTGTTCCACTCACTGATGTTGGCCTTGAGTAATATGTGAATCCTCATAAGATTGTCCTCTATATTTCTGTCTAATGGACCACTCCATTATAAATGAGGTCATCACTACCTTTATACCGGCTCCATCGATATACTACTTTTCTGGATGATTACTGCCTCGATCTATCCCGGACTACTTAATTTTATAACTATAGATGACTCTCTGACCATAATATTATAATATAAAGTACAATCAAAACATATCGATATCAATTATATTTCCATATATGCAATATGTTCATAAAATCATTCTTTTCGTATAAGAAAGTTATTTATTAATAAATATATATCTAAATATATGTATTAATCTCAATCATCAACCAAATCATTTACATGCCATATCATTTATTTAAGAAAACTATACAATTTTAAATTAATCTTCTAACATTTAAAAGTAAGTGAAAACATTTAAAATTTAAAAATATTTAATAAAGATTTAAAAGAAAAATAATTAATTTTACTCACAATATAGTGAAGGTGAGCACCCCTGCTCAATTGTCACTCTTTGCACCTCTTAAGTGACTTTTGTACTAGCGTCATCACTTGAAAACGCATATATCAATGATTTCATTAATCTTCAAAATTAAGAATATAGTATAATCTATATACGTATAAATGAATCATAATCTGGGTATCTTAGAATCAACCTATCCACGTTTATGATATTTTTTTCGTTTTTCTATCATTTAATTCATTCATTCAATTAACAATCTATCTAACATCATCTGACCTAATTTATCAAAACAGATCATGGATGATAAATTTTGAATGAAACAATAATTTTTAATATTTATTATAAAGTACATTCTTTTGAATTCAAATTTTCTAACTGTTTAATTGTATATCCATCTATTATATGTCTTAAATAACCCATGACAACTCAAATTTTTGTAATAAAGAAATCAAATTATTTGCGGATGAACAATAATCCTAAATTACAATTTTGATCTAACAAAATTTTAATAAGTAATCGAGGATAATAATTTTATCAAGAAGTTGGTAAAAGCTGATAATTGTCAAATTGTCAAATTTGATGTTGATTGCTTGAAAATCTAAATTGAATTTCAAACTCTAATTTTTCTCTTCACTTTTCTTGGTTACTTTTGATAAAATGAGGGTTTTAAGATGTAGAAGAGTCTAAGAAATAATTGTTTTTGGTGTGGAATCAAGAATTGATTGATTGAAATTTAAGGAATTAAAGAAAATAAAATTACATAGGAAAAGAAGAGAAAAAACAGGGGAAAGGGAAGAAGGAAGAAGAAGCAAATAATTTCTTCAAATATTGAACCATATTCATGATATGGGGATCAAATTACTAAAATGCACTTGACTTATTAAAAAAAATTAATTTGGTTGAATGAATCGATTAATTCATTTGATCGAATTCAAATCATTCGAATGAACGGACCAATTTATTTAATTAAAATTTTTATAAGTTCTTGAAAAATTGTTGACCATTTATTTGATCAAATGAACTATGTCTTTTGTTTAATCGAATTGATTCAATTGTACCAATTGAAAAATTCATTCAACTGAAAATTTCTTAGTTTTCTGTCTCATTTTGAGTTATAAATTCGTTCAATTGAATTCCAGTTTTCATTTAGTTGAAATCATTTGTTCAAATAAATCATTGAATTTATTTGATCGAATGCTTTTTTTTATCAAATCTTCTCATGATCAAATTTTTAATTAATACTCGATATCTAATTCTATTTTTTTCTCCCCAAATCTTTTGAAATTTATATTAAAATTGAATCCCATTTCGAGGTCAACTAATCATAAACAATTTCTCAAATATGTATGTTATGAAAAATAATAAAAATATTATTAATTATAGATACAAGGTATTACAATTGAGCTGTACATTATAGTTTAAAATTAGTTTAATTAAGTATACAAAGTCAAGATTATAGGTCTTGCCATATATATTATATAATATAATATTTAATTTTTTTTATTATAATTCAAAATTTTTTGTTCTAAAATCTAATGTTTAGATATTATTACATTTATCAATTTCTTTTAATCATAGCATATAAATTTAAAATATCATAAAAATTTTAAGACGTAAATAAATTTTTTTTTAAATTTATAAGAAAAAAATATACCAATCCATTGCATTTGTATGCATCATATTTCCACTAATACAATGTATTTAATATCGCAGATGACTTGATAATTAACAAAAAAATATATATTCTTATACAACGTTGCTTGCATGTTATTATTAGAATGTTTATGTAATAAAATTTTCTTAGTTATATATTTATTTTAAAATTAATTAAGTAGGTTAATAATATTGGAAGATGATTATGTTATTGTTAACGTAGTTGGATAAATTAATCTGCAAAGGTCATTTTGGTCTTTTAAATAACTGAAGTAACAAACACAAAATCAAAATTAAAATTTATCAACTCGGATCTTTCAAAACATCAAGGCGAGACCACAAAAGACTCTCTCTCTGCTATAGTCACCAATTCTTTGGTTGTAATTATTAATTATTTTAAATTTTGTTAAATTTTTTAATTTATAAGAAATTAAAAAAAAAAAAGTGATAATTCGTATAATCGAATCAAATTCGAACCATAATTTTAAACAATATAAGTAAAATTTTAGTAAATATGATTAATCATATCTAAAATATAAATTTATATTCAATTGGTTTATTATTTGTGTATTTGACATGATTTTTTTTAAATTTTAGTTATTATTATTTTTTTATATGTAAGTCTAACATATTTTATTTTTATAAAAAATAATCCCATTGCATGACTCACTCATACATAATTTTTAAAAATAATACCAGACTCACTTATAGTTTTTTCTTAAAAATAATATTATAATTAGGTTTGATGAATGTAATTTATAAAATAGAAAATAAATATTAAACGAATTAATAAATTTAAATTTTAAATATGAATACATATTTGTTTAATAAATAAATAATATAAATTTAACTAATTTATTATTTGTATTATTTTTTTAAAATTCAATTTATTTATTCATATGTTGATTTAAATTTTTACTCTTATAAAAAATTAAATATTATCATAAAAATATTTTTAAAAAATTAAAAAAAAAAAATTGGCCTTGGGTAAACTAAACTCAATAAGATTTGGGTTTATATCAATATCCGTACCTGGAGAGTGGAGACTGTACGTTTGCTCATACTGGGTACGTCCCGGTATCAGGTAAAAAGAGGAGAATCCATTAATCAATATCAATTATCAAAAATTCAAAACGCAAATCATTTCCTTCAATCAATTCAACTAGGGTTAGGGTTTCAAAGAAAATGGCAACACAACCACCACCACAACGACAACAACATCAAGAACATGAAAATGCAAAACCAGGGCTAAGAAAACCAGTATTCAAGAAGGTGGACCAGCTGACTCCGGGAACCAAAGGCCACACGTTGATCGTTCAGGTTATTAACTCCAATTCTGTGTTGCAGACAGGACGATCGGTGTCTCAACAACTAAGAAGGACCAAAATTGCTGAGTGTCTCGTAGGTGATGATACTGGAACCATCGTCTTCACCGCCCGGAACGATCAAGGTATAATAGGAATGTTGACGTCATAATGTAGGCTATGTTGGATACTATTGCGCTGTTACTTAACTTCATGGAAATTGCTCAGTTAACTTTGAAACTATAAAGTTGAAAATGTTTGGTAAATTCCAATTCATTGTGGGATCAATTGGTTTATAATGAGTCGGACGTATAATGCGACTGTTTACGAGGAAACATATAGTGATTAGGCTTGGTTTCTTGATCAAATTGCATGATCTTTGAATTGGCTATTAATTATAAAAGAAAAGATCTAGTCTTGTGAATCTTTAAAGGTACGCCATATCCTCCATTGTATTTGACAATTCCTAAATTGGAGAAAACTTTCACTTAGATAGTGGTTTCGAGTCACTGAGAAGTGGTTTCTCGAATTACGTAGACACTTGGCGATGTTTTATAGGGTGGTTGGTGTACCACCAAAGCATGATGATGTGGTATGCTCGTCTGAATAAAGAAATTTTGGACATTCCCCTTTAATGAAGTAAAAATCTCAACTAGGACTTTATACAGTTTCCTGGCTTCGTTTGTTCTTTCACATTTCCTTCCATTGATGAGATATTAGAGAGAAAGACAGCTATGCTACAGAGAATGGTTCTATTGGGCTCGGCAAGCTGCCTTTGTTGCATGTGGTGATTGACGTGTATGATGAATTAATGACATTGTACCATAGCGAACAGGGGATGAGGTTTCTATCCCAACATTGTCCCTACTCCTAGAATCCGTCATTGTTTCATCCATGTAAACCTCAATCTTGAGTTTCGTCACTCCATACACAAGTGATCACAAATGATATCTCAGGGAAAAGATTTTAATCAGGAATCATTGGCAACTCAAAAAGATGTCTCTGCTTGGGTTTCCTTTTTATTGTTTTGCAAATATTTGTCAATGATAGGTTTACCTTGGTTGAAAAAAAAAATTATATTGGCATGGGTTGTGTGATCAAGGTTTTATAAGATAAGCCCTTCAGTCAATTCTCTAAGGTGTTTTTGAATTTTTTTATTTAGCTTTATTTACTTTTGGCATATATAATGTGGAATTGTTCAGTCGCGGGGCTTGTGATTCAAGCGCTGTCTAGACCTGACATTGTTTCTCTTTGATCTCATTTACTAAAGGGGATATAATTGTAGCATGTGCATATATTTTTTTGCTGTGTTAGAGAGAACCTGTTGCAGAGGATGCTATATGAAATGCTCTAGTTTGTTGATTATTTATGATTTGATTCATCAGAGTAAACTTTCCCTCTTTGATTTTGATGTTTATAACTTTATTGTCTTGCTAGTTGATGTGATGAAACCCGGTACGACTGTTATTCTCCGCAACGCAAAGATTGACATGTTTAAGGGATCTATGAGGCTAGCAGTTGACAAATGGGGCCGCGTGGAGGTCACAGAACCAGCAAATTTTGTGGTCAAGGAGGACAACAATCTCTCTCTGGTTGAATATGAGCTGGTGAATGTTGGGGACGAGTGACTGGGATCCTTGGCAGCCGCTATATGAAGATAATTGTAACTTGAAAAGGTTTTGAAACTTCTGATGTATGAAAATTATGTTCAAATTCCCGGGTAATGTGATACCGGTGTAGTTATGTTTTGTTAAATGGGTGGTATATGAAGTTTGGAATTGGATAATAGAATGCTGTTACTAAAACCAAAATGAGTACCGTTCCTCTAATATATAGCAATGTCGAGGAAACACTATAGTTATCCAAAACCAACAGATTTATTTTTTAAAATAGCTTAAAATTTGAGATGGAAGCTCAGTAGGTTAAATATTAATAGAAAACCGAGCAGGATTCCCAAAAAGTTGGTGCTATTTGAGTACTGGCAAATGTACTCTTATAAAATGAAACATTTAACTTACAATACCTTTTGTTTGTGTTTAAATTTGCAATCTTGTAAGATTGTTGTCCCACAGTCAATCATGATTATGCTTCCAACGCTGCTGCAGAAGTCATAAGATGGAGAAGTGAAGTGATGAAACACGTGCTAAGTGACTGTCTCCAAAAGTCGCAAAAGCTGGCTAGCACTTGAGACTTGAGAAAGTAAAGTCATGGGCATTGCCCCACAAAATGGCACGCCTAAATGTACACTCAAAAGATAAGATTAGGCATCACAAGAATAATATAATATCGAAGAAAAATAAAGATACTTTTCCAATGACCTGAGTCTTTGTTCATCATTTCACATTTAAATCTCTCTCTCTCTCTTCTCCTCGTCCTGAAGAAACACACTTTTCTCCCATAAGTGGAAGTTTCATCCATTACAGAGCAATTCTCTGTTTTTTCTGTGCGTGTGTTTGCTTATGAGATGCTAGAGCAGTGGCTTGGATTTTGCTATGGAGACATGGAGACTCGCTGATGAAGTTCACATCATTCAATTTTCATTTATAGAAATGGGTGGTATGGGAAAACTTATTCTTTAATTCTTTTCAAATAGAAGAAAGCTGGAAGTTGTTATGCAATAACGTAATTTATTTATTTTTAATTTATTTTAAAAGTGATTTTAATTAGAGTTGAGGGCAACCCACTTGTTTTTGATTTATTTTAAAAGAGATTTTACGTTGATTTGCAATACACAATCAAAAGCGAAGTGCTATGTATAATGATATAATGTATATTTGGTTTAATTTGCACAATATTGTAAATCTATATATCTGCAATGAGTTTTATATTTACGAAATCAGATTCTTGAACGTTCGGCAGAACATGTCTAATTGTCTGTCTTTACATATGAGATAATCTATGTATTTTGTATCGATGGATTTGGGATATTTGTCTTCTAAAATGCCTAATCTATCTTAGGAACAGGGAAACTAAGCTCTATTGGAAAATGTATTCAAATGAATAGGAAGAAGGTGAGATTTGATAGAAATGTCTCCAGAATTGCCATACTAGTCCAATTCATATAGAACCAAGTAGAAAACATTTGATAAATATGTTTTTTAAAACTTGCCGCTCGATGAATTAAGGAACAGAATTAGATTCCATAAAATTTTCCCATTACTTTCTAGTAAAATCATTCAGACATTCAGTTTTTGTTTGTGCTCAGATTACACGACTAATTCTTAACAGACACTCTGTTTTACTTCATGTATATTCTCTGCTTCCTCTTTTCCTTTATTATTTCCAATTAGTCTAGTAAACAGACAGCTTTGACATCATTGTAACAGCGAAGCTATTGAACGAATATCACTTTCTGCTGAATTATTAACGATGAAAATCTAGCCTCTAGATTGTTTTATTCAAGATTCATATTGGTTAACCCAAAGCTAAGATGAATCATCATAAACAAAGGCGAAGGGTTTAGCCAATGCACGCAACAAGACAATCCCTAATAAGGTAACTAAATGCAAGGTGAAACCATTTTTTGCAGCCTCCTTGGTCAACAGATTGTTCATTCCACATAAGGAACACAAAATCTCTGTGTTTCAGGCCCTGCTACCATATCAACCCAAAGCAAATCAGAGAGTACCATTGTTAATTCTCCAACCTTCCCTGTTAATAATAATAGATAGAACAAATTCTTTCAGCATATCTTTCAAAAGAACAAGTGATTTAAATGATCACGTAACAGACTAATTTTTAGAAATCCTGGGAAAAGCTGTTACCATCTCCAATGGGTTGTTCATCCCACATGATGATTGGCAATATTGGAAGTGTGCTTCCTATATACATCATTTCAGCTGCAACCTTCGCTTCCTCAGCTGTTAGATTAGCAGTTTTGACGCTTTTCAGATGCCCTTGCTCGACCAATTTGGGTGCTAGTTCTAGAAGTCTTTTTGCCGTGCATCCTCTGAGGATCTTATCGAAATAGGGTAACACAAGCTCCTTATCTTGGGTTATAAACGCCACATTAACATTTGGACCCTCGGCAATGTAACCGTGCTCATCGATCCAGATAGAAGCAAATGCTCCCTGATCTTCGGCTTCCATCTTTGCAAGGACATTCGGCAGATAGTTTACATTCTTTACAGTGGCAAACAGAGGTGGCTTCATTGGGATAGCGGATGTAACCACTTTAACCCCTTCTTTGCATTGGGAGAAGTCCTCATCAATGACTACAGCATAGAATGCAGCTGTTGGACAGCCTGAAGGTGAGAGCAAGAAATCCCCAGGTCCTGCACTCAACCAATATCTTAGAGTTCCTTTTTTGCATTGCAATGCGACTGTCAATTGCACAAGAATTCTTCGGAGAGTTGATCGAGGGAAGGGGGATGAAATCCTTGCTTTTGCAGCTGATCCAAGGAAGCGGTCCAGATGGGCATCTAACTCATAGAGATATCTGGCGGACGAAAAGACAAGTGAGAAGAATTTCATGAGAGCTTAACAGAGCTACTATTTCTAAACTTTGAAGCTTAAGAATGAAAATAAATAGATGAATCAAAGTAGTAAAATTGCATTATGCCTACCCATCTAAAATTATAGCTGTATCAAATACACCATGCCCTCGATGAACCATGTGATCATCTATGGGAACTACCATCATAGCAGGATCAAGAATAATTCCACCAAATACGCTTGAATACATAGCTGGATATGGTTTCTTTTTCACTGAACTCCATTTCTCATGGAGCTTTTCAAGCAACTGCTTTACACAAAGCAACAAGTTGTCAAACAAGGTCTCCAAACTCTTTAATTACTTAATTATCAATAATATATAAACTACAATGACAACTGACAAGCGCATAGAAAGAGAGTTCCGCTTGTTTATCCAATCTTGGAGACTATCAATTCAAAAACCATCCTTTTGATTACTAATTAATAACAAATAATCCATATAATTGAAATTTCACAAAACTTGCTACCATTACAAGTAATTAGTAATTGATCATAATTCATGGAGCACTAATAGGTTAACGTTAGACGAAATCAGGGAACTAGAAAAAATGGGGTTACGAGTTTTCACCTCAGACGATGATGAGAACACATGAGCTTTGAATTCACTGCCGTTTTCAGCATCAACTGTAGTCATCTCCTCTTCGAGACAAACAAGAAACAAAAAATAAAACTAAATTGAATGAGTCATGACCAAACATTATCGAAATCTGTGAACTGAAATTCTAACAAATAAAAGCAAGAGGAGTTACCAGATTTTTTATCAATAGCAATGAAGATAAGAAATGAGAGAGAGCTTTTTCCTGTGGAACGAAGAAGAGAATTCTCATATATACAACTACAAAGGACATTGTACAAGACTTGAACTGAAAATGGAAAACACAACAAAAATAGTGTGAATGACATGGAATCCATTTTTGTGTCAGCAGTTTGTCTTTCAGTGTTTGGAATATGATTGGGTAAGTCGTTTAACTTAAAAAAACTTTCAGGTTCCCGTCTTTTGTTCTGTCTGCATTTTGGTCATGGGATTTTTTTGGCTTCTCTGCTAACATCTTGAAACTACATGATTCTATCTGACTATCATGCAAAAACTAGATTCCAGATTAAAAAAAAAGGGCATCGGTACCAACCACTCTAATTAGGAGTGGTCGGCGTCTTATGATTTGTAATATTCAAAGTGTTATTCAGGCCGACGCACAGAAAGTAATTTGGCAAAATATTGGTATCATTTAGCCAAAGGATGGGATTCTGTCTGATTTTTTCAAATAATGATAATGACCACATAGACACTGAAATACTGGTAAAATAATTGATTCCTCATTCAAAAACAAATCTTTACAAATTGTTTTAACACAAAGACACGGCTAGATACAATAAGTAAGACATAAGGCAAGAATAGTATTGAACACCTAATTTTATGCTTACTAGAATTTGTAGTAGGGGTTTCAAATAGGAATATATATGCTTTCAAGTATAATGACAATTAAGATAAATGGATTGAATTTAACTCCACACAAATACGGTATAATTAATATTTATTTAACACGAATATATACAATTATTATTCGTGTTAAAAAATATAAATATGATCATCCTTTAAATAATACGATTATCTATTTAGATCTATTTAAATTATAACAAATAAATATTATAAAAATAAATCATATAATTAACTCTATTATTATAAAAATATGTTTATCATACCAATTACATTCATAATTCACAAAAATAAAATATGAATAAAAATTTCATAAGTCAAAGTGTCAAACCTATCAATTTTATTAAAATTAACCAATTAATTTCAAATTTAAATACAAAATCAAGTATATTAAAAAACGGGTATAAAACTAGCTCAAAAAAGTTTTTCAATCACTAACCCTTTCTTTACAAAGCTAGAAACCTAAGCAACATTCTTCATTTAACTCTCACTACAAGATAAAATTAACAAGAATAATTAAAAAATATTTTTCATAAGTTAAATTCATGCTTATTCCATCAAACACTCCATATTCTGAAACTATGCAAATTACTAATGTAACTATTAAGATGCATAGACATTAGCAACAATTTTTAAAGTTCAAATCTATTCATGAGATAGTGAATAATACCTTAGAATATGAATGAGAATCAACAATATTTATACAATAATCTGCTCAAAATAACCCATTTGCTTTAAAAACATACCAAAAAAATAGTAAAAAATCACTTAAATACAAATAATAAAAAATAAATATAAATAAGAATAAATAAAAAATAAAATAAAATAAAAATATAAGTAAAACAGTAGGATATACCTATCAACTATATGATTTATGAACAACGACCAAGAATTGTATTATTTTTTGAAGATAAAATACTAACGATGCTCAAGTTCAATATATCTTCAGTAATGTTATCCACTTTGGCACGGTCACTTTCTATAATAATAAGAAAAACTATTATTATAATTATCATATCTTATAAACAATCAAAAAAATTTAAATCAATTATTCAAAAAATAAATTATCACTCTCCTCACACAATCCGTCGGTCCTACATGTGACAATCGTCACAAACTCCTAAGACAAATTCAATTATCCCAAAATACATCTTGAGAGCCTGTAAGGCCTTTATAAACATGTTTAAAAAACGTTTATGCAACACTTCCAAATAAATCTATCCAAAACGCCCAAGCTCTAAAACGTTTTTCAATCAAACCTCAAACACTTCAAATTGTACAAGTTATTTAATAAAAAGTTCATCAAAATATTAAAAGGCGGGGTTAATTAATCCACAAT
>JAVXUL010000008.1:14963991-14987093 GCA_035590515.1 Trichilia minutiflora | reverse complement strand
TTACCTTAAGGATTGATTCAACTTATCAAGTAAGTATTAACTTGTGGCGTTAGTTCAATTCTTGCAAATATTTGCTTATTGTACTCTTTGTTACCAATTCCTTATTGTTTTAGGGGTGAAGGGTTCTTTTAGATTGATTGAATTTAGGTTTGGGAACAATATTTGAAACGGAGGTGATCTAGACTTTGATTCTAGGTTGTTGCCGTATCACACTATAATGAGATTAACAATGGTTATAATAAATTATCTTGGACGTAAAAATTTGTATGAAAACATCAATATAAATTTATGTAATACCGGACACTTAATGTGTATAAATCGCTATGGAAACTAAGAACGAATGTAATTTTTGTAAAGTCAGTTTTGGCACCATTTTACTTTTGTAAAACGTGCATATTATAATTTTTGATAATTTAGTTATAGTATGATAATAATGATTAGTTATCTGGATAAGATATTCAATAATTAGAAGTAAATTTGATCATTTTAATCAAGTGAAAGATTAAAAAGATATGATCAAAGTAGCATTACATATAGAATTGTGTTTTTTGATGAAAGAATACATCTAATGATAAAAAATATCATTAGAAAAAGAAAAAGATACAATTGTTCAACGAACAATTGTATTAATTTATCTATTTATTTGTTTATAAATAGATAAATAAAGATAATAAAAAATATATATAATTATATAAAAAAAATATGTAAGAAATCTTTAAGTATATCCAGAGAGAAATTTATAAAATTTATAAAATTTTTAATTCCAATATCTTTGGATTTTGATCATTCTTTTATTTATTCATTAGTCTAAGGATAATGTTAATAAATTCTAATATATTTGTCTACATAAATGATTCGTGTGGCAATCGAGATAAAAGAAATAACAAAATAATAATATCAGGATCCTTATGTTGTTACATATTTTTAAAATAAAGAGATATGTTTTTATTTATAACAAATAGATCCTCGAGATTGAAATAAAATAAAAGTACAAGGTTTGAGTATTTATAAAGTCTATATTTAATATGTCTCCAGCAAATCCGAACAGGATATGCATGCATTGATATCCTTGGCAAACCTAATTAAAAACAAGTAGTACAATAACCCAACTCAATAAAGTATGTTCCAGCATTGTGTTCTTATAATCAATGTTACATTTATGTGTTTTCAAATAAACTATTATTGGTATACAAATGTTATTACAAATTCAAAAAGACCTACATTGTAAAAAAATCATTTAATATACATAGAATTAATTTTAACTTCTCAAGACTACATGTTGTTAATTTAATAAATGTGTGAACATTGTTTTGTCTTCTTTTTCACTCCATTGTGTAGTAATATCATGTGTAAAAACACTGTCAAAAACTGTCATGTTGATCCCAATACTTAGTATTAATCACCATAAAAGAATGAGGGAAATTTATATCCCATTACTTTTATAACGTTGCATATTATTAAAATGTGTAATTCAATTCACGCATTGTTCTCAAGGCCATGAACCAATTGAAGCATTAGCATGGAGAACCGAGAGAGGAAGAGAAGAGCCGTAAATTTGAAGGCAAAGGGAAGCAATTCAGGTGGGCAGAAGCCAAAAACAGGAGAAGATCAAGGGGGTTTTTCTTGGCCCTTCAGGATAGTTCACTGTTAAGACACCTTAACAACTAGAAAAGGAATAGACGAAAAAGGAAAAGAAGGTGAAGTAATAGAAAGAGGAGAAGAGAGTTCTTGCAAAAAAAGGGTAGGAGAGAGATTTCTCTCAGCAGCCAGCTATAGCTAAAGCTAGAATGCAGATTGATGGTATGATTTGATGTAAAGCCTGGTGAAGGGTCATCTCAAAGTCCGAGCATGACGCGTCAAAATTTCATACAACCAATTTTTTTATTTTGATAGATGATAGATGGATGGATGGGATTGCTTAATGCATGCATAGTAAGGTTAATCATTTCACGATTTGGAAATTCCAACACAAAATATATGCTACAAAAAAATAGATATTCATATATCTGTCTTGTCTTTTTAGCTGTAAAATCAAAAAACAATTGCACGGGAAGTAATAAGCAAGAACCAACTAACAATTCTCAAACCCTTTTTCTTTTTCTCATATTATTCCCCATTTATTGATATGGTTTCAGAATACCCAGTATCGGTAATATTTGTTATCTTCTTGCATACCCTTTTGAATTTACAGTGTGTACTATCTTATTCTTAGTATACAAACCGAATAATCAGATTAATGTGGCAGTTATAATTATTTATCTTTAGTTCACTATCTCATGGCAATTATGGGAATTGGGTGCTTTCAATAAACTTGTTTTGTTCTATAAAATGAAATTCTGAGTTCAGATTATATATATATATATAACAACAAAAGTTGAGATCAGCTCCTTTTAAAATGATAATGAAAGCAAATTACTGTTGTCACGTGTGTTTGTGTGTATATATATATATATATTCTTCCGTAACAGCAGCAGCAGATTACAGCCATTTTTGATACGATTCTGTGAAAATGCTGGCTAATGGCATGTTGTACTTGGTTTGCAATGTGAGAAATACTAAGAAACAGTTAAATGGATCAATCAAATGAGCAAGATTTCGGCATCGCTGAGAATCCTACTGTTCCATATGTAAAATCTTTACAGCTTACAGCGGTTGAAACATGAATTTCAACAATAAGAATATATATAACTGGAATTGATTGATGGTGCACATTAATAATTTTGTTTTCAAATGCAAAGAGCCATAGTTTAAACTTGAAAATTTGACAGAGAAGAGATGAGAATTTAACTCTTTTACAAGATGGGATTAAATTCAAGTACGAGTAATCGAACTGTCACCAAAACTAGCACTCGGCATTGAACACAAAGGCATGGTGTAGGGGCCTGTCCCTGTTAAGTCCTGTCAAAATTTAGTATGCAAAATCCACCTGAAAATGGAGAGTATTTTTTAAAAGTTTGTACGGATACTTATACATCAAGAAACTGATGATCATGATAATTTCAATAGGTATGCAAAGTCCAGCTACAAAAGCTAAGCCTGAACGGAAGGAAAGGTAGGGTAAAAGCACTTTTGCCACTCCCTGTGAAATTTTTTTTTGTCTTGTGTGTCAACTGTTGATGTGCTTTACTTAACATAAATATGGTGGGTAACTAGCTAAAGCTGCTGGGTTCTCAGTCATCCGCATTATTAGTGATTTTCAGAAGCATAAGCAGACCCAATGAACAAAAACACTAAAACAGATGATCCATTCAGCTGTTAACCCCAGAAAGATTTAGAGAAAAAAATTGAGTGTGAAAGTCAAGACATGAGTTTACTTGCCTTACATTCAAGTTGTAAAACATTATAAAGCAAATACCTTGAAAATATACCGAAATGCAGAGTATATACGTACATATATTAAAATAAAGAAAGATGGTAGATATATAGATGATATGAAGGTGGCGTGTAATCACAAGGGTCTCTGTCAAGTTCGATAATTTAATCTTGTACTGTGCTGACAGAAGAGATATGAAACAGCTTTATCGATACGTGGTGAAATCTCTCTTCATACATATAATTTTTATTTTTTATTTTTTATCTTTTTTTATCTCTCAAAGGACCCATCTCGTAAAACTACCTCTTGTTCCCTCCTTCATTTTCCTCACAAATAGAGAATACCTGCACACTTTCTCACGCACGCACGCATAGTCGCATACTCAGTGCAGGACCCCACAGATCCCACTCCCCAGAGACATACATCAGCTTCTCTCTCTAGCTATGGTGTAATGATAGCAGCAGAGGCCAGAGAGAGAACAGGCAGAGAAAACACAGATATTTCCAACACATAATCATACCTTATTATTATTATTATTATGTAGTATTCACCTTTTCCTTCTGTCACTCGATTAATCAATTCCCTAAAACCTATATAACGACACTCTTTCTATCCACCCCAGCCACTCCTCAAAACTCCTTTTTTTCTCTCATCCTGTTCCCTTTCTTATGATCCCATGCATCTTTTTTGTGTGCTAGCCAGAATTATTTTTCTATCTTTGCTTTCTTGAAGAGTTTAAATCCATATCAAAGCTTTTTTTTCGGATCCCTCCATATCAAAGCTTGCCTCTTCAGTTTTTGGTTTTACTTCTCGTTTTGAGTTTTGTTTAGGTGTTTTGTTCATGAATACCTACAATTACTTTGATAATAGTGATGCCAATTTGCCTCCTGGCTTTAGGTTTCACCCAACAGATGAAGAACTCATCACTTACTATCTGCTTAAGAAAGTCCTTGACAGCAACTTCACTGCGAGAGCCATTGCTGAAGTTGACCTTAACAAGTGTGAACCTTGGGGGCTACCTGGTAAGATGCATATCTTTGTCAGCAAAACCTACTTCATTTGTCACGCAGAAATACTAAACTGATTTGGAAGTTGTGACATTTACTGTTTCTTTGTGTATGTGCGCTAACAGAGAAGGCAAAGATGGGAGAGAAAGAGTGGTACTTCTTCAGCCTGAGGGATAGGAAGTATCCAACCGGGCTGAGAACTAACAGAGCTACAGAAGCTGGTTACTGGAAGGCTACTGGGAAAGACAGAGAGATCTATAGCTCCAAAACTTGCGCTCTTGTGGGCATGAAGAAAACTTTGGTTTTCTACAGGGGAAGAGCTCCTAAAGGAGAGAAAAGTAACTGGGTTATGCACGAGTATCGCCTGGAAGGCAAATTTGCTTACCATTACCTTTCCAGGACGTCCAAGGTTATCATCTAAATTTAGTTCTTTCACTATCTTGCACTAAATTTAAACCCGATGATCAGACAGAGAGAAACATTTCATGAGTTTAACTAGAATATGATCAATGATATATCAACAATATCGAACTTTCTCACGGTATGAAAATTTGTGCTTAATGGGTTTTGATTGATCACTTTCGTTTCCTCATCTGTATCATTTTTATGAGTTTTGGTAAAGCTTTTACGATTTGCAGCTGTTTTTTTTTGGCTAAGTTTAGTTATGTTCAAGATGGTACAGAGTACTTCTAGCAGTCTGTCTTTCCTGGGCTTTAAATTTAATCGTCTTTCCGCTGAAACCACTCAGCCAATTTATGATCAGTTGATGCATGATAATAAGCTGATATTGGTAGTTACTGTAACAGTGCACCTGATTAATGTTGGCCGTATGCTGTTTTTTTATTAAGGTCATGGAAAGGTATTTGCTCAGACCTTTTATCAGCAGCATATTGCGAAACTCTTGTCGCAGAAAATACAAACCTTCTTGTTTCCCTCTCTTTCATATTTAATCTAGCATTTTCATGTCCCTGTTCTCCTTTAATGATTTTTGCAACCAATTTGTAGCGTTAAATCCCTTTCAATGGCATCCAACTTCACTGCTGTTAAAGTTAAGACTGAGAATACGTGGCTTTCAAATCTTGAATCTTCGCTTATATTCACTAGTCCTTGAGCATTATGTGCTTGCAAAAGTACAAAACTATCTTCACTTTGTGGTGTTAAGTTACTGTATACTATTAATCTAGTCTTACATCAGACTTCAAACAGCACCTTAAATGACACGATATTTGCCAGCATGAATTTGCCTGGTGTTATCTTTTCTCAGCTTTTTCTAATCAAAATTTTGTCAAGTATTCACCCTCTTTGGCTTATTCTTATGTTTCTTAGCATATAATTACCATTCCATATAGCTAAAGAAGTACTTTTTTCTGGGTTCACTTTGCTTGCCATGATAAGCAAAACAACCTTTTATCATTTCATGTCATCATGTAAGAGAAAAATCTTCTTTTTTTTTTTCTTTTTTACTTGCTTTTGTTACTTGTTAATATATGTAACAACTTTTTGTACTTTTTCAGGATGAGTGGGTGATTTCAAGGGTGTTTCAGAAGAGCTGCGGCGCCATATCCGTCGGGAACTCTGCCAAGAAAACTCGTCTGAGTTGCACCATGTCAACGTCTTCCACCCTTAATCACTCCTATCCAGAACCAGGCTCTCCTTCATCCGTTTCCCTCCCACCTCTTCTCGATCACCCCACCGGTGCTACTGGCGCAACTGCTGCCAATGACAGCTGCTCATACGACAGCCACGCTCCCACCGAGCACGTGTCCTGTTTCTCCACCATTGCAGCCGCCGCAGCCTCGGCAACTGCCACTAATCTCAACGCTGCTTTCGACTTCACTCCACCACCACATTCCATGTTCAATGCTGCTGACCCAGTTGCTCGTTTTGGAAAAAACGTTGGGTTTTCTGCTTTTCCCAACCTGAGGTCCTTCCAGGAGAATCTCCAGTTGCCGTTCTTTCTGTCACCTCCTGCGATGGCTCCTCCCTTCCAGGGTGGCTCAAACTGGTCTATGACGATGCAGGAAATTGGAGGCGGTAGTACCGGTGGCGGGGCTGGTGGTGGCGGGGATTCCGGTACTAGGATGACTGTGGGTCCCACTGAGCTTGATTACATGTGGACTTACTGATGCTGCAAGAAAACGAAAGCAAAGCGCGTATATCTCTCACTTTCTTGGCAATTGGGAGGTTTCTATTTCTGGTGCTTAAGCTTTTCTTAATGAAGGATGTGTATTTAATTAATGTTTCTAATTAGATTTCGTACTAAAATTACGTTGTTGTTTCTGGGTTCGTATGTACTAATCATGCTTAGAATATTGGTGTTAGCTGGTTAATTTGCGCGGTTTTATATTTTATATTTTATATTTGGTGTAAAAAGTGCTTTTTCTAAAATCGCTTGAAGCAGTCAAAAGCACTTTGGTTCGTAAGCAACAGATCACCTATCTTCCTGTAACCAAAATGCATCCTGAGATTTAATATTTTAATTTAATTTAATTTAATTTAATTACTTTAAAAGGAAACCACGTGTGTTCCAAAAGATAGTGACTTATTTATGTTTAACTGATGTAATGTCCAAACCGATATCCACTTCCACTACCAATGTGATGTTATACATTGATTAATTTTTTAGCTTTAATGACAATCATTTCCAAGGAGGTCGGACACATAAACATCCTATTAAATAGTTAGTTGAAGTTAGGTGAATAGTGGAAGCAAGCATGAGGTGGGCCTACAATGTATAAATCACAACTACACAGAGACGAACTTCTCTTATTTCATGTATGAGGTTAGGGTTTTCGGGTCTAGGATAATGTAGCTATTTCATTCTATGTCCATAGCTATTGCTCCTAATTTTGCCCACTTGACGAAGGGACAAATTTAATATGATTCAGTCTCCTTGGCATTTCATGTCAGCTCAGCTATTATACAATATTATTATGACAGTGTTATAATTTAGCTATGGCCGACGCTACAAAATTAAATGTTTGTCCCAATTCTGGGAGTTAACTTCTTCGTATCGTCTTCTTTCTAAGATATGTTGACTTAAAATTTACTATGCTTTTTTGACCTAATATTCACTGTTTTTATAAAGTGTCGAATACCTCTTAATGCAATAAATTTAATGGAATAAAATCTTTGTCAAAAAAATTATTTGATACTTTTGAAAGGAACAGAGGAATCGAAGTTAAAAAAACAACAACCTCGATTAGCCCTAATTCAAGTGTCCGAATACTTCACAATTTAAACTTCTATGTTATCATTGGGTTGGGAGATCCAACTTTGAAGAACAGAAAAGAAAACTGAAAACCTACTGCTGTTATAATAGTTGCCTATCTAGCTAACATTATTCCCATCCTGCACAGAAATGACAAATACGTAGCAGTCGAAAGAAATCAAAGTGTGCTAAAATTTCACATACAGCTATGTGTTTTCTGCTTCAGCTTCTTCTGTTGTTTCTTCACAAGAGAAATTTTAATGATGGTGATGATGTGAGAATGGTCAACTGTGGACAGCAGATGCAATACAAATTAAGGTTGAAAATGGGCAAGTCATCTGTGTGCATGATTGGCAATGCAATCAGTATGGTAACCTTTTGGGTGTTTTTTGTCATTGGGACCAGAAGAACACGGTCTACAGCTTGTGCACGGAAATAGTATAGCACGCTATGTACCATTTTTTTGCTAAGTTTTGTAGTTTTAGTGTATTGGATTCTGCAAATTTCAGACGGGAAGATGTTAAATCTTGTTGGACGGTTTGGATTGGCATGGATTTTGAAAATAGCATATCGGTTCAAAACAAACATCCGAAACACCAAAAGCTAGGGTTTCGATGTGTGTAAAGAGAAAGAGAAAAGAGAATTATAATTATCAGCATAGCTATCCCTGCTTTGACATGAAAGTATACATTGTTTATAACATTTAGTGAATTTGGCTCTTTAATGTTTTCCTTTGAAGTGTCTTCTTTTCTTCAGCTTTTTATATTTTGCTGGTGTTTTTTTATGTGGGGAACTGATGCAATTCAATATAGGAAGAGAAAACCATGGGATGATGATTGATGAAGCCATAAAATTATGTCTCTTTCTGTTTTTGGTAGAGATTGATGGTAGAGACGTGACAAGAAATGTGAAAAGTAGAAAATGGGCCATTAGAAGCCCTGCAAATAAGATGCAGGGCTAGAATCGATAACCTGTCTAAACAAAAATTGTCGGGTTTTTACATAGATATCGGGGCTATTTAGCAGCATTCTTCCAAATTCCAAACAAAGATTTAACTTATGTTCTTTGTCCAACATGGCGACATCTAGCATCAACAGCAGACATTGGCAACTTAGTAAGGTCGAAAAATTTTAAAAAAAAAGAAAAAAAAAAAAGAAACAACAGCTAACATGTATACAAAGATTGATTTAAGACAATTACAATTTAAATGTGACATCATTTTTAATATTTTATGGCACTAATAATATAATTATTTAATAAAAATATATTATTTACTTAATTTTCTTCTCACTTATTAAACTATTTATTGTTTGATTATTTGATTTTAAAATAAACGTGCAAAATATTTAAAATTTATTAGATGAACGTATGTGGTGGGATGAGTCCTATTAAATAAAATTTTTTATAAATAACGTCAATAAATGAATAATTTATTTACATTTTTTTAAATTTATAAAGAAAATAACCGGATATCTAGATGAACCGGATTTCTTTTCCCTATGCTATAAATTGTAACGAAAATTTGGATCGGTCGCTCCATGTATATCTGAGATTGTGACACGCACCCAAACACAGTTGCCACGCGCCGTTTTAGCTGTATATTTGCCTCCAGCTTTTCTCCGCAATCGAAGACTAAAGCTCAAGCCCCAGTTCTTACTGTAACAGCCATGGACGAAGAGTTCGAAATGGACGATACGACTCAGTTATTAGACTCAGCTTCTGATTTTGCTAATCATCCTGGTAAACGTTCATCACATTTAGTTTTTGTTAATTTTTCCCATTTTTATATCTAAACTGGATTATCTGTTTTTAATAACTGCATTTAAGGTGTTCAAAATGATGCCGCAGCTAAGGGATTCCTCGATCGTTTTCCTCTTCCGGTCATAATCAAGTACCTTCAATTTGATCTTGGCTTCGTTTCCTTTTTATGTTTATTTGTGAATGATTTTGGATAGTTAATTAGTTATTTTAGGTAATTTGAATTTGATTCAGTAATGTAGTATGGTTTGATTTTATAAATTGATAACACTAACAGTATCAACTTAGACATTTTTATTTTGTTTTGTATCTATATTTTTATATTTTGATATCACATACTAGATAAACTATGAAATGTATGACAAGCGATTTCTAGATTGCGCTTGAGATTTTTTGATTGAGCGAAGCTTGATCAGCCTTGTTTCTGGATTTGCTTTTTTGGATACTAAGTTATGAAGTTTCATTTGTGGACCTCCATAAAATAGCTTTCAATAAAGATTTTCTGAATTCGGCGTATTTCAGTTTTGAAGAATATTTAAATTTTAGATTGGATTAGGCTTCATTTGATATTGAGGTGCACAACTGCTGTGGGACTGAAGCACTAGTTGGCAAATATTAATGGAAAAAAATTAATGAAATGCTCCTAAAAGTTGATGTTACCGCAGAATCACTGCAATCCCTAACAAAGCCTTAGTTGTTTTCGATTATATATATATATATATATATATATAAATTTAAATGGTATAGCAATTGACATATTCTTCTACTGATCGATCAAGAGGTTTTGTGTTTGAATTTTGCTGCCACCTCACTAGTCTGTATTTTTGTTTGTAGTTGAATTTGGTTTTAATGTCATCTCTTTTCACTATTTGCAGCGTGTTACAGACAAAAGCTGATGTACCTGGTTTAGAAACTGCATTGGTTACATGTCTAGAGAGGATATTTAAAACAAAATATGGTGCCTCTCTCATCCCGCATTACATGGTAAGTATGCCTCATTTCCTTATGCAATCTTCCTTAGTTTTTTTTTTTGAGTGTGTGTGTGTGGATGGGATTTATGCTATTAAACAATTTTGTTTATGCTTGTTCTAAGTACTTGCTGTCTATTAGGCTTTTGTACAAGTTGGTCTGAGAGCGGATTCTCAAGAAGTTAGAAGTTTAGCTTGCAAGACTGTGAGTACATTTTTGTTTTTCTTGAAGTTTCTGATAGAAATCAGACTTGTTATGTGCACTTTATGTTTTCCGGTTTTAATATCTAAACAATTTTATTATTTCCTATTCCATTTATGCCTTCTTGCTGCATAGGCTGTCTTCTTGCTTTTCTGGTGCTGCATTTGTTCTAGATTTCCCTTAACATTAATATCCATGTAAAGTAGATTAGCATTTCTTGCCCATAGAATCATGGAGATGCACACACCTGGGTACTCACGCACATGCACCCGTGCACTTAGGTTGTAACATGACCATTCTCTTCTTTCAAATCAAAATGATAGACCTTTCTAGCCTGCCTCAAGGAATTTTCAGAATGAAACTTTTATAGTCTGTCTTGGTTATGGATTAAATTGAATTAATTGCTGGTTATAAGTCTGAGCTTTAACTTATGTATGCCCTAATACAATTGGTTTCCATTAGCAATTTCCACTGAGTTCCTATCTGTTTTCTCTTTATTTACGCTTGAGTGTAGATTAGTTATGATATTTATTTTGCAAGATCATGCGGCTACTGCATTGCCAGATCCTTGGAGTTAATTGTGACTGGACTGTGCTTAAATTCAACAACTTTAGCCTTTATTTACCATAAAACAATCTAGGTCAAATCCTTGAAAATTGTTCTTTCTGAGACTTAAGAGGGTACAGGGGAAAATCTGCTAGTCAATTTCCTCACTCTCACAAAGAATAATAGTGCAGTGTAAGCACTTCTTTGCTCATTTTGCTTCATACTGAGAGTGAAATGCCCGATCATTGTTTTTGTCAAATTGCTTGTTGGTGCATTTGCCAATCCAAATGATGCAACTTATTGGAAAGTTATGGATGGATGATTTAGTGTAAATTATGGTTGCTTGCTGTTCATTGTGCAATGTAACTAGTTTAACAATGAAACATTAATGCATTTCTTACACTTTTCATATACAATTGATGCTTCCTTTGTAAATGTTATTTGCTTTCCCGTAACATCATGCCAAATACATACAGGTTACTTGCCTTCTGGAGCATTCTGATCAAGAGGCTTCCTATGATATACAGCTACTTATTGATTATGACATATATCCACTTTTGCTTGAATGCCTAATTTATGGGTAAGAAATTTGATTATCATTCTACGTCTTCAGTTGAAATAGGCCTTCAATTTGTTGTTATAATAATTTTTGTTTTTATTTTTCTTATTGATTTTATCATTTCCTGCTTTTGAAGGTTTAACTTTGGCCTCACGTGAGGTCAGAAAGAATGGAAAAAGTGATGAGGACTGATGAAATGCTTAATTTAGCTATAGAGTTCTAGACAATGACTCTTTTTTCATGGAGAACTTGGTCCCTGATGTTGCATAATTTGACTTTGATGTTTGAGTTTTGACTAGATATCAATTTATATTTTTGCGTAGTTGTTTTCCATATATATATATATATATTCCATATTTGTTAGATACCTAGAATATCAAGATGGACTTAGGGTTAGTTTTTATAAATAAGGTTTTTATTTGTTTTACATATTTTTCTTCTTCAAATTCATTTCTTTTGGGATAACCTTGTTGGGAATCTTCTTTGTGCATTGGAAGATACTGAGTCTTTTATGTTAATTTATTTTTCCTGAATGTATCCTTCTGTGCTCAGTTGTGCATCGCATCGCATTGTTTTTAGTCCTTGTGAATTTGTATCTTTCTTTACATAAACTTTATTGTTAAGAGTAGATTTTGATGACCTTTACAGCTATTGTTGGGGGATTGCATATTAGGGATGAGCTGAAGAAAGTTTCAAGGACATTGTTTAATTTTTTTATGTTCTTATGTTGATTTATTATGTTATCATCAGTAACAAGGTTCAGATTCTCTGTCTCTTCCCAACTCACCCCCCTATAATATAAAGATAAGCTTACGTAATCTTACAAACATGCGTACATCATTTTTGTGGGATTATTGATGGGAATAGCTTTGCAGAGGAAAAGGAAAATATGATTATGTTAAATACCTTAGTATTTTGAAGGAGTTATGTTCTATCATGTCAGGTCGGGGAGGGGTTCATAAAACACTTAAATTTGGGGTTGAAATATTTGTAAACCCAGAATACTTAGGATAAGAGTGCATTTCTTTTCTTTTCTTCAGGCACAACCCCCCTTCTCTTTTCTAATCGATCTTTTCCATATTCTAAATTTCTTTGGCATTGTTTGACAACTTATATATTATTGAGTCTTTTCTCTCCTTAAGAGTTACCTTTACGCACAATCATGCATTTCTTTCTTATCTGTAGCAATGAACAAGTTGCAAATGCATCAATTGAGGCAATAAAGAAGTTAGCCAGCTTTCCAGAAGGCATTGTAAGAACTTGACCATCATTATTCTGCGCTGTTAGGCTTACTTCTAGCATTTGCAGGCTGATTGGTATTAATTCAGTTTACTAACACTGGAATGTAAATTTTATGGAGGAAATCATCTTTCCATCTAATAAGAGTGGAGCTACACACCTTGGAAACTTAGTAGCGCAATGTTCGTCATTGGTATGAGAGTTGATTCCTCTGCTTTATTAATTTCAATAAGTGACAAGATGTTTATGTCACTAGTGATAGTACTCAAAATTAGGAACTGCATTCATGACGCAATTGTAGAAACACAGTCATGTTTGTGATTTCTTTTAAGCCATGGAAACAATTCCAGTGTCACTACAAAATTATCAATTACATTCATTTCTTTCTGCATTCAATAGGTGATTATAGTTAAGATAGTGCTGAGGCTTGCTTTTATGGACACAAAGGACCTTTAGCAATGTTTTTATTAAGTCATTGAGCTGCACAAGTCATAGTCATGCATTACTTCATGAAGGTTCCCTTATAATCCCACAAAATGATTTCAGGGACGTGTGCGGGTTTTGTCTTTGATTGTGAAGCTATTCTCGGTTTCAAGATCTGTGGCATCACAGATATATAAATCAAATCTGCTTATTTTATTGGAGGAAGGAGTCAGCAATGTAAATGATACACTAGTAACTTTAAGCATTTTGGAGCTCTTGTATGAGGTTGGCTATTGATCAAATACATTAATAAAATCTCTTTCTCCCCTACTTCTTCTTATGTGTTGTCTCCGCTTATTGCCAGTTTTTTATTTGCTGACTTCCATATGTATGTAATTTCTTACCAGCTACCTATAACAGTTATACCCTGTTATTTTCAAATACTTTATATTTTCAACTGGTCAGCTCAAGATTCTGATACGAACAGCTCATTTTTGAATCACCATTCTTACAACACAAAATTGGTTCTTTTATTTTTCTGCTTTCCACTGTCAATTATCCTATACTGATGTTAATTTGTTTTTGTTACAATGGATGAAGTTGGTAGAGATCCAGCATGGTACAGAGTTCTTGTCTAGGACCACCCTTCTTCAGTTGCTCTGGTCTATCATTGGGTACTTAATTAAGAGTTACTCTCTTTCCATTTTAGTTTGATAAATTACTTATATGCTTTATAAATTATTATTTTCCCCCCTTTTTCTTGGTTGATAGCAACTCCGCAATGGAAACAATTTTAAGATCACGAGCAATGATGATAAGTGGAAGGCTTCTATCCAAGGAGGATACACACATGTTCATTGATGAATCTAGTAAGACAAATGCTCACTCTTGGAGTTCCATGTTCTAATGTTTGAATAGATAGCAATTATATATTTGATGAGCTGTAGTCCAATTTTTCCAGAAATATAGAAAGATGTTAGTGGTACTAACCATTCTGCAGTGTGTGATTACAATTCAGCTTCCTTGATGTATGATTTATGGAATATTGATATGTTTCTTTCTTAAAACAAATTGCCTTTGGTTTGTATCTACGTTCTGTTTGGTGCTCATACGATACCTTATTGACCATTCAATCCATATGATTTTTGGCTTGCACCATGGATGCTATGAGTTCGTTTAGTGAAATGGCTGATTAATGAAGAATGGTTTGAATAATAAGTTAGTAAACAGTCTGACTGTACGGCTTTAATACTTTTTTCCTGCTAATGTATATGTGCAGATTTTTTGATTTAGAAAAAGCTCCATTGTTTGATTACTCTTCTTATGGATGCAACTGTTTGTCTATGATTAATTGGTTGTTTGTAAATGTACTAATTTTTCTTGCCAATTCAGGCATAAAAAATGTGATTTCAGCAATTGATGGAAGACTAGGAGTTGTGGAAAGTCCAGATACTGATGAATGTGAATCTGCACTTGAAGTATTGGGTCAAATTGGGTCATGTATGTCACTACCTGTTATGGACGTCAATCTCAAATTATTCAGTTTGGAAACTTATTAAGTTGTTTTATGCAAGTAAATGATTTTAAAATTCACTTCCAAATTGCTAGCTTGACCTATCTTTGACAATTCTTGATTTACTTCTACTGATCTGTGTTGTTTTTAGCAATTCAAGGAGCTAGCTTGCTACTTTTGAGTTTGCCACCAGCTGCAAGACATGTTACTGATGCTGCTTTCAATAGGCAAGGACATGGTAAACAGTTGGTGAGTACTTATAAAATTTGTACTGTGGCTCTGTAATGAGATTATTGTAGCGGAATACTTCTGAGTTATTCTCTTGCATGATAAAATTTGTCTTGTTCTTTGTCAATTTTTTTTGGTAAATAATGCCCCATTGGCAGTTGAAGCATGATGTATAGCTTATATTGACAGCACTATCACTTAAATGGGAATAAGAATTATGTTTAAATAATCTAATCTGGTAATACTTGGGAAAGTTCTCAATGCATTTCTAAGAAAACTTGTGATCGCAAACAGGCTGCTTTGCATGGTCTTGCAAACATTGCAGGAGAAACTCGGTCAGAGGAAAAAATGGTTTTAAATGCTAGTGCTGAAGAAAGTCTTAGACGTTTGATTTATGAGGTAGCATCCAGGAGTACAAAATTGACACCATCAGTAAGTTTGATAGTTCTTGTTTTTGTACTTGTTCCTTGCATTAATTTGGTGTGGAAGCATTGGCATAACTTTCCGTATTTGCTATGAGGTCACATCACTGTATCTTTTGCATTATTTAACAAGCATTTTTATGAAACATTAAGTAAATAATCTCAGTTCTTTTGTTTGAGTGCAGTTTTTAATCAGTTTATTGTAAATTTCACACTTCCTGTAAAAGTCCTTTTTGGTACAATTGGCAGGGTCTCTTTTTATCAGTTCTTCAACAGGTGACAGAAATCCGATTGGGGGTGAGAATTTTACATCCATTATTTACAAATCAAAATTTTACTTACTAGCATATACTTTCCTAGCCTAAATAATTAGTTGAATCGGATCCATGCAAAGCCATATATTTTTCAAGTGTATTTATCTATAGTTATTGTGATTATTCCTCTTTCTTTTGTTCGTCTCTACCCGCTTTCTATATTTTGATGTTTCTCGTGTATACTTACTCAAACTAGAGTTTCTCCAACTCTCTTATTTTGGTGTTTCTTTTGGATAAAGATAGTAAGTTTCATTTGTTAGGGAAAAATTTAACGTAAAAGAAACCACCCCGCACCCCCTAAGTGTTTGGGCACGTGTTTTATTTACTATTATTCTGCTTTAAATTTCCTTTTGTAGATTTATTATGGCTTAATTTTTTCTTTTGTAATTTGTGATTTCATAAACACCTTTGGTAAATATTTCTAACCAAGTCAATATCTGAACAATAAAGGCCTGGTCATTCACCAGTCTAGTTTTTGGTTTATTATTTATTTATTTATTTATTGCAATGGGAATTGATCTTTGCTTATAAGATTACTTTACTATGATTCTTTGTTGTTTACTGTGAGGTAAGTCGTGCATGCCCACAAACTCTTACTTCCATCCTAATTAGGATAGATGTTATGTTATGGTCAGTGCCACTCGTAATTTGAATCCTAGCTTGTTGACCAGGATCATTGCTGTATTTTTTCACTGTGCTTTGAAAATTGTAGCTTTTCTCTCATTGTTGTGATACCAAAAGAGAACATAAGCACTTAAACTATGTTTTTGCCCCTACAAAAGGGCTGAGTACAGTGGACATGTGCTCAGTATCTAAGTGAGAGGACTTTGGTGTGTGAGCTGGTGAAATTGTTACTATGAACCTAGTTTGTACTCTAGTGCTCTAGTTGCTGAAGACCTTGAATCAGATAAATTTAACGCAGCATTATCGTGTTAATATATTCAGGGATACAGAATGATAACAGGGTTGGTGGCTCGGCCATGGTGCCTGATGGAGCTTTGCTCAAAACAAGAAATAATAAATATTGTGACTGATGCAAGTACGGAAACAACAAAAATAGGTCAATTTCTCTTCCCTATTACCTCAAGTAGTGTCTTTGCATGTAGATGGGTCATTGTTTCTTAACAATTTTGCATTTTCAGAAGTTGATGTTTATTTTTGCCTGAAGTTCAGTTTCATATGTTCTTATTCTTTTTGAACTGCATTATGTACTTCATATAGCTACATACATATTGGTCATTTCCTGAAGGTTGTTACTTGAAATATGTGAATGCACTTTCAATTTAATCTGTCAATTGGAAAAATGTATTGAGCATTTTAACTGTCGATTTCAGTTCACAGCTAGCTAAATGTATTCTAATGGCTTGATCTGAAGGAGCTATGAAAGTTTTGTATCAGGATTTTCCGTATAGCTTGTCTCCACCAGTGGTAAAGCAAACCAAATACTTAAGTTTATTTTGGGAAAATAATTTTGCTGTTATAGGAAATTGTATCATGGGATTATTCTTGATTGTTGATACGGAAGCTACATGAAACAGGAGAGCATTTGAAATGGAGTTCATTTTGACTTTCTAGTAATTGTTAAACTTAGGAAAAGGAAGTGGATCAAGTTGAGATATTGAATTGAATGTTTCTGAAGGTAATAGAACAAGTTTAGCTGTTGAAGTGAATGTTTGTGAGATTAGTTTTTGGGAAGTTTGCATAATATATTTATGCTTTGGTTTTGTAATAGCATCCACATGTGTTCTTACATGCATGTTATGCAGTCCATTGCTGAAAGTTTGAGCACTTCTTTTACTAGGCTTAAAATTCCAAGTCTCTGTCTCAGCAGTTTAATGGAAAATTTCAGGTATGGAAGCTAGATACAATTGTTGCAAGGCAATCCACAAGGCTTTTATCTCGAGCAAACTCATCAGTGACTCTGCTTTTACTGGGATAGCTGAAAAGGTTAGATCTATCTTTGTTGTGTATATATATAATTACATATACCAGACTTTGCTTTCCCATTCTTTTTTTGGTGGCCACTATCTCCTTACACAGTTACACGGGTTTAGTTTTCTCACATCATGGGTAGTGATACAGGCAAACATCATAATCATGCAGGAAACATCATATGCAAACCAAATTGCTAACATCATGTTACTAAAAAGCTTGATCTATTTGCAACTCCACCCATGTCTTTTCTAATTTTCTTTTTGGGCACGACCTCTCCGTTCTATTTTTCTTTTCCATCATATGACAGTAACTGTTTTTTCGTGTGTGCAGTTGGATGAAGCTGTTAGAAGGGGTCCATATCTAGCAAGAAAGAATCACGAAGCACAACCTGTAGTGATGACGGAGCAGAGATTCTAAAGTTCTTCCAAGATATGCGTTCCGATTCCTAGTGTAACACGAGGCATTTCTTGTAATGAGTCTTACCATCTTCACTTCTAGCTTGACTGAAAGTTTCAACTTGCATGGCCTTGTAAATTTTACTGTGTATACAACTTGGAATTGCACTGCATAGACATCGGACTAGGACTTGGACTTTTATACATTATGCCAAAGTATTGGCAAAATCAATCGTGAAGGAACCTATCTTGCTTGCATAAGAATTTCGAGGTTCTTATAACCCATTTGATCGTTTAGTACTTTATCCAAAAATATATATTGGCATCAAAGCTAAAGAATGCAATAATAGGATTACATGGAAAATTATGATAACATTACTCGGGCTTTATTATACTGTAAACTCTTGTATGATATTGGTATCTGAGGTGTTCATCAATGAAATATATGCAATTTGGTTTAAAATAATTATTTCTTCCTGCTGTATTACGAACCACCCAAGATATAGAAGTAAAAAACCTAAACAAAATAGATGAAATTATTGGTGGTAATTATTAATAAAAAAATGAATAAATTCTATTCAAAATAGAGTTTATTAATTTTCTTTTAAAACACAATCACTAAAATTTTAAATTAAGAACACTGTTAAACTAGGAAAATGATATTCTTCATGGCCTCTAATTTTCAGTTCTAAAATTTGAAATGGTAAATGCAAGAGAATCTTTTATTGCGATCCAGAAAATTTTGTTCTCCCATTTTTTTATTTAAAAAAAATAATTTAATAAGAAAAAAATAGAAAGCTAAAATAAAATAAAAGGTAAAAGTAGATAATTACGATCTTTGAAATCGTATCGAATTGAATAAAGGATGGATAAATCTCGGTAAAAAAATAATATTGGGAATAATAATTGACAACAAATACTAGTAAGAGAAACGACATGTCGTCTTCTTACGTTAAGACGACAGGACGTTTTCAATATCGATGGGAAGGATCAATAAATGACTTCAGACTCGGGAGTGGATAATGGATAAACAAACCAAAATAAAGCAAAAACACAGAAAAATTCAAACAACAAAGCTGAGGCCTCTCTGCTAGAGATTGAGAGATGGCACTTCACTTCTTTTCTTCGTCTTGCTTGAACATTCAATCAAAATTCAAAACCCTCTCGCTGAACGACAACGCTGCTTCTTCTCACTCAAACTTGTCTACTACTTTCAAGTCTCTCAGTTTCTCCAATAGCCTCTCCCTCAATGTCTTCCCCAGAGGTATTGTAGTATAAATTAATTCACCCATTTGTCTCATTCGCTGCATTGAAATCTTTATCTTTTCTTACTATTTGGTTGAGCAGAGGAATCTGAATCTGAAGAAAATGTTTTGAGTATTTGATGTTTTTTCATTACAGGGTTTTATAGAATTGAGGAAGCCCCACTCAGTAGAGTGGAATAGTTGTGTAGTTAAACAAAGTTGAGGTTTTGGGTCCAAAAAAGCAAACTTTATTTGTAAATTTGTTTCTGGATTTGATGAGTCCATTGTTTGGTTAGTGAGAAAGATCTTAAGAAAATGGTAGTTTGCTGTTTGATTTGGAGGTTTTTAATAATTAATAAACCATTAAACCTCATTTCAGATGTAATTGTGACAGTATTACACACAATTGAGGTCTTCAGATTTTTAGTTTCTGTTTCTCTTTATTTATCTTCATTATTGAAATTGTTGGGATGTTTTTGAGTGAATTCTCTGGTTCTTTTGTGAATTTAGGTTCTCTGATAATGAGACCCATCCAGAGGCCAATGCGTTACTCAATTGTTTGTGAGGCAGCTCCAACCAAGAAAGCTGATTCAGCTGCAAAGAGAGCTCGCCAAGCTGAGAAAAGGCGCATTTACAACAAAGCTAGGAAATCTGAAATCAGGACCCGCATGAAGAAGGTATACAAATTATTGCAAACTTCTTTTTTTGAAATTGATGTCATTTGCTTAGACCACTCCTTGTTAATGGATAACATTGTTTCTTTTCTAATTGATTTACATGGAGATGTCTTGTGTATGAATTATATTTGATTCTTGTGTCATTTTCTTTGTACAATGGATTTACTATTATTTGATTTTGTAGCCTTGAATATCTTTGGATTTGTCATGGGTGACAATCTTTTTTCTCCCATATTACTTATGGGATAATTTTTTTTCTTCTTTTCTTTCTTTTTTTTTTTTTTAGTGATACTTCAAAAATGATGTTGTGCTTCTGCAAGCTATAGGTTCTTAGCAGCGACTAAAGTTTGTGCTATGTTTGTGCATCTTCCTTTTGCATGTTATTAAAGTTTGTATAGTATTTGATGTATTTAGTAACAATTAAACTCCTCTCCCCCCACAACTGAGAGTTTGATTAAGAGTCAATGAGAAGTAGCAGTGAAAAAGATAATTTTTCGTAGTTTTTATTTTTATTTTTTTCAGAAATCCTCAGCTGTTTCACATGCTTCTTCAATGTGGAATACTTCATGTTAATGATTGGCATGTCATACAATGTCAGTGTAGGACATGATTTTTTAGGCTTAATCATTGCCTTTTCTGCTTTAGTTAATAAATGCGAAGAATTCTTGTGTTTTCTTGTAACTGCATTTCATCTTCATATGCATGCAACCTTAAAACGAAAGCGAATATTTGTGTCTGGTTTAAGCCTTTCCTGAACACACATGGCCATGTTGTCTAGCATACTCTCAAGTAGATAGCATGTCTTTTATGCTGCATCCTTATCCAAAGGGACACCCATGTCCACATGTCAATGGATCCCCTACATGTCAAGTTTTCTAGCTGTCTAAATTCTCTGAATTCTCTAAGTGAATTGGCTTTTGAGGATGTTCTATCGGCATATGTAGGTATTATAGAAACTTTAAAGAATTTACTATTTTTTGTTTTAACTTATCAGCATTGGTGGTAAGATGGTTGGGTTCTAACTTTGATAAGAATTTTTATACTGGTTCATCATTGTGGATGATTATGGTGCTCTTGCCTTGAAAAATGTTCCTTTAGTCGGAATTTAGGGACACGTCAATTTTAGATGTTAGTTTGACCAAAGATTGAATCATTACAGTTAAGGAATATGGGATATAATGGTAAAGTCTGCACTATAAATGGTGTATGTTGAAGTTTGATCTCTATTGGGACAGTGTATATTAGAACTTAGAACTCAATAAATGTTATTACGGAGCTTATCAAGAGGTAGGAATTGGATTTAAGATTGTGGATGAATATAAATATATAGGTTTGTGTGCTATTGGTCTTTCTGTACATGGGTGTCTGTGTTCATATAAATACACTGCTGTGCATTTCTGTGGGCAAAGGTGGCAATGTGTAATGTTACTGTAAAGTGTAGTATTTAGCATGTGAGGCATTCCATCGAGTGAGTGATAGTGAAAGATGAGATAGATTTTCAGCAAAAGAGATGAATGATGAGATAGACTTTCAACAAAATTTCTTTTGCTGTCGAAAATCTATGTGAAACTTGTAAAAGATTTCAGTGGACATTCTTATGAAGGGTGTGATTGTTTCATTGATTTTTTTTTTTCCTTTTTCCAGGTTCTGGAAGCACTGGATGTGCTCAAAAAGAATCCTGATGCACAACCTGAGGAAGTTCTTCCAATCGAGAAGCTGATTGCAGAGGCATATTCAACTATAGACAAAGCAGTGAAAGTGGGAACACTTCACAGGAACACTGGAGCTCGCAGAAAGTCTCGGCTTGCCAGGAGAAAGAAGGCGGTGGAGATTCACCATGGCTGGTATACCCCTACTTCTGCTACAACTACCCAGTAAAAAGTGAGGAGCATGCGGAGGAAGTGTTTTTCTGTTTTCTTATGTAGAGGTGGTGAACTTACATCTTTGTAATTATATCGTGCATTTCCTTCATTTTTCACCTTCTTTCATTAAAGCATGTAGATTTGAATCTGTTTTTTAACTTTAACAAAATGATCGTGGATAGTTCTAGGTTAACTGGGAAATCTTGAATCCTGATACAGGATAGTGACAAAAGATTGTGTTGTACGAATGGCAAGATATTTGTTCCATGAACTCGATGTCTCTTAACGAGTGGCAATGGCTAAAATCCTCAATGTGAAGACCGAAAGGGTAAAACAAAAATGTAGATTGACAATCACAATGTTACAAATATGGAGCAACTAAATTGCTGCTTAACTAATAATTGGATTATCTGCAGCAGCTATTTTACCGTCTAGGTTGTGTTGATGACCTGCTGATTGTGCTGCTCAAGAGTGCTTGGTAGATTTACCAGGATGCTTTTGCAAACAGTGGGGGTATCGCTACAGCTTGATTTTGTGTTTGTGCTGTTGCTATTTGGTCTTCCACCCGGCTGAACTGTTGCTTCTTTGGGATTGATTTGCCATCTTGGTTACTCTTGGTTTAAATTTTTTAGGCCGCTTTGTACTGTTTGGTTATGTTTCATGTTGCATTCCGACGAGCTTTTGCAGCTTATCATATGCTTTACTTAAAGGGAATTAAGTAAAAATACCCACTGTTTATAGTCAAAATTTAAAAATGTTCATGGTAAAACTTTTTAATAAAAAATGACCTAAATCACTGTTTATGAATAAAAACGTCTTTGAAATTGAAGGAGAAAGAGGAGTAGATTTGGTGTGGTCACGTCCGTTGGAGCGCGCCATCGATAGTTTATGTGACGTTCATCGAGGATGCCATGTCTCACTCTCGATGGCGCGTTGGAGCGCGCCATCGAGAGTCCACGTGGCATGCTCCAACGCGCTATCGATAGTCTACATGGCACCCTCGATGGACACCATGTGGCACACTCGATAGGCGCCACGTGACACACTTGTTTTAAATAATTAAAAAAAAAAATTTAATTTAAAAAAATGACATTCTATATTAATTTTTTAAAAAATTTTTAAAAATTAATAAAATATGAAAATATAAATAATGAAGTCAAATATTAAAATATTAAGAATTTTTAATATAATAAAAATATAATTAAAATATTAAAAAAAATTTAAAAATAAATTAAGTAATTTAAAAAAGTAGATATAATTTTTTAATTTAATATTTATAAAATATA
>JAVXUL010000008.1:14950481-14963891 GCA_035590515.1 Trichilia minutiflora | reverse complement strand
CTATTGACAAATCATTGACTACATGCATACCATGTGATTTATCAATATGTAGCCCTGTTCGATAAATAGTTCACTAACTATATATCCATACTAATGCGCTTATGACAATAACCATATTGTCAACCTACATATATCATCATATGATATCATTAGGTGGCAACTAGTATGCTTACTATATGATGTAGTTGCCCAATCTATATCACGTACGTAAGGAACAATTTGATAATTTCATTTAACGATTAAACGAAAATATCTGGACAATTCACATATATTCTTTATATATGAGCATACCAATATAAAGAAATCAGCTAATGTATGTGAATAAAGAATAATTTTTTTATTCATAATCTAATATTTATATAAGATCACTAGCCCTGAAAACGACAACATGAATGGTTTCTAGGGCATACACTAACATGATGAGCCACCATGGAAAGGAAGAAAAGTGATTTTTTCAATTTTTCAAGAAGAAAATTATTTTTTCATGCTTTCTATATGCTTGAATGGTGTAGATTGAAGAGGCTACATAAGTTTGTAACTTACTTCATCAGATTTAAGCTTGAAAATGACTATATCTTCTAGAGAAAGAAGAGACCATGATTGGATTTGATTCTCAAGTTAGTCTCTAATCTTGGATTCTAAACAATCAACAGAAGGTCACTGTGTGGGTATGCTTGGAGGAGACAGAAAAGGTAACATGGTTTTTCGGATAACAAAGGAAGAGGTATGGGGATACTCTTTGGTTCCTATACACATATGTATATGTTTTAAACTTATTAAAAAATTTTAAGGTTTTCATAAAATTAGCAACGGTCCTCTGGTGATTTTTTCGCACTTCTATATGATGGTTGTAGCCCCAAATTTGAAAAAGAAAGCGGTTTCAACTCCACCCCAATAATTTAGACAATGATTAGGGTTACTACTTGGATGATAGAAAAAGTACAACTGGATTTGTATTGTGTTATTGAGGAGTAGCTGTAGCATGGAGAACAAAAGGGCAGGAATTTATAGCTTTGTTAATGACTAAAGCAAAGTATATTGCAACTTCAATTACAACAGTACACGCCATATGGTTGAAGAGAGTTTGAAGGAATTTGGAGAAGACAAAAAATCAACTTGTGTGACAAGTCAACTATAAGTGTCCTTGAATTCAATCCAACAAGGAAGGTAGAAGCATATAGATATAAGATATTATTTTATCCGCGAAAAAATTGAGAAAGGAGAAATCATTATGGAGTATGTTAGTACTAAGGAACAACTCGCAGAAATTTTTACTAAGCCACTACTGATTTATCAATTCAAAATGCTAAGAGAAAAACTAAGAGTAATGTCTAAGACTTAGATCAAGGGGAGAAATTGTCGAACAAATCTTATGTTTGAGCTGACACAAGTCAATAAACTTGGAGATATTTTTTATTGGTTGCATAATATGAGGAATACATAGTCTTTTGAATCATTTGTTTTCTATTTCTTTGGTTGTAAACATGAAAACAACTTGTATTTAAAGAGCTTGATCCAATAATATTTTTATCATCTCTTAATTATTGACCGCACATTATCTTCGTATTAGAATTCAAGTTTATTTGTTAACAGTAACTTGGTTTTCGATCTAATGAAAGGATTTATGAGATACATACTTTGTGTTGATTGAGCCCAGAGATCAAACATTAGCAACCAACCATTCGATGAACTCTAACAATAATGATAAATTCTCCTCTTTTAATCTGGGTATTGATATTTCATAGACTCTATTCTTTTAGGACGTTGTAAAGAACGTAATTGGTTTGATGGTTTGGATTATGGACGTTTGATACGAGTAGAAAAAGATGTGAAATAGGTTTCTGTTTGCAATATTCCTTCTCAACCAAAGATTGTCATGCTAAACATATCATCCCAATTTGTAAATTTATTGAAGATGGTGTATAGCAGGTCCAGGGGGACAACCATTGGCATTGATTTTGGGGTAGGGATGCCATTGAATTTGAATAGTTTCAATGGAGGATAGAGAAAGAATAGAAGAAGGGGATTACCTTAATATTTATTTATACAATTTAACTTGTAACAAAAAAAGGAAGATCCCTTCATTGAATTAGGAGAGGAGAATTTGAACTTGAAACAAATGAGGAAAGTCATGAGAAACATTTAAAGTTTTTAAAGTCAAGTTTGATTAATCAATAGAAAGATTTAAATAAGATATAATTTGATGGGCCTTGTGATCCATATATTTCAGTGGGCTTACTGTTGTAATTGGGCTGGAATGATTGAAACAGAAAAAGGTGAAGGCTTGTATACGGGTGCTGGGATTGTATGCTGAGTATTTTGACAGCTTGGTGTTTTCTTGGTTCTTGGTCTTTGATCTTGAATCTGGAAAACAGCTGGGAAAAATATCGGGTAGAAAATAGCAAGAGAGAACAAGGTTGAGAAGGATCTTCTTCTTCTTCTAATATTCTTTGATTCTTTTTCTGGTACATAAATAAACAAAGCATTCTTGTTTTTACCGATTGATTGGTTGATTGCTTTCTGTTTTGTGGATTGCTGGTGTGAAGTTCTTCTTACTAAGTTTGTAAGACTGACAAGAGTGTGTGCTTGTGAGGGTTCGTTTTTCTTTGCTGTGGTGGTTGTTTTTCATATACTGGGAGACTTAACATAATTCTTTAAAAATTAACTTAAAAAACAAGGAATCCAAAGAAAAACTCAAGTTTTAAAGGAGTAAATTACAACTAATATAATCTGTTGTTAATATTCATAAATGTTATACAATCTGTCTTTGAGTTAAGAAAAATTGACATGCAAATTAGATATGAGGACATCAATGTAAAAGAACAAAGCTTTTATGAATTTAAAAAAAAAATTAAATTCATAAACAAACACCACCTATTAACATCTCTTAAAATTATATCTTATATCATTTCAAAAAAATTAAATGAAATGAAAGGGAGATAATTATAGCCTTTGAAATTGTATCAAATCGAATAAAAGATGGATAAATTTCGTAAAAAAAAAATTACGGAATAATAATTTACATCAAATAGTAGTAGAAAAACGACAAGTAGTCTTCATATGTCAAGACGACAAGACGTTTTCATATGGATGAGACAACGTCATGAGAAGGCGCAAAAGAGGAATCCATCCAACTTCATTGTCCCCCAAGTCCCAACCCGAGTGGATAAACAAAAGCGAAGCAAAAGCACAGAAAACATTCAAACGGCGCTGAGGGCTCTCAGTTAGAGATTGAGAGATGGCAATTCACTGCTTATCTTCGTCGTACTTGACCATTCGATCAAAATTGAAAACCCTTTCACTACACAACAACGCTACTTCTTGGCCCTCAAACTTGTCTACTACTTTCAAGTCTCTCAGTTTCTCCAATAGCCTCTCTCTCAATGTCTTCTCTAAATGTAATGTAATATAACTTAGTACACCCATTTGTCTCTTTCGCTGTTTTTTGCCTTTATTTTTTTGTAAAAATTGAGTAGAGAAATCTGAAGAAAATGTTGAGTGTTTTATATTTCATTTTGTGGGTTTTATAGAATTGGAGAAAGCCACCTCATTTAAGCGGAATAATTGTTAAACAAAGTTGAGTCTTTTGGGTCCAAAAAGCAATCTTTATTTGTAAATTTGTTCTCAATTTCGTGAGCCCTTTGTTTGGTCAGTGAGAAAATCTAAAGAAATAGTAAATCTTAAGAAAATGGTAGTTTGATGTTTCATTTGTATGTTTCAATAATTAATAAATACATTTCAGATTTAATTGTGGCAGTATCAAAAGGTCTGTCTTTCAGATTTTAATTCCTGTTTCTCTTTATTTATCTTTACGATTGAAATTGTTGGGATGTTTTTGAGGACCTCACTGGTTGTTTCGTGAATTTAGGCTCTCTGACAATGAGCCCCATCCAGAGGGCAATGCGTTATTCAATTGTTTGTGAGGCAGCTCCAACCAAGAAAGCTGACTCAGCTGCAAAGAGAGTTCGCCAAGCCGAGAAAAGGCGCATTTACAACAAAGCTAGGAAATCTGAAATCAGGACCCGCATGAAGAAGGTATACAAGTTATAGCAAATTTCTTTTTTGAAATTGATGTCATTTGCTTAGACCACTCGTTGTTAGTCATTTTGATTTACATGGAGATGTCTTGTGAATGAATTCTGTTTGATTCTTGTGTCTTTTCTTTGTACAATGGTATTGGTATTCTTTGATTTTGTAGCTTTGGGTATGTAGCCCAGATGGCATTGTCCCACATGCCAGGGAAAGCAAGGAGAAAGTTGTATATACAGGCACGAGTTCCCTTGAGTTACAATAAGGCCTTTTGGAATGGACAACGGGCTGTGAACGGCCCATTCTAGAAACGGAACAAACCCGTGAGGGGCTGGCCTCTTCCTTTCAAGAAACAAAACCGTCAGGGGCTGGCCTCTTCCTTTCAAAACATGACGGGCCGATCTCTTTCCTTTCAAAGCGAACAATATCGTTATGGTGCAGGATCCGGGTACTGACAGGGTTTGTTGCGGGCCACAATGTTTTTCTCTCATATTACATATAGGATACTTTTTTTTCTTCTTTTTTTACAAGTGATGTTTCAAAAATGATGTGCTTCTGCAAGCTATAGGTTCTTAGCAGTGACAAAAGTTCACACTATGTTTGTGCATATTCTTTTTGCATGTTATTAAAGTCCTATAGTATTTGGTGTATTCAGTAACAATTAAACTCCTCTCTCCTCACAGCTGGAAGTAGTGTTTTTGGTTAAGAATCACTGAGAGGTACCTGCAAAAAAGAAGATAGTTTTTTGTAGTTTTTCTTCAAAGTTCTTCAACTGTTTCACATGCTTCTACAATGTGAAGTACTTTCTTCATGTTAATGGTTGCCTTGTCATACAATGCCAGTGTAGGACACAAGTTTTTAGTTGTAACTATTGCTTTTTCTGCTTTAGTTAATACATGGGAAGAATTCTTGTGGTTTCTTGTAACTGCATTTCTTCTTCATATGCATGCAAACTTCAAAAAAGGCAAATATTTGTGTCTGTTGTATTCCATTCCTGAACACACATGGTTATATTGTCTAGTGTCCTTTCAAGTAGATAGCATGTTTTCTATGCTGCATCCTTGGAACACTCATGTCCACATGTCAATGGGTCCCTACAGGTCAGGTTTTCTGGCTACCTAAGTTCTCTAAATTCTCCAAGTGAATGTAAAACGAATGTTTCTAAAGATAAAATCTTGAATTGGCTTTTGAGGATATTCTATCGGCATATGTAACTATTATAGAAACTTTAAAGGATTTACTGCTTTTTGTTTTAACTTATCAGCATTGTTGGTAAGATGCTTGGGTTCTAACTCTGATAAGAATTTTTATACTTGGTTCATCGTTGTGGATGCTTATGGAGTTCTTGCCTCAAAAAGGTTCCCTGTTTCAGAATTTAGGTACACGTCAATTCTAGATACTAGTTTTACCATAGACTGAGTCATTATAGGGAAGGGATATGGGATATCATTATAGGGAAGGGATATGGGATATAACGGTATACTGTTTTTTGTTTTAACTTATCAGCATTGTTTGTAAGATGCTTGGGTTCTAACTCTGATAAGAATTTTTATACTTGGTTCATCGTTGTGGATGCTTATGGAGCTCTTGCCTTAAAAAGGTTCCTTGTTTCAGAATTTAGGAACACGTCAATTCTAGATAGTAGTTTTACCATAGACTGAGTTATTATAGGGAAGGGATATGGGATATAACGGTGAAGTTTGCCCTATAAAAGGTGTAATTTTGAAGTTTCATCTCCAAAGGGACAGCATACATTAGAAAATAGAATTCAATAATGTTATGGTGGAGCATATCAAGTGTTAGGAATCGGATTTAAGGCTGTGGATATATATATATATGTATGTATGTATAGGTTTGTGTGCTTCTGCTCTCTCTGTACATGCGTGTCTGTGCATATAAATACACTGCTGTGCATTTCTGTGCACAAAGGTGGCAGTGTGTATTGTTACTGTAAAGTGTAGTAGTTAGCATGTAGGGCATCCGTTGAATGAGTGATAGTGAACAATGAGATAGACTTTCAATGAAATTTTCATCAATGTCTCCAAGTTAAACTTTTGCTGTTGAAAATCTGTCTGAAACTTGCAAAAAATGTGCAATGGACATATTCTTATGGATTGTGTTATTGTTTCATTGATTTTTTCCCCCTTTTTCCAGGTTCTGGAAGCACTGGATGTGCTCAAAAAGAAATTTGATGCACAACCTGAGGAAGTTCTTCCAATCGAGAAGCTAATTGCAGAGGCATATTCAACCATAGACAAAGCGGTGAAAGTGGGAACACTTCACAGGAACACTGGAGCTCGCAGAAAGTCTCGTCTTGCTAAGAGAAAGAAGGCTGTGGAGATCCACCATGGCTGGTATACCCCTGCTCCTGCAGCAACTACCTAGTGAAAAGTGAGGAACATGCGGAGAAAGTGTTTTTCTGTGTTCTTATGCAGAGGTTGTGAACTTACATTTTGTTATGACATCATGTATTTCCTTCATTTTTCGTCATCTTTTGTTAAAGTTTGTAGATTTGATTATGTTTTTCAACTTTAACAAAATGATAATGAATAGTTTATAGGTTAACTGAGAACTCTTGAATCCTAATACGGGATAGTGAGAAAAGATTGTGCTGTAAGAATGGCATGATACTGTTCCATGAATTCAATATCTCTTAGTAGGTAGCAACGGCTAAAATCCTCATTGTCAAGTGAGGCCTGCTGAAAGTTTAAAACAGAGTGAGAAACCATGTGAATGCAACGGAACAAAAACAGGATTGTGAATCAGTCAAATGCAGAGAGAGAGTCACAAATCACAATGTCATAAATATGCAGCAACTAAATTGCAGCTTAACTAATAATTTGAAATGGTCAATTATTGCAGTTTAACCAGGGTTCATGGGATGCTCTTTTCAAGTGCTCTTAGCCCAAATACAAAATATCAGCCGCAATAAAAGGTTATGTAAACAGATGGTAATTCTTCCACCTGTAGGAGCAGACCTATGGGCCTCTCTCAAACTTGAAGATTTGCAATGTAGTTGTTTTATTTTAGCCATGATTAATCATTTCATTAGTCGTTTATTTAAATTGAGGTAAAATAAAGATGGCGTTGCATTGAAAACAAAATAATATGATCTCATGTTTTTATAAATCATATCGTTGTTGTTAATATTTTAAACGATAGGATTTTAAGAGAGAAAATGAATTTTTTTAAAATTAACATTATTTAAAAATAAATTTTATAATTTTATTTTTCAGAAAAAAAAAACATTCTTTCAAAAAAATTTGAGAAAAATACCAAAATAACCCCCTTTTTTTTTTTTTATCTAAATACCCAACTTCTAAAAATATGCACTAACTTAACCATTAACTTTAATTTCGAACAATTTTACCCTTTAACTTTAAATATACACAATTCCTTCGTTCTTCTCCCAGTAACCTATTTGTTTCCCTCTCTCTAAAACCTTGTTATCTCTCTGTAAATCTCTTTCTCGTTCATTTCAAATTTTTTGAATACATTTCAATTTGGATCTGTCAAATACGTTACACATCTTTCTCTTCACCGAAGAACTGGAACGAGCGGGATCTCATACGAACGAACAGGAAAGACAAACGAACAGGAAAGAGAGAGTAAACGCCAGTGGAGGAGAGGACTAGCCGAGGCTCTAAAAGACCTTACTCGGCTCGAAGAATCGTCGACGGTTAAAGAACCCGAATCAGAGGGATCAGAGTCAGAGGCAAGCAAGGACTCAGCAGTAGGGGCTTTCGCAGTAGCACTACGTCCTATAAAATTTGAATCTTGAAGCTGAGTTCTGTGAGTGTTTGAGGAATTATTTCTTGAATTTGAAATCTGTATTGTTGATTTTGATTATTAATTGATTTTTTTAACTTTTTAGTCAAGAATATATGGTACTTGATGGTTCGTCGGGTGTTCTGGAGGTTCGTAAAATTTGAATAATCAAACTGTTGAATAGATTATCTAGGGTTTAATTGATGAATTGAAATGGGTCTACAATCATGACTTTTGATTTGCATTTATGGACTTTTGTTGACAATTTGTGGAGTTTGATATCCTTTTTAGTAAGTTGCGAATTGTTTGTTGTTATGTAGAGGCGTAAATCTGTGAATTATATAGCTTTAAGACTAAATTTTTTAATTAAAAATGAAGCTTAGATTTCAAATAGCGTTTAGAATAAGTTTACCATCGATGAAGGAAAATGGGAATCTCGTGTCCATATACTAAAACCTAAAAACCTGAAAATAAGTCTATGAACAATCAAATCCTAATAGTTTTTGGTAAAACTTATGAGGTATTGACCATCATCAGTGAACTTGCAAAATGAATGGTCAGGGCATTCAATCGTATACAGTAAAATTTGGGACTATATTCTCGTAGAATTTCCTAGCACAATGAACCTGAAATAATATATTCTAACTAAGTTACAAGTGTTTATATCTATAGTTGCTGATGCAATAACCCAAGAGTGATTATCAATATAGCAGAGATAGACACCAGTCTTAACAGACCAGGACAGAAAAGAGTTCAAGTAAGATCAAGATAATGGCAATGTCATAATATGTAATGACAACCTTCTTCTTCCGAGAAAATAACAATCTTATGCTATGCCACTATTTTACCTCCCTTGGTCCACACAACAAACAATTAATTGCCAACTAAAGCCTTGAAAAAAGTTTCCAATATAGTTGGTATGGTTCTGGCAATACAAAAATTTGGTTATCTTTGGCAGGAAAAATATAACGAAAGTTGTATTTTAATGCCCAGGTTCACAAAGAATTCTCAGAAATAGACAATTTCATCTCTCTAATTTATGTTTTTCGTCCCAAATGTAAGTTTAGGTATCGATGCAAGTAATAGCAGTAGGAATCACAAAATAAAAGAACATGATCAAAAGTAATAGTAAGGACATACACTTGTGCCAGGAGCACGAGTATGAATTTGCCGATCAAAAATTTTGGCGGTGACATTAGTCCTTATAAATATCAGTACAAAATCTACGACACCAACCAATCTTCCTCCTAGAAACAAGAATAAGAAATCGTATATAAAACATTTTTATGATAGAGAATAATTTGAAATTCCATCAAATAAAAGTCACGAATAAACAAAAAACCCAATTAGAGAAACTGAAACATATTAAAAAGAGAAAGAGAACAAGAGAGTGATCTCCAATCTTTACCTCACTCATAAGGATCGAGTTTTACTAGAACTCGCAAAACTAAGAATGGGGAAGTAATCTCTGGGCCTGTATTTTCAGGTTGTCCTACAACAGAGACATTTAACAAAGGTCACGTGGATGTCTGATTGTAAAATGTCAAATACTAAAAAATGAAAATCAATCTTTAATTATAATTAGGCACACTAAAATATAAGGAGCCATAAAATTTCAGTGACAGCACAGCACTTTACTGAGGATTGATGAATTGATTGAAAAGAAAACTAACATGGGTCTGAAACAGATAGAGAAAGGCAACATTACCTCTAACGCTCCGGCATAGCCTGGCCGTCGGACATGCAATGGACGTTGATTGGCGACATATTTGATTTTGATTATTTATGTGTTTGTACAGTGACGGTGGAGAAGATGGAAAATTGAGATAGTTAATAGATTAAACTGAACAAAAGTGGAAAGAAAACCTAAATTTAAAGGTAAATATTGATTTTAGTTTCTTCTTTGAAGTTTGTATAATGTAATTGCCTCATTTATTGAAGCTTAAAAGGTTAAGGCATAACGTTTTGTTATTTTGTCTCGATTTCCTCTTTAACAAATCAATTATTTTTTTTACAATTCACTTTGGTTTGCCCATGGTTGTTTCTCTGTGGTATATTACTGTAGTTCAACCAAAAGCAGCAAATTCTGCAAGAAGAGCAGAGAGAAAGCTTCATTTGAGATATAAAGTGAGTTTCTTATCTTTTAGATAATTTGTCTCTTTATTCCTTTTATCCAATTGAATACCACTAATGTAATAGATGTTACTATTTATGAGGTACCAACAGCAGATGCATGGTTACACAACATGTATGTAGACAAAAGAATTGGCTGGGAAACTCATCCCATTATGGAAATAAAATTAGATCTGTTGATAACCAAATTTAGCTATCAATGTTATAGGAGATATGCTGAGGCTGACAATTGATCTCAAATATATGATGTTTTATTTGACATTTACAGTTTTCAATAGTTTGATAAGGTCATTTTGACTGATATTGTCTGTTAGACAAAACATATAAAATGGTTGTTATTATGTGCCTTTAACTTTGTTATGCACAGCCCCAGGCCACGTAAATATTAAACTGTTGAGTAAGAGTAGCTAAAGTTATTGGCTTAGAAAGATAGAGTTTGGCATTCAATTATCTAAGTTATAGTTCTTCTGTACTAGGTCTGCTCAGCCCAAAATATGTTACCCTCAATGAAAGGGAGAAAATGGGGGAGGGTGTTTAGAGTGAAAAAGAACTTTCCTTATAGTCTCCATATGTTGTAAATGGATGTTGACGAAATAGGAATTGTATCTTCTTTCTTTCTTTTTTTGTTTTTGGTTAGTCGATGATAAATGATGGATTCGTGTTTTTGTTAGTAAATTGTTTTTGCTAATTATATTGTTATATAACCAGTTGGTATGTCATAATTTGGGCCTATTTGATGCATTTTCTGTATATTGGAAATATAACATTAAAATAATTTATCATAGTTTATCTGGATTTGTTGCCCATGAACATGTATGTTATAAAAGTTATAGAAATCGATCAATTATATTTGCATTATAATCAAATGCCTAATAATTAATCGACAATTTTGTCCAATCTTTATTTTAAAATTGTTGAACACCGGTTTGAAATCAGACATATGAACAAAGTATAAAAAGAGAATGTAATGGAATAATTAATGTAATTATATCATATCAAATGAAACTATAAATTATAGAAATTCATATCTATATTACAACCAGATACTTAATAATTAATCACAACCACATATATAATAATTAATCAATCATTAAAAGTTACGAAAAAAATTCCAACACCCCCTTTTTCCAATACAGAAGTAATAGAGATCACTTCTCAATACACTTTCAAACATATACAAGATAAAACACTTTAGAATTCCAGAAGACAAGACATTTTCATACACATAAAATAATAAACTGTATAACACCCACTCAAACAACACGCTTTTGCACATACACGACACTTTCGTACACCTACCAAAAAAGCATACTTTCGAACACAGTAAAATATTACATTTCTGAACACAGTCTTGAACACAAACTAATACAATAACTTGATCATTGGTGTTTGATTGTGTCTTAAATGATAGTAGTGTGTTAGACCTTTATACACATAATTATGTTTGGCTCTTTTGAATATATATGTTGTGATTAGATGTTTGTGTGTAAATGTTAGTCAATCTTACTATGGATTTACTCGTAAAAGTTTTTATATCTTACATTGGCAAGGTAAAACATAAGTCAGTTTGCTAAGTAAAATTTAAGTATATTATATTTAATTTTATAATATTTAGGTGAAACGATATCATTTATCAAATGGTTTTCGTCTGAATTGGATTTGTTGATGAGTTCACACAACTCTGAATATCAAAAAGTGACTCGGTTGTTCTAAAGTGTATTGTTTTGTTGGTGCTTGAAAGTGTGTTGTCTTTTTATGTGCGAAAGTGTTTTATTTATGTGCATGTTCAAAAGTGTGCTGTTTATCATGTGTTCGAAAGTGTGTTGTCTAACTGTGTTCAAAAGTGTGTTATTTTATGCATGATCGTATTTTATGTTTTGTGTGTTCGAAAGTGCATTAAGTTATGTGTGCTCAAAAGTCTGTCATTTTGACTGTGTTCGAAAGTGTGTTATTTTGTATATGTTTGAAAGTATGTTGCTTTGTGTGTGTTCAAAAGTAAAGTGTCTGACTGTGTTCAAAAGTGTGTGATTTTATGCGTACTCGAAAATGTGTTACCAAAACTTAGTTTATTTAAGTTTTTTCCCCGATTTCCAATGTGTGTTTATGAATGTCGGTTGTGACTGTTCGATGAAATTTATTTCTAGCAAACCTTCAACTTTGTCTATATACTTTTTATATTATTACTATACTGTGTATTAATTAGGTTAGCGATGGTTGGGGCTAATTTGAAGATACCTGTATCTGACCACGTTCCTGCTGTGGTGATGTTGTCAAAGATGAGGGTTGAGACAAGCTGACTGAAGGACAAAAAAAATTATTCAAGCACACTTGTTTAGGGTACTTCATAGAGCTAAGAGATGTTCAATTTTCTGGCAAACTAATCTATCACATGCTTCTTCATGAAATGGTGACAGATACCATTAACGACGAGATGTGGTTTGCATTTGGAGAAACCCATATTAGGTTTTCCCGACACGAGTTTGGCCTTATCACAGGTCTAACTTTTGGGTCTTATCCGACTTTTGAAGGTGGTAGTGACCGATTACTAAACGAGTATTTTGGTGGACGTAAGGGGTTTAAATTAATATAATTAGAACATATTTATGGTGGATTAGATTTTAACACAATTAATGATGTTGACGCAGTGAAGTTGTTTCTTTATTATTTATTGGATAAATGTTTGTTGGGTCGGCCCGGGCATTATTACGCTGACCTTTGGCTGTTAAAGATTGTTGATGTCCTTGACATATTTAATAAATACCCGTGGGGCACCATTGTTTGGAGGTACACATATAGAAGCCTCAGTCGCGCTATTGAAAGATCGATTCAAGAACGTTATGTACACACATATAACGTTAAGGGTTTCCCCATTACGTTTCAGGTACATTACAATTTGGATACGTTTCTTAAAATTATTTATTCCTGTTCTTTCCTGTAAAAATTAAGTTGGTATTTTGTATATAGATATGGATATATGAGGCACTTGGGAATGCCAGTCAATTGATTGCCACACGTACTCGCATGCGCATCCCCCGGATCCTCTGTTGGCATTCAAGATATAAGAATACTCACAACGATCAAATACTGAAGATATTCAATCCAGACATGGTAACATCCTTTCACTTTTATTTGTACATAATATTGTCAATAATAAAATGTTTAACTGTTATGTAGTTTGATAAATACATTAAAGAATTGGGTCCAACAGTTGAAGAGATCCAGAAGCCATTTTACAGATGAATACTAGAGTTCAATGGTATACCCGAGGGTAAGTACGGTGGTGCCTTGAGGATTGACGATGAATTACATCCTAGGACCACGCGTACCAGAAGAAAAAATATGGTATTGACATTCTTTCATCTAACATAAAGTACATTTATGAAAAAAAACAATAGTATAGTAATAGAAAAGTTAAACTTCTTGTTGATTTACAACTTCCAGGAGTCATTTGGTTGTCCATCTCCACTTATGGCAAATGAT
>JAVXUL010000008.1:14913799-14926258 GCA_035590515.1 Trichilia minutiflora | reverse complement strand
CCCATTCGTTCGAACGAACACCACCATTCGTTCGACCGAATGCCTTCCACCTTGAGTTTTCTCTTGTGTTCAAGTTTCCAATCATTTCCCGACATCCATTCTCAGTCTTCAATCATTCTAACTCTTCCAAAACCTCAAATCAACCTTCAAAATATTAAAATCCTTACAGAACTCGGGCGTACATTATTAAAAAGATAAAAATGCCTTTACTCCGAAACACGGGATGTTTCACAACTACAGTAAACTTGCTTTCTTCACAATCGAGACTAGATTGATTGCAACATATCAGCATATAGAAGAAATTTTCTGGTCCAATATTTGATTTTTGCAGTAATCTTATCAATAAGAGACTTGTCATCCTTGTCAGAGTTTTGCACATATCAGGGGGTTCAGTGGAAACTGCTCTGGTTAAAAAGCGTGTTCCTCAAAAATGTTTGCATATGACCCAGAGACATACAAAATCCATATAAAAAAACTTTAAAAAAGGTGCAAAATTTAGGTCCCAATCTGCAAATAATGTAAATTGCCTTGAAACTTGAGTGATCTTCAGTCTATCACATCATCTATGAAAACCGAATTTTGCAATCTCGTATAATTTCGTCAATCTGCTAGACAGATTCTCAAAAAAATTAACATTACCTCCACTATCTCTTTCTAGGTACGGTCATAAGCCGCTTTATTCAGTTTATTACCTTCACACGGAATCCTGAATGCTGCAATTTATGTTTTATTTGACACATTTGTCTGACTTGCTTTTGATTCGCTTGTTATTCTTTGTTAATTTATGCATAGACAGACAATGTATATGAACCACTAGGCTGTATTGATAAATTATTTTGGGTTGATTTGGTCAGGCTTTCCATTGTCGCAGGGGGAAAGCATATCTCTTCAATAATGCGTAAGTTCTTTTAAGTTCCATTCTGGATTGATTGATAAGAAAAATTTGCTTTTTTAAAGTCGATTACAAACAGTGATGAGTTATTTAAAGTTTTATTGTTCACTCGGTTGTGTTTCATTATTATTCTTTTTGAAAGTATTAACAACCATGATGGTTTTCCACTATAACTTGTAAATATTTGCAATGTTGGAATCATCGTTGGTTTGTTTAAAAAGATTGAAACCTTCGGTAACTCTCAAAGCAAATTCTTTCATTAGCCACTAAAAGATTGCTGCATGGTTATTTCTAAGAATAACTAAAATCATGTGAGGATTTAATTACAAGATTGTTGCAGAAACTTCATGCGAAACTCTCAAAATGTAAACCAAGTTTTATGGTTTTTCCTATCCATGGTTGGAATATCATTGTTTTTATTACATTGCATTGATATGATAAAGTAGATAACATTCGTTTTCTTTTTTTCTTGGTAACACTTTGTTTTAATTCGATATACAAAGCTTCTTGTTCAGCATTTACATGTGCTAATATGGTGTCTAGAAATATGAAACCGTGCAGTCCTGGAACTTTGGGGTTGTATATCAAATTTAGTGATTATAGTTCTATAAAATCAGTTCAACTGTTTGGATCTTCCTATGATTTTTGCATGCTGTCCTTTTGTTGGACGAGAGCTTATTTCAGATGAGACTTAAGAATACAGATTGGTAGCCTTGTTTGTCTTCCATTTATCATGCAAGAAAGAGGTTATGTTGGGCATATGTGACTGGAACATCTGTGGCAGAGAAAACTCCCACATTGGGTGAAGGAGGTATGGTAGTTGGCTATATAATCAGGGAGAGGCTTCCCGTCAGTTTCCCTGGAGGTCTAAAGGGTTAAAGGTACAACTTCAGCATCCCCTCCCTGTGTCTGATGGTATCAGAGCCAGAGTAATGGCTGGTAGTAGTGTGGTTATGGATCAGAGGGATGGATCTGTCAGAAGCCTGGGATGGATTTTACGACCTTGCTAGGCCGCACAGCTATGTTGGAGGTTAACCGGGATGGAGCCGTCAGAATCGAACGACCATCAGTTCACTGAGAGGATGTCATGGATGTAGATGGTATCAGAGCCAAGACCTTTTCATTCAAGTACTCTAGCCTCAGGAAATTTAGATCTTGAGTTCTTGCAAGGAGGGGAGTATGACGGGAGCGTCTGTGGGAAAGAAAATTCCCACATTGGGTAAAATAGGTATGGTAGTTGGCTATATAATCAGGATGGGCCTCACTTTGGGTAAGTTGATTTTTCTGGTGGTTTAAAGAGTAAAGGTGTGACTTGAGCACCCCCTGCATCATTATGTTTTGTCTTTCTTTTCTTCATATTATGTTTTGTCTTTGCTTCGTATTTCTTGATCTTTTCTTAAAGCATCAATATGTTTTGTCTTTGCTTCGTATTTCTTGATTTGGATACTCCCACCTTTAGTTGTTACAAGATGGAATTTGTATTTCAGGGTGAACATCATAGTTGGAGCTTTAGAGGAGAGGCAGATGCTCTCAGGAGTGCACACTGTAGCCGATATATTTTGTTGCTGTTGCGGCCAAATTGTCGGCTGGAAATACGTAATCTCGCTCTCTTCTTATATGTACATGCTTCCACCTATATTTTGCGAAGGTTCATGTTAACTTCTCGTTTGTAACATTGATCATATTCCCACACAGGAGTCAGCACATGAGAAGAGCCAAAAGTATAAAGAAGGGAAGTTTGTTCTTGAAAGGTACACCCTTGTTTTGTACATTCACATAACCTTTTGCTCCAAACTTTGCAACCAACATACAGTTCCATTTACATTATCAATATATGTATGTCTTTATAACAGAGGGAGGATTGCCGATGAAATAGACTTTTCTACCGAAGTCTACATTGACACCCGTCCTACTGTGAGCGATACTGAAGAGTGAAATCTCTGAAAATGCCCAGAGTGTACCTTCATATCTACGAGTAGTTTGTATCAAAATCCAAATGTTTCCCTATTAAGAGCAGATGCAGATGTACTTCCATTGTGGGTGTGTATGGATTGTATAATTTTTGTCAAAACCTTAGCCCTTTAGTTTGTAACATATCAGCAGTTCAATTTTCTGTGAGTCTCTCAACTTTTTTTTTTTAATCAACTTCTATTGGTCCGATTGGTAAAAATTTGAAAAAGTTAAAAAAGTATTGCTAAAAATTAAAAATTTGGGATTTTCCTAGTAAAAGTAAACTATTGTTTTTAGTCGTTTAACTTTTATAAAATAATGTTGTTGGGATTAATCATTATTATTATTTAAAATAATTTATTGATAAATAATTATTTATTATATTAAAAAAATATTAAAAGTTAATATGTGAATATATAAAAATTAATATATATTATATATAAATTTAATAGTTAGTTAAGATAATAATTTTTTAAAAAATTATTTTAAGTTCAACGGGTTTATAAATTTATAATTTAAAATTAATATAAAAATTTATTGAAGAATATTTGATTTAATAACCATTATTTTTACAAATAATAAGTAGTTTGATTCTTAAATTTTAAATTATTTGTATTTTATTATGATATAAAAATATATTAAATATAGTAGATGTATTATAAAAGAAATTAAGAATAAGATTAAGTTTGATTTATGCATAAAGAAAATATAATTAATTTTATATGTATATTTTAAACAAAAAAATATTATTTATTAAATAAAGTATTCATCAATGTTATGAATTTTTATATTAATTTTAAATTATTAATTTATAGATTTATTCTATTTTAAAAAATTATAGCTCGAGGATCATGGAGCATTACATTTTGAATGAAATTATAGTTCTATTCTATGAAGAGGATCATTGTTACTAGGTAACTTATTTTCTTTTTTATATTAAAAAAGAAAAACATTATGTTATGATTGAATTCAGGTTTATTTAAATATAAAGTGCGAACTCAAATTCTTCAAAATAGAGGTGTGTTTTGCTTTTAATATTTTGTGAAATGAAAGTGGATGATTATTAATTATTTTAACTACAATGTTTCTAAAATTAATGTTCATTCTATTTCAATAATTTTCTTATATAATAAAAAAATCCATTCTTAAATACAATTTAAAAAATAGTTACTATAAAAATTATAAAATAATTTATTTTTATATTTTTTTTACAAATAATACTATAAAGTTGAAAGCCGAGGCCCAAGTCGTGATAAAACGACGCCGTTTAATTATGTACAAAGGATATTCTTCCCATTCTGATAGCTGAAGGGGTTGCTGTGTCAATTGGGTTATAAAATTTTCACGCCGGTTTTTTCTAGTTCTTCGAGAGGGGAAGAATAAAGCGGTGGCCATTACAAGTATTCTTCAATCTTCAATTCCTCTTTTTGTTTTTAACCCATTAACGCACTTGATTTCTTCTTTTCTAATTTTTGTTTTTGTATTTTCTTGTTCGGTTTTGGTTATTGCAGGGAAAAGAAATGGGAAAATCATCTTCTTCTCGTAAGAAGAAACGATCCAAAAATTCCTCTAAGGTACTTTCTTTCTTCTTCCTTTCCAGGAATGTTTTTATGATTTATTGTTTGGTTGTTAAGTAAAGACTTACCTGAGGGGATTTTGGGGAATATAACGTTTGAACTTTGCTAAGCCAAGCAATTCAACGAGACACATTTTTTTGTGGGTTTTTCTTAATTGAATCATAATTTAAGGAAAAAAACTTAATTAATGTAATGTTCTGTTTCCGTAGTTTTAATCTATGTTGCTGTATGTATATGCATGTGTGTTGGATATATAGGCTCGAAGAATTAAGAAAAGAAGTAAAAGTAGAACCAGGAGAAATTATAAGTTAAAGAAGCTTCGCCAGCGTGATGATTCTGTTTCTTATTCAAGTGATAGTGATGATTCGAGGAGTTCTGTTTCATCCCCTTTTTCTGAGGACAGTTATAGAAGGAAGAGGTCTCGGTCTAGAACGAGGAAAGATGTTAAGGTTAGTAAAAAGAGGCCTCAACGACGGTCCTCTAGTAGCAAAAGCACCGAGGATTCTTCTCTTGTCAGAAAGCGAAAAGGGTTGAAGAGAAATGATGATTTCTGTGTCAGGAAGAAAATCCGTGAAAAGAAGAATAAGAAGTCTATGAGAGATTTGAGTGTTAGTTCCACAAGTAGTGGGTCATGGAGTTGCTCAACTTATCCGGGTGGGAGTAGTAACAGTGATGAGAGTGATGTTGAGAAAAATAGAGGAAATTCTGAAAAGAAAGATAGAGATAAGAGGAGACTGGAGAAGGTGAAAAATGTAAGTAAAAGGAGGAAATTGAGGTCAAGGAGTTGTTCTTCATGCAGTCAATATAGTAATTATAGAAGTGAGGATAAATTAACAGGTGAGACCAATTCAAGGCGGCTTAGATCGGTTGTCACTGTTACAAGAGATGGAAAGGAGGGGGAAGTGGTGGACAATGATGAGCATAAAGAAGAGATGGTATATGATCATGATGATTATCCTCCTGGCAGGAGCAATGATAGTAATGATGGGGGCAGTGAGAGGGAGTTAGTTTGTAATTCTCATGTCGCATACGAAGAGAAAAAGCATGCAGAAGATAAAAAAGGAGAAGCGGATGTTTCTAATGTCAGAACGTGTAAAGTCATGGGAAGTGATAAGGATGGTGAGAGTCATGGGATGAACAATGACATGAAGGCAAAAACAAATAAGGATTCTGGTGCTGTTGATAGTCCGAGTTATGATTTGGAATCAATATTAAGACAAAAGGCCTTGGAAAACCTAAGGATATTCCGAAGGGGGCACCAAACAGATTCAAAGGTTGCTGTGATTCAGAAAGATGTGTTTGGTAGTGAAGCGAACACACCATCGTCCACAATGTCTGAATTGTCACAAAATAGATCCCTCAAGGTAGCTGATGATAGAGTGATAGGTGCAAGCCAAGTAACAGAGCCAAACAACATTTCCATGAGTCTTTCACAAAATGATGAGAAGATTTCCAATAGGAATGATAGTGGCAAAGAATCAAGGTCTGCTAAGCATGATGTTGAGCTTGAGCATCCACCAGGTAAGCCGGCTCTTGCTGTTAACCCCAAGGAGAAGGTCAGTGTAAGTGTTAGTTCTGAGTTTAATGAACCACAGTTGGTTGCATTAGCCTCCAAGCAAGAATCATCAAATGTTTGTACCGTCAAGAAGTTAATACCTACTTTGCAAGAAACTTCTGAAGCAAAGTCCATGACTGGCATCAGGGTAGATAAGGCTAAGATAAAAACTGCAGAAACTGTGAACCCTCATGAAGAAACTAACATTGTTTTTGCTTCTGATGATCCTTCTTCTTGCACAAAATCTCCGTCTCGAGGTACTAGCTCAAATAAACCGCAAGATGAAGCCAATCAGGGTTCACAGTTTCAGCAGAAGACTATGACTGTGATGCGGGGTGGTGAAATGGTAGAGGTGAGTATTTTAATTGTCATAGACTATTGACCTTCATGTAAGCCATGAATGTTGCACTAATATATATATTTGTTGTATCGGGCCAGGTAAGCTACAAGGTCTACATCCCCAAGAAATCCCCAGCTTTGGCTCGTAGGCCACTTAAGCGGTGATGTGTAATCTTATGATTTTGGACCCAAGTATTTCGGAGTCTCCACATTCACAGATACATTGAAGGATAAGTAATTTTAGATTGACAAAACTTGGAAACTGTGACATTGAACTATATGTTTTTAACAATATGTTCATTAAATATGTTGTTGCCTCATGTAGGATGTTACTACAAAGTGTTAGGTGTGTCTTAAAACAACTTTCTTGAACATTTTGACGTGCATTGCACAGAGTCTGCTTTTTGTTCTGTACACAAATTCTCAAGTGCATTCAACTCTTCTAGCAGAACCTAAAATGCAAAAAATACAGGAAAGCTTTTGCACTGTCAAAATAACTGCAGAACGTTTTTCTGATGCGCAATAGCAACTCGACTAGATTTTTGCCCGACACCCACAAGCTTAAGTTGACTGTAAACATGGGCAAGGGCAAGGGCAATTGGCAGCCTATGCATCGGTTTCCTAGTTGAATGTGCACTGTGTCATTGTAGTTCAACATGATTGATTTTCTTTAGCTACCAGTAAGTAAGTAAGGGTGTCAATTCGTGTTAACGACTCGTATTCGTGTCATATGTATATACGTACAAAAATTTTTTAGGTCAACACGAATACGATTCGTTTATTATTTGTGTTAGAATTAGAAATTCGAATATAATTCATTTGTCAAGCGAATAACACGACACAACACGATTAAATACGATTATTAAATGTTTCGTATTATTATATGATTATTACACAATTAATGTTTATACCCGATTAAATACAATTGATTTATTTGAATACGATTTAACAAAAATTCGATCCGATTCGATTCGTTTAATATTAAATTAAAATATATAAAATATATTCAATCAAAAACTTTTATATTATATAATTAATTAAGTTATGATTTTTTGAATTGGTTTTTACATTATTACAAATAAATCTGATTTTTTAATAAATTTAAATGAATTTATATGTCACACAAATACGAATACGATTCGTTTAATTATTCTTGTTTTATATGAATTGAAGAATTCGTCAGACCAAACACCAATATGATTCGTTTAAGAAAAAGTTAACACGAATACAATTCGTCTATTTTTTGTATTTTATTTTTTTTTTAAACACGAATACGATTATTATTATCGAATTCGTGTTGTGATCCATATTGTCACTCCTACTAATAAAATTTGTTTTATTTGTGCCAGTAAGACATCCAATCTTCAATCTTTTAAACTAATATGCCATGCAGGAACCGTGAATGTCGATTGATGATTTGTGGAAGCTGCATAATAGAAATGACAACAGAAATTAGGTAGCTATATCTTTCTTCAACATAATCCCAAAGAACTTTGTTGGGTCATGCAAATGGCAAGGATCTCTCTTCACATTATAATATATAATTTATTCACCTGGTCTAAGAAAACAACCCGCTCAGATAGGAAACCGGAGATGCCAACCATTCCTCCTGGCTTAGCATAAGAAAAGATATGATATTCTAATTCTAGTAAAGGATTAAGAAGAATATTTGCAATAACAACATCATACTTCTCCATCTCGGAAATTACTCATATTAGTCCAAGCTGATACGACATCTGGTCTTCCGTTACCCTATCTACTCTTCTATTCGAGGAGTGGGGACAGGTTTCCTCGCGAACCAGGTGTAATTTCATATTATGACGTTCAGACGTAATTGCTTGGGGATCTATATCCACGACAATACACAAGGCAGCATCAAACTAAAATCAGAAAGAATGTGTCTTTGACCCGAAATGTATACTATTTGGACTGGGCCTATCGTGCAGTGCCCAGTTTGTTGTTTTTAATTTTGGGCTCATTTAGCTCGACCTCAAACTGACAAGATTGGGTCAACCCAACATAAGTAAGAATGGGTCGAATAAAATTATTGTACTTGTAATTTTTGTGTTATGATGGTGCGCAACATGCTCGAAATTTTGACAAAGCATTTTTTAAACAATTTTTTTTTTCAAAACCCTCTTTCCAATTTAGGAAACCCTTAAAAATAAATTAATTTCTATTTTATTAGAAATAAGAATTCTTAAAAATTAATGCTAATCTTAAATATCACAATTTTTTTAAAAAATAAGATCAATTTAAAAAAAAATTAGTCAACACTGTATAAAATATCATAATTTTAAAATTACTTCTATCCGAAAATTAAATTTATAGTCAAAATTATTGTACCATAAACCCAAATTTTATAATAATTTTTTTTTTCCAACAACAAATATAAACATGGGAAATCCGAGCAGAATAATCTAAATTGGTCTGTTACTGTTAGTTAACGAAAATTCTAAACAAACCGAAATCAATAGACACTAAAATATATAAAATATCATAGAGTCCCAGCGTTTTGTTCTTATATTCGTATAGGTCCATGACATTTTCACGATTTGGGATTTAAATAAATATTAAATGCAACAATAAAGGGTCTCTATCAGTGTCGATTTGGACAAATATATTTTATTTATTTCGTATTAATTAGGATAAATATATTATATTTATATAATATTAATAAATTTATAATATTTTTTTATTCTTTTAAATACCATTAATTTATTAATCATATTAAGAATCTTTAATCCAAATATAATCTATTTATTAATCGTGTCATCCGTTTAATAATCGTATCATTTATTTATTAATTGTGTTATTTATTTTTTAAATAGATGATATATCACAATATAATTATATCATTAACTCGATCTAATCTATTCAATCTATTTAATTAATTAATATAAAATTTAATCTATTAACTAATTATTTATTTAATATAAAATAAATATCAAATATAAATTAATAAAATTTTTATGTTAAAAAATTATTTATTTAGATATAATTATTTATTTAAATATGATAAATTATTTAATTAATTATATTTTAAATAAATAAATAAATTTAAAAAATCAAGTTCAAATTTTATACAATTAATCGTAAGATATAAATACGATCTTATTATTATTCTTATTAAAAATTTTAAATTATTTAATTATATTAAATTCGTATTAAATATTATTATTGAGATTATTATTCCTAATCTTTATTTGATATTGTATAATTGCTTGTACGATCTTAATTTTGATTTTATGAATGTGTTCCATATGTGAGCGATCACGACATAGAGTACTGTATTAATCCTGAGAATTAATCGATTTGCGTAGAGCCGGCCGGACACCTCCGTTAAAAAAAAAATTATATTCGGTTTATCAATTTCGGACGGTTTGTTTAAACTTTTTCGGTAGTCGGAAGTGCCAACGTTTGTGAATTATGCTAGTGCAAACTGCTGGGCTAACTTTTCGTTGGCTTTTGTTGTTTTCTTTGTTTTTTTGGTTGTTGCTGATGGGAAAAGTATTCGCATCCAATCCATTATCTCTAAGCCTTAAAGACCCAGCTTTCGAATCATGGTTGCGGCACTCCGGCTACCTCGAAGTAGTTGACACCGCAACCATCGCTTCCGCTTCCGCTGCTTCGACAGCAACTTCCACAGCAACATCCAACGTTGCCGTAACTCACAGTCTTTTTCATTATTTATGTACCCTTTTTTCTCTTCTTAGTATCAACCCTTTTGCCAAGCTCACGACCGATGATTTCTCCGTCAAGACTCCGTCTTGGACACAGGACTTTATTGGGTTTCTCGGCTCTTACTCCTTTCCATCTTCGCCGCAGACTCTGAAGTTGAGGGTTCATGAGAATGTAAAACGTTATGCCAGGAATTATGCTTCTTTGTTTATCCTCTTCTTCGCTTGTTCTTTGTAAGAATTTTCTTCCTTATCTTTTGGTTATCTTTGTATGTGTATTGTGTATGTGGGCTAATGATTGAATTAGAAATTTGATTTTGAATGGTTATGTTTTGTGGGTATTTGATGAACATTGAATTTCAAGCCAAGATTGTTGTATGAATATTGGATGAGTAAAGTGGGTGAATTTTTTTTTTCTTTTTCTTTGTGTGTGCTGTTTTGGGTGTTTCAAAGTGTGAGGGTTGTGAAATTTAAGGCTCTGAGTGTGGCAAGTTTTGGGATTATTTAGGTGTGATGAGATGTTTTATGGCTCTGAATTGGATTTTGAATAATAATTTTAATTTGCTTTGCTGCTTTTGTGAGCGTTTCAGCTCAATATAATTATTTTGTTATTTCTGTTGTTTTATGGAACTCTTTTTGAATTGAGTTAAAAGGTCTTGTTTGATGGGTTCCAATTCATGGAAACAAAAAAAATTCTCTCCATATTTGTGAAATTTTTTGTTGTTTTTCTATATTTTAAACCAGTTAAGTATTTTTAAGAATTTGATTCAAAGATGCTCGTTTTTCAATTGTTTAGCTTTAATTGATGGGAATACTTCGGTCACGGTATTGTAACATTTTATCTATTTAGTGACATTGTCTTTGTCTTTGTGTTGCAGATACCAGATGCCGCTTGCTCTTGTAGGATTGTTATCAAGTTTAGCACTTTGGGATTTTTTCAGATTCTGTAGTGATAGATGGAACTTGGACCAGTATCCTGTGATTCGGCAGGTTCTGGTTCGTGTTGCACAATGTGGTGAGTTCTCAAAGCTTTTCTCTTTGAATCATAAATGGCTGACCTATTGAGATAATCTGATGTGTTCTTTGCTTCATTGATGTATATTGTTGATGTAAAAAAAAGTTATTTGTTGATTTTTTTTACGTAGTGGAAGAACTATTAGTTCCAGAAATGTAATTTACTTTTACACTTTCCCATCTTGTTTGGTTTATGAGAAAAGTAACCATGTTCTATGGAAAAATTGAGGAAATAGAAAAATGTTGCATGTTAGCTGGTAATTGCTATATGGTATGAAGCACAGTTCTTTTGTGTTGATTGAGATTTTTTAAATTTTGGTTTTGCCAGGAAGAAAACATGTTGTGGTTAGTATCGAAGGACTTTAAGGAGTAATATGATTCATATAGGTAACAAAAACAAATGATATGAGATGAGAAAAATTCTGGCCAAACAGTAGTAACATTAATCACTATGAAAGGAGAAAACATCACAGTTTGGAGAGAGTAAAAGACTATGACCAACAGACACAGTGGTCAAGCATCAACTTCGAGTGGAGTTCCTACCTAGAATAAGTATTTTGTGTTAACTTCTTTCCACTCTGATGTTTCTAGCAGTAATCAAAGAAAGAAGAGTAGCATGAACTAGACATCATGCTGGAGCTAAAGAATAACGATTCATAAGTTGGTTTGCTTCTTAACTTCATTCTTGGCTTTTCCAGATGAGTTTGGCTTTTATCTGCTTAATACATACTGCTCGATTGAACTCATTTCTGTAGGTTAACAGTTACTGGCTCTGATTTGTCTTCCATTTTTTTAGTGATTAACTTATCTTAATAAGATCTTTCCGTGAAGCATTTGAACACTATAGTGTGGCAGTTGATAAATAACGAAATTTGCTTCCTGGACTTCAGAAGTACTAATTACATCTGGCCTTTGCAGCTACAGTGATTATTCTGATGATTCTGAAAGTTCAGCTGGCTCTCTTCTGTGCACTTTGTGTCAGTTACATAGGTAAATATTAGAAACTCTGGTTCATCTTTTATTGATGTGCCCGATCCTTTTTATTAGCTGATAATCAATTCACTGCTTTGTAGTTATGATTTTACACGCTACATTTCGTAAGCTTAGTCTTTCGAAGCCACCTTCTCGGGGAAGATGAAAATAAAATACAGTATGTAATTGAAAGGTTCCATTTTGTGTTTGATATTTGCTGCAACAGGAGAGTAAAATTTATTGAAGCGTGAAAACTTATCTTCGAATTGTTCTTCTTTTGCCGCTGCCCCGTTACCGGTACATTTCGAAGAGGAACGATTCTATCAGAGACTAAGAGTCTGTTTGGGTTAACATTTTAGCTTTTTAAGTGGATCTTTTGCGGGTAAAGCTGTGTTGTAAGTAGAGCTTTTAATATATATATATATATATATATATATATATATATATTTTTTATTTATTTGTCACGAGTAATTTTTATAT
>JAVXUL010000008.1:14894619-14913699 GCA_035590515.1 Trichilia minutiflora | reverse complement strand
AGATATTTATTTATTTTGTATGATTATTCATATTTCAAAATTAATTTGGTAGTTTTTAAAATTTTTTGGATTAAAATATAAGTTTTTTAAAAGTTTTTTTTTAAAAAAAGGACCAAATTGTAAGAATTATAAAACTTTTAACTTTATTTTTAATTTTTAAAAAAATAAAATCGATACCCGGTTTAAACCTAGTACCGGTTTGGTTTAAACAGTGGATCGAATTTTTGTTCCCCTGTTTAAACCGGATCGGATCTGGATCCAACTTTCTATATCCGATTTAAATCGGACCGGGTACCGATTTAGCAAAAAAAAAACTGGTACCCAATCCGGTTTTACCCCTACTCGGAGGTATACATTTTTAGGGATATCAAAAAGGGCCGTGTAAGCCTCTAAATCGATCTCCAAGACCGTGGAGGTGAACCAATCCTACTCGTATGGAGACCGAACCTCAGAAATAGGTTTAGGGCTGGTAACTAACTCCAAGCCCTCTTCTACGTTGTCTCCCCCATCTATAGCCTCAGGTCGGGTTGGAGAGCTAGAAACAGATGTCATTTCTACTCAAAAAACAATGGGTAAAATGGTTAGGAAGCTATTTAGGGATTATTGACAACCCTACAATATTTTTCTACGAGGTCCTTAGTAGATCTCCTATCCTAATAGTTTCCTATTTCACCTAAGCATACATCCACAACATTTTGTTCACAGTTCATAAAAAGGTTGCCATAAATCTATTAAAAGGTGGGAAAAAACTTACCAAATGTGTGAGTTGTGGATTTGTTCAGAGAGAAAGAAAGTGTCGAGAGTTGAGAATACCAGAAACTTTTGAGAACGATGGAGAATGCCCTGGAGATTATGCTCGGAATGCTTTTGTTTGCAAGTTAGGATAGAAAGGGAGAAAAAGATTCATTAGAAAGGGAAGAGGTATTTATAGACAAGCCAAAAGAACCCCGACTGTTGATTCCGATCAAATGGAGAAGGGGATGCCACATCACCCTAATACGAACAGTCAAGGATTGATTCTTTTCAAATTTAAATGAGTATGGGGCCCATCCTGGTGGTGACATTATTACAGCTTGAGTATCACGGCCTTTCAGACTAGTCTATCTATGGGATAGTGACACGTGGATTAACGGTTATATTCCTAAAAAAGTTAACTAAAACATAACGGCAACCATTATCAAGCAAGTAGAATCTGGTCAATTTTTAATTAAAATCTCTTTTACTTAAAAATTGGGGGCTTAGTGTTTGGGTATTTTATTAAGGCCCAGCCTACAGGCCCAGGCCCATTTCCAAGCCCTTGTCCAGTCCCATCATATAGACATATTAGCCCCTGAGTGGATCCCTTGATACGAAGTCGTTCCGAGAGCTATCTACTTCATGCAGGAGATAATAAGATTATCTCGGATAATTTGTCCGGGGCTATTGGTCAGGGGGTCTCCTTCGAGTTATTCATGGTTGATTCACACTCAGGCAAAGGGTCTTCAACGACAAGCCTTCTGGGTTCGGTTTCGGGGAATCGGACTGATATGATCCACATAAAATAGCAAGAGTCCGCGAGCACCCGAAGTATACAGGCTTCCACGACACTACAGTCTGGTACGATCAAAGTCGTAACCCACTGCATAAGGACTTTATTCTCAGGAGAACTGGAGGCTTTATTCGGAGGAATGTACACTCAGGGTCTCGGGGATGATGTGACAGGAACAGTATCACAGTTTTTCACATCCCCTGATTTCTGTAGCAAGCTATTTTGGGTACGTTAGCCATATAACAATACGTGTTCAAAAGTACGAAATTCTATGCTTCCTATATACAGCATCCAGAAATCATGGGAGGTACATTTTACGTGACATTCACTTCTTTCAAATTTCAGAAAAGAATATTCTATGCTTTTCAGACACTAACTCTCACACACAAAGTAAAACCTTCTCTGACTTAAGTATCGGAGAGTTTTCTATTGTTTTACAGTTCTGAATTAAGAAATAAGAAGAAGACCAGCTAATACTCAAAGTTGAGAACGACATCAACTTCTTGCATCAATAATATATATATATATATATATATACACACAATATTTTTAAATCAAATGATTGATTAGTACTCAATTATGCATACTTACTAGATTTTTTTGGGTTCAACTAATTAAGTATTATTATTTTAAATAATCCTTTGGCCCAAATTAATTAAATGCGACAACTATAATGAATATGCTATGAATATTATTACATTGAAGCGAAAATAATAATTCCTAGTCATTACTTTCAAAACCAACATAGCAAGTAATCATACGAGATTACTTAATTTGAAAAACTATAATCATTTTAGAGGACTTATGCAATTAATAATTAATGCATTTTTATTGATCGATTCAATAATTTTAATAAGTGTGAACCCAATATAAATATACAACATAAACTATGAATAAAAAAAAACAAAAGAAAATTCATTTTAGCAATAATTCTGTCAATATCCTTGTCGTCAATACAATCATTTGTCTTATTACTTCAAATAGAAGATCTTACACATTAAGCTCATTTGTCCTAGGTATTATTATTATTATTATTAACAACGCTCATTCTTATTTGTTTACACATTAAGCTTCCAGAAACGTCGATACACGTCATTTTTAAAGGATGGACTTGTAAATCAAGTTCAACCGAACATCAGAGAATAAACTATTGAACTAGAAAAAGAATCCTAATAAAGAAGCTCATGATGACGGAGTCAAGAATGAATCAGAAGCAAAAGCGGATAATTATTGCAAAGAAACTATCACGACAAATGCCTTCTCGATCTCAAGCCACTTTATTCTAATAATATGAGTCCAAAAAGACATTCACGACATTGGCTCTTTTGAAACATTTATCAACTATTGCTTTTACTTTATTTTTGAATCCATCTTCACGAGTTTCTTCATTGAGTTCTTCTCCTAGTTCTATAGTTTCTTCTCCGATAGGTGGTTGAACTTGATCAACACCCATCCCTTAAAACCATTATGTAATGATATGAATGGTTGTCCACTTATTATAATAACTAAATTCTGGTTAGTCATTTCAAATATGCCCATTTTGACATGAATAATGCATAAATTTACAAAACAAAAAAAATGATAGAAGTTAATAAAGAAAAAGGTCAAAACATATATATATATATATATTAGTCATATTAAACCCAAAAATAATCCAACTATAGAGAACGAGGAGTGGCAATGCTAGTTTATTGGAACCCTTTGTCAATATATTTCTTCAAATGGTGAAACAGTAACTAAACTCAATAAGTGTCTTACGGTATATCAAATCTTGGATAGGGAGTTCCTTCTTGTGATTAAATAGTCTTTCATCAATCTGAAACTCAAAACTAGACAAGACAAGAGAAAAATATCAAAAAAGGAAAAAAATCCCACCTACATATTTAAAACTACACTTTTGAATTATCTATACACTAACATATATGATTTCTAATCACACATTTGAACTCTATTTAAAGGAGCATTTTCGAACAATATGATCAGACAAGACACTTTCTAACAAATTTTGTTCATTTTATTCATTATTTGTGGACCCTTTTTTCTCTTCTTACTATCAACCCTTTTGCCAAGCTCACCACCGATGATTTCTCTGTCAAGACTCCGTCTTGGACCCGGGACTTTATCGGGTTTCTTGGCTCTTACTCCTTTCCATCTTCGCCGCAGACTCTCAAGTTGAGGGTTCATCAGAATGTTAAACGTTATTCCAGGAATTATGCTTCTTTATTTATCCTCTTCTTCGCTTGTTCTTTGTAAGAATTTTCTTCCTTAACTTTCTGATTATCTTTGTGTATGTATTGTGTACGCGGGTTATTGAATGAATTAAAAATAGATTTTGAATGGTTATGTTTTGTGGGTGTTTGATGAACATTGAATTTCAAGCCAAAATTGTTGTATGAATATTGTAGGAGTAAAGTTGGGTGTTTTCTTTTCCTTTTCTTTTTTGGGTGTGCTGTTTTGGGTGTTTAAGAGTGAAGATTGTGAAATTTAAGGCTCAGTGTGGCAAGTTTTGGGATTATTTAGGATGTTATTATTAGATGTTTTATGGTTCTGAATTGAATTTTGAATAATAATTTTAATTTGCTTTGCTGTTTTTGTGAGTGTTTCAGCTTGATGCAATGATTTTGTTGTTTCTGTTTTTTTTATGGAACTCTCTTTTGAATTAAATTAAAAGGTTTTGTTTGGCGGGTTCCAATTCATGGAAACAAAAAAATTCTTTCCATATTTGTGAAATTTTGTTTTGTTTTTCTATATTTTAAACCGGTTAAGTCATTTTAGGAATTTGATTCAAAGAAATTCATTTTCAGTTGTTTAGCTTTAATTGATGGGAATACCTTGGTCATGGGATTGTGACATCATCATCTGTTTAGTGACATTGTCTTTGTCTTTGTCTTTGTGTTGCGGATACCAGATGCCGCTTGCTCTTGTAGGGTTGTTACCAAGTTTAGCACTTTGGGATTTTTTCAGGTTCTGTAGTGATAGATGGAACTTGGACTGGTATCCTGTGATTTGACAGGTTCTGCTTTGTGTTGGACAATGTGATGAGTTCTCAAATCTTTCTTCTTTGAATCATAAATTGCTGGCCTAGTGAGATAACCTGACGTGTTATTTGCTTAATTGCTGTATATTGTTGATTTAAAAAAAGAAGTTATTGGTTGATTTTTTTTCCATATCAGAAGACCTATTAGTTGCAGCGATGGAATTTCCTTTTACGATTTCCTATTTTGTTTGGTTTATGAGAAAAGTAACTGTGTTTTATGGAAAGTTCAGGAAATGTTGAACTGTTACATATTGGTTGGTAACTGGCATATGGTATGAAGCATAGTTCTTTTGCGTTGGTCGAGATTTTTTAGATTTTGGTTTTGCTGGGAAGAAAACTTGTTGTGGTTAGTATTTAAGGAGTAATATGACTCATATAGCTAATACAAACAGATGAGATGAGATGAGATGAGAAAAGCTCTGGGCAGTAGTAAATAACATTAATCACTATGAAAGGAGAAAACATCGCACTTTGGAGAGAATATAGACTATGATCGATGGACACAGTGGTCAAGCATCAACTTCAAGAGGAGTTCCTAGGTAGAATAAGCATTATGTTTTGACTTCTTTCCACTTGGATGTTTCTAGCAGTAATCGGAGAAAGAAGAGTATCATGAATTAGGCATCATGCCGGAGCTAAAGATTCATGATTCATAAGTTGGTTTGCTTTTTAATTTCATCCTTAAACTCAATTTCTGTATGTCAACACCTCTGGTCTGCCTTCCATTTTATGGTGATCATCTTATCTTAATAAATCCTTTCTTTCAAGCATTTGAACTCTATAGTGTGGCAGTTGATAAATAACGAGATTTGTTTCCTGATCTTAACATTATTAACTACATTTCATCTTTGCAGCCATCGTGATCATTTTGATGATTGTGAAAGTTCAGATGGCTCTCTTTTGTGCACTTTGTGTCAGTTACACAGGTAAATATTACAAACTCTTGACATCTTTTATTGATGTCCCTGATCCTTAGTATTAGCTGATAATCATTTCACTGCTTTGTAGTTATGATTTTGCAAGCTACATTTTGGAAGCTCGGTCCTTCGAAGCCACCTCATTGGGGAAGATGAAAATAGAATACATTAGGTAATTGAGAGGTTCCTCTTGTGTTTGATATTTGCTGTAACAGGAGAGTTCAAATTATTGAAGTGCGAAAACTTATCAAAATATCATTCTTCTTCTTCTTCTTTTTCCATGACCCCGTTACCTGGTACATTCTGGTACATATGGAAGAGTAATGCTCCATCAGAGACTAAGCGCTATGTTTATGACTAATATATTGTAGGCATAAAAGGTAGCTTCCGTATTCTGTTCAATTGAGTTCATTTGTAAAGGAAATTTATTGGCTACTATGCAGAAAGCATAATAAAATTTCAAGCATTTTGTGACATTCCTTTGAGGTTGACTGTTGCATAAAGATGATGAATGAAATAACATAACAAATTGGATTGTGATAGATCGCAATAGGAAAAGCTAGGTTATTTCCAAAATGATAATTTCTTTCTTAATTGATAAAAATTAATGTTTGTGAAGGATTACATTGTTTCTAATAATAAGCCCCAATTATACACCAATGCATTGCTGCTGTTGCAACTGCAAAGTAAAAAACAAAACAAAATTCTGAAAAATAGAGAAATAATAATGGTGGATAATGATAAATACACAATTGCTTTCTTACAATGTTATGTACATCGAATCAGATTAACTGCATAAACAGGAAAGAAAAACATTACAGAGCAAAACAAAATATATGTAATTTCTGTTCCAATCTCTTCTGTTTTTCTAAGTTGGGTTGAGATCCTGTGAAGCTTGCCCTTGCCATCTGCAGTATAAAGAAAAGTGCCCAAAGATGAGTAACAGGGGCTGCAAAAGAAAAAACTCGATCATCAGAAGAGAAAGATAAGCTCATCGAACCTTGAGAGCAGAAACCTCGCAAGTGGGCTTAAATTGGCATTTGAATTAAGGTCCATGTTCTGCTGTTTTTTTCTGTTATCAACCTCTGCATTTGCATTTTGTGTTGCTTCAGCTGTTTTGGTCTTGGTGAAGATTCGAGCTGCCAGCTCCTGGAGATCTTTCATTGATGACTCCGTCGAACTGCAAGAGGAACCACCATCTTCACACATAGAGACCACCAAATCTGTTGTTTTCGTTTGTAATTTATATATTTTATTTTATCTTGAAGATGGAAGGAAAAAGGAGAGGATTGGAGAATGAAGTTTGGAACCTTGATAATTGCTGGACTAACTTTCTGATAAGAACTTCACAGGAACCTGGCTTCATGCGTTCCATATTTACGAGTGAACTTACAACCTGGCGCACAACTGGTCCTGAGTCATCAGCAACTGCCTACACATACACACTGGCAAATTATAAGAGGCAAAAACAAGAAGTTGAAAATAAAGTGTTACCTAAAGGTCAGTTGCTGAATACACTAAAACTAGGAAGAGTATGCTGGCAAAAGAATAGACTTCAGGAATTTTATAAGAATTATGCTACAGGATTTGCACCTCAGCGTTATACATAAAGATTTAATCAGAGACCAATAACAACGCCAGTCACACATGTATGCTTTAACTTGCAAGTCCAAGGCTTTACCAGTATACCAGATAAAGGACTCAGTTGCTAAATGATTGTTAAAAAGGTCAATGAGATTTTATCATTTCCCCGTATTATCACATAAACCAATCCCTTTCCATCTAAATAGATATCCTAATTTATCATAATCTACACTGGATTTATATTCCTAGTCTTGCAAGAATCATAACAGGTCTTCTTGATGCAAAATATTCAGCATCTATGCAACAGCTGCTCATTAACCGCAAGGTGATTCTATAAAATAGAACATTATCAGAGTGCTCACCTCTTTTAAGGAAGGGATGATCAAAATCGACAATGGAGCAGATGAGGTTATTATTTTTGCACTTCCTTCATCGTCACTTCCTTGGCGTGACCTTGGAACTATTCTTTGTGCCTCGAACAAATCATGAGAATCTCTGAGGTACAAGTATCATCTTTTAGAAATTGTCATAAACAAACCATGTCACTTAACTGCAGCAGAAAAACTAGCAGCATTTGACTATTAGCTGTACCTGGAAGAATCTGAACTGCTTGCTATTTGCTCTCTTCTAGATTCTGGCCCATCATTGTTGATCTTCCCCAGCGCTAATCTTTCTCTGGCATTACCTTTCCTCCACCCACTTTGCATTGCAGCTTTTGCCTGAAAGACATTTCAAACAAAAATATGAGTTTCATAAGTGTAGTCGTAGAAAAGACCACTGTCAAAAAGGAAATAAATCCCAGTAACAAAAACATAATGGGACTGGAAATTTTTGGCAGAGCTTCAGAGGAAAAAGAAAACTAGAAAACAGTCTATTAGAATTTGAAAAGCGATAACAGAAGAAAAAACACCTCTGCAAGATTTACTGCACTATCTTCACGTGAGGCACTAGAACTTCTCTCTTGAATTCCTAATCTTGATCTTGGTGTGCGAACAGAGTCAGGGTCATCATGTTGAGTGCGGTAAACAACTGTCCCACTGGAAGAATCATCTTCAGCAGAAGTATGCGTGCTGCTAGACTACATAGTACATAGTATTGTAATCAAATGAATGTCTAAGATAGAAAAAGGACTAGACTAAAACTAAACTCTTAATATTCTCCAAATAAATGGACAAAAAATTATACCAGCATACTACGATCACGGAAAAAAACAGATGATCGAGATCCTCTAGGACTTCGGATAACAACAGTTCCTGACCCACTTGTAGGTGAATCATCCTGGAATAGAGCACTTCAAACAACTTCAGAGGATATAAGGGCAGAATTCAACGAATTGTTTGAATACCAGAATCATATAATGCACCGAAATCTTTTATTCCGTCACAAAGTCACTCTATGATGCTGACCACACCATGCAAATTTTTAATTGGATCAATAAAATTAACGATGGGAATAGAAACCAAAGTTAACCACCAAAATTGAAAGATCACGTTGATTCTTGGCACTGTGAAATTTATCAGAGGATACGAAATATGCTCAATGCATATCATCATTTACTTAAGAGAAGCAATACCATACTTGGAAGCTTCCTTCTACATGGAATCTTATTGAGAATGGAAGTACATGGATTACAAGTGTACACATTCAGTTGTACAGTAATATTTCTTATTTCTTACTGAATTAACTGATCCACTCGCAATTATATAGACATGGTAGCTAATATGAACATCCCAATATTGATGGCAGAAAGTCTTATTCCCATGTTCTAAGGACCAGTAAACATAAATTCATAGACCACCAAAATGAGTTGGAGGTTGCAATACAGAGACTTACATCTTCATATTCATTATCCTGATGGCCATCAAAATATGAATCTCTAGCATCTTTCACAGGAGAAGTTTCCGGGGATTCCTGAGGTGCACTTCCAGAAGCAGACAAACCTTGGTTGCTCCACTCTAAAGTTCTTTTTTGAGTAAAATGATTATGCAAAACTTCTAGTTTCTTTTCTCTGACCTGAGGTGGTCTTACAGCACTTCTAATAGTTCCCGTAGCATGTGATCCACTAATACTGAAATCCCATCCAGCATTTCTTGTGGTTTGCCCCTGACTACTGCAAATACAAGATATAGGTGAACTTCGATCCCAAAAGGCAAGGCAGTATTAATCCACAAGTTTAACTGACCTGGCTCGAATGGTATCTTCACTTCTCCTTGCTACCTTCACGGTACCAAACGCCTCTCCCACACCTCTAACACCATTGATAGCAGTATCTGGATCTTCCTTTATTTGGTACTTTGGCCGCTCTCTATCCAGAAAACATAAGTCCATCAAGTATATGCTCAACAATGTAAGATAAAGATTCCCAATTGCCACAAAAGAATATCAATAGATTAGCATGTTAGGAATGCTACTGTAACCAATGAATGAGGAATGACTGTGTTCCTTAGGCATCATATAATGTGTGTCATAGAAGACTCATATGAACATTATTGTCCCACAAACACTCACCATATCCAAGAAAAAGAAAACATACACAGACTTCAATGTATCCAGGTAATAAGGTTTTAGCCTTATACCAACATATCACACCTTATTCTCTCCTGAAGCCTTGGACTCTTCCTGGCATTCTTAAAGAAACGGTGCTTGAGAAGCTCCTTAGCACTTAGCCGCTGAAATTAAAAGTATGGAATCGTTAAAACGAACAGAAAAATAATAACACAAAGAATAAAAAAATAACTGCAAAAAATAATGGACAACTATGTCATCTTCACCCAATGGACATAAACATAATTTAGAAGACACATAATCTGAATTCAAAACATAAAAATAAAAAAATAACCACCACACATGATCAGTTCAATCATATAACCATCATCAACCCAGAAGATTAAGATGAAATACGCATGCGTGCGTGCGTACGCACAGAAAGAGCAAGGTATTAAATGGTGTAAAATGCTTGCCTCAGCAGGTACTTTCTTCAAACATAATGAAACAAACTCTTTCATAGGGCGAGAAAAATGCTCATCCAACTGCAAAATACAAGTTAATGGTAAAAATGTGATCTTTTACATTTGGCACTGAAGCTTTTCATTTTAACAATTAATTTATCAAGCATCTAATCACTGTGACACCAAAGAACAAGAAGACAACCTGCGGTGGATTTTCCCGAGGTATGATAAAAAGAACTCTCATAGGGTGAAGATCTGCAAGAGGCGGTTCTCCTTTCGCCATCTCAATCACAGTTATTCCCAGAGACCAAATATCTGCCTGCATCATTAAGTAAAGATTAATGTGGTGAAGTTCATAACAGAAATGTTAAGGGGATGACAGACAGGGTGAAAACTGGAAAGGGTCAGTACATCAATAAATGTTTTTAAAATAAAAATAGAAAGAAAGATATTCAAAGTGCTGACTCAGAAAGATACCTTCTCATTGTACCCTTCAGAATTTTGAATCACCTCTGGTGCCATCCAGAATGGAGTTCCTACAAATGTCTGGTACCATCAAACAAATTAGTCTATAACTGTTCAAAAGGTTTAAATCATACAGTATATTGACAACTAATCGAAGAAAGATTTAGGTAAGTATAAAACAAAAAACAAAACACAAGATGCATATATGAGTACCGCTAAGATGTGCATCACAGATGTGGCCCAGTAGGCAACCAATGCTAGAAAGCTAAAGAAAACTTTATTTGACCATAGCTTATGAACCTTTATATCGATGACTAATCAAAGAACATAACATGCTAATTATTGTTACGGAGTGACATGTTTGATTCTTATAAACTATATATATAGAAATTACGAGTGTTGATTTATAATTAAGCAGGATTTTGTTGGTTACAGAATGCTGTTCCGATTATACATTAATCTAACAACAAAATCAAGCAAAAATGGTATGGGGATATACAAGCATGTGTCAAAAATTTGGGAAGTGAGAAATAAGAAGAAAGAAAACTGAAATTCACTGTCCCAGTGATTAACATTTGCTTAGAGAAAGCATACAATGGCCATAGCTTTCAATGATACCCTTTAAACAGAGAAAGAGGGAGAAAGAGGGATGCAGAAATATTGCCACTAAACATAGGGACCATTTATAAGATCATAAAAAGAAGGCGGCCTAAGTTTTGCATTTGACTAAGATAATAAACAGCAAACAGCAAAGCCCCATAAACTACAACAGCGATTAAGCAAAAGCAAGCTTCAAATAGTAATACCTTTCTCCTTGATATTGTCCTTGTTAATTGTGCAGAAACACCAAAGTCTGCAACCTGTTACAAGATCACAAATATAACTTCAACGACCAGGAGCGAATGCAAATATTTCTATACATATTGTTTATATACTTCTTAGCAGATCTACACAAAGAATTCAAGACAATATTGAACCATTCAAGCCAAAATATGTACCTTAACATCACCATTCTCTGTCAATAAAATGTTTGCCGCTGCCAAAATAATGCTATACAAATTATAATTTGCCCAAGCTAATTTGAAATAAATCATAATTAAACAAGTGGGACAGACTATGACAAAAAGATGGTGTGAGACAAACAGGTGAGGCACTGTACAATTTATACCAGACTCCTTGGGTACAAGGGAATAGCGTAGCTGCATCTCGTGAAATAAAGCAAGTTCAGGTATCAAATGACCCTCTCATGAACTTTGAAGTGGTATTAAGTTTGTGTTTGTGCATGAGATGGATGATGCAAGGTGTGTGATAATGACACTAGCAACACATTAGGGGCAAGGGAAAAACCTTTTATATCTCTGTGAATTTTGCCTTCAGTATGTAAATATTCAATTGCATGCAGCAAATCACGTAAAATGCAAGAAATGGATGTCTCATCCAGCGGTGGACCTGATTGGAGCTGCAGAAGCAAAATCTGCATTAGCCTTCCATGTGCGAAACAGTTTTTGCACAACACAACACAATTCATCCCATTATAAACTTTTGATGAGCATACATAAATCAACACCACTATCTCAACAAATGCACCCTAGCAGACACTCAAGCTTAAATCACAAGCAATGGAATATATAAACTTTAGCATCAAGAATTCATTTATTAAAGATTCGGCACCAGCAATTACATTGGAAAATCAAAATCAAAAACCACTTCCACTCTTCTTGATTGTCTTTATGCCAACATTTAGATGCTGATGTAATGATTTAACATTTAAGACACAAAAAGGAAAACAAGATTGTATATTATACTGAAGGCGACGGTCCAGTTGATGCCTTTTTCTTTAAATAATCTTATTTTTAGAGTGGAAAGGAACAAAATTTGTAGTGGGACAACAAATACAGCAAAGCAAATATACTCTGATAAAAAAATGACAGAAAGAACTGTAACCATCAGGCATCAAAAAAACAAAAAGTTGTTTTACTCTCAATGGTCTTAAAACTAGAGAACATGGAAAGAGTCAATGAACTATTCTCTTTTCATCGTCCAAGTAAACAGATTTGATTAGTGTCCACTTTACTAAATATGCCCATTGAGTTGCTCATAGCACCCTGCTCAATTGTCAATGAACTGACCGCAAATAAATATAATTTATGTCATAAATAAATCCAATAATTTGTCATTTACAGAGATAAATAAGCAAAGGCCTTCAACTCTTATGTACTAAACAAACAAAAGCAAATCAACAAGAAGTAACCTACTAGGTCAGCAACAGAGCCACCCGCCATATATTCCATTATTATCCATAGTTTAGTCTGGTGGAGATAAGAGCCATAATACTCCGTAATATATGGAGATCGACATTGTGATAAAACAGAAATTTCCTGGCACAACAATGAGATGGGTGAGTAACCAAGATAATTAATCAGTGGCTCAGTGCATAGTAAGCACACCAATTTAATAAAAATTTGAGTTAATACCCTCTGGATGTCCTCAATCTCATCTTCGCTGTGAAAGACAAAATAACATCAAGCTTTAGAGCATTGATCACATAAATTACCAAACTGATTTTACATAGTTCTTTAGTAGAAAGAAGCATCCTCTAGAATGGTCACCTACTGGGTTCAAGTCAAAATGGTTGAAAAAACAACAATCATGTGAAGTATTAATCCTCATCACAAAGTCTCTTCAAACATTTTTTTCTTTTTCATTTTTATCGTTTCCAATAAGAAGCAGAAAAATCTTATTAACAGGATATGATAAGAAATGACGGTGAACCAGAAATGCACAGGGGCATCAAGAAACAGGACAGCAAAAAGAAAATACAAAGCTATACAAAACAGCAACTAATCTGTAAAAATTGAAAGAGTGCAACTGTCCAGGAAAATAAAATATATATAATTGCCCAAACATACAAATCGTACTACTCTTTTCAAATCATGATTGATTTAAAAGAAATACATGACTTGACAGTCTTAGATTGGGGCCCAAAGAGGCCTTGAAAGTGTATTTTATCCATAAAGCAATGGTATCACCTTTGAACAATTAAAGCACAAAAATTAAAAATCTGATTTTAGTTCAGGATAAAAAAACCATAGTCATTCTGTAGGTTGAGAAATGACATCACAATTTCCCAAGGCCAACAAGTGTAGCTTATCCTGCAGTTAAATTAAAGCCTTGAGCACTCTTTCCATAGTGATTAAACAAATATGTGATGCTAGAGTCATCTACCATGCATTAACAATCTCAAAATAAGAGATATCGAGCGTGACTCGATCAATTTAAACTTTTTTTTTTTTTTTGGAAAAGTTCGATCAATTTAAACTTGCTAGCTGGTACTTCATCTAGACATTGCCAAAATCATTTTTCTTTCAACTCAGCCAAACCACTCCCCAATACCAAGGACCTATAACTATGTTAGAATCTGGAAAGTCCTCTTTGCAAAGGTTAATGATTAAAACAAGTCTTAATCTGCACAAAAGATATAAACTTTTCTAACAGATAGGATACATCCAAAGTGCTACCAAATGCAGAAATCGTCTTCAACTGCAAAACTCTCCTAAACTCCAATTGAACACTCCCTTAAAACTCTCATGACCATGAGGAAGAAATAAACATTCTTTCAACAGCAAAAAAGCTTATGTTAAGCCTCAACATCCACTGATACATAACTTAGCATTAAACTTCCAAGCACATAATTTTCCACCAATCTTTTTTCCTTAGATTCTGATTAAACTTTTTATTTTGCAGGTCAACAGCATCTAAATTCTTAGTTTGCCTATATCATGTCAACATAAGCAATAAATCCTGCCTCACTCATGTTTCGTTTTTCTATGCCAAAAAAAAAAAACCATAAAGAAGTTATATCCAGCAAGCAGGTTCACATACACATGCAGATAAAGAGATACGAGAAGCGCAAATTACTTTAGACCATAAACAAATGCAGCTAACTCGAAAACCTAGCATACAGACCAAGAAAAATATAAACAACAAGAAGTACTTACGATTCTTCCAAATCAATAACTTTAATGGCAACATCTTTGTTAAGCTCCTTATCAAACCTGCAAATCAGGAAAGGCATTATGGACACCAGCTTAATGCCAAAATCTCGTCAAATTATGATGATAGTGTCCACTAAATACAAGAAGAGAAAAAAGACAATAAATTTTAAAAGCCATACATCCACTTGTTGGTGAGTATGGCTCATGACTAAGCAAGCATTGCAAATCTTAATCTGAACAATAATGCATCCAAAACAGTCTGCGTGCATCTTAAACTCAGCAGTGAGTTCCAGAATCCAACAGGCAACAATAGTACGAGTGCATGCCATTCAATAAGAATGCATAATTTATATCCAAGGGGTTGGCACAATGAGACAATCATTGAAATGGAGTGTATATCTAAGATACTAATCATACTTCTCACATGTAACTGATGCTCAAGCTATTGTAATTCCACTATTTCAAATGCAATCATCCCCTCGCCAGAATACAGTGGCCACTAAAACATTCGAAGACATCAATTCCAATTCAATTTCATGTATTGAAGTTCAGTAATACTATCAGTAAAAGAATTCCATTGTGCAAAAAAATAGCAAATATAGCAATTGCATACAGCATTTTCAAAATATACAATGGTTATATATCAAATGGTTCTAGTTTAGTAATGCAAGCAACACCTGTTTACCACTAAAAAATGCGGCATAATAAAACAAAGTCTTTCATACAACTGTGACATGTGCCAAAAGTACCATTAACAACGTGAGAACAGCTGCATTGCATTGAATCAAAATACATTAAACTGGTCCAAATACACACACTTACGCTTTATAGACATCCCCAAACGATCCTCTCCCGATCAACTCAAACGAACTAAATCTGGACCCAGCAGCCTCTTGTAAACCAGCCAAATCAGCCATTTGCGCAAACACTTGATACGTAAATCAAACCTAACAAAACCAACCCACAATTTCAATCCAAATCTCACCACATTCTTCAATACCACTTCAATCTGCCAAATGGATGTCTATAAATCCCTATGTCAGGTCAAAAATAAATCCTAAAACAAAATTCACAATGCACTGCATCACTAAACAAATATTACTAAACTTGAACATAATTCACCGCAATAAACAAAACCCAATCCAGCAACAATTCAAGGATCTCAATAGCATAACATTGCGCAAAGAAATTGTACACTCAAAGCATAAGCACATATTATACAAAAATTAGATAACAAACATACTTTTGGTTAGGTGAAGATTGGGATTTGCTAAAGCGACAACCGAACAGAATTTCAATTCCTTTTCAGCTGTAATGATAGCGAAACGGTAATTCACACGTGGTTTGAAACATGGATTGTCGTCAAAACTCATAAAACGAATGTTTCGTGGCAGAGATTTGAGAAGATTTGTGTAAAACGTTCTATTCACCTGTTATTTCGATGATGACGATGAAGATGTGGATCTTTCTGGTTTTTAAAGTTTCTTCGCTTATTATCTGTTGCAATACAGACTCACCTTTCCTCTCGCTCACTCTGAGATTGCAGAGACGCTTTGAGAGCTACAACAGAATCGGTAGAGAAAGTGCCTTGTAATTTGGTTTTTGGTTTTTAATGGAGTCTTCTCTGTCTTTTTTTTTTTCTATTAATTTTTTTTTAATTTGATTTTCTTGTACGCAATTATTGTTCCTTAAAAAAATAAATTTAATTTGTTTCTGGTTGATCCGCACCGTTTTTGTAAATTTTTTGTATTCTTAGTTGTTTCTGACAAAAAAATATTAATAATGAATAAGGGTTATATAAAAGGAAAACTTAGACTGCGTTTGGTTTGAGTTATTAGTGGGAGAAATGAAAAAGCAAATTTTAATAAAATAAAAAAAATTATTTAATTTGACAAAATATAATAAAATGCATATTTTTAAATATTTTTTATTCTCTTAAACAAGATAATCATTATGTAATTTATTTTTTAAATTAGGGAAATTATAATTTCACTCCTTTAAATAAAATAACGTGTCAACATTCAATATTTTTGTTTAAATAATAATAAATTTTTTCTCTTTATAATTTTATGTTTCAATCAAATAAATGAAATATATATTTCATACTCCTTTCTTTCCTTTGTCCTATCCTTTTCCTTTTTCTTTTTATTTTTCAAGCAAATATAATCTTAATATAAGCTGATTCAATTTAAAATATATTAGTTTAAATCGGTTTGTTTTAACTCGGTCTGGCTCATTTCTTATTTTTGTTGAATTTATATAAACTTGATTTAATTTGTGGAAGTAATTTTTTTAAAATAAATTTTAAAGTTTTTTTTATAAATAAAAAGTAATAATAAATTGATAACTTCAAGCTATTTTTTATGATTATATTATAGAGAGATTCTTTGATTTATTCTTAATTTTTGATGATGTCAAAATTAATAATAAGTGAAAATTATGCATACGTATGATTATCTTAATTTTATATGGATATATATGTGTTGGTTTTAATGTTATATGAACAAATATATTTCACTTGGTATTTGAAAAGACTTATACGTTTTTACAAGTGAGAAAAATGAAGTCAAAGCATCAAGAAAGCTCACCAAGGCATAAACGTATCGAATACGTTGCTTAAACGTATCGACACGTTTAAGCTACAGTGATAATTCAGAACCTGAGTTCTAGAACCCTGCTTCAAATGTATCGATACCTTCTTTCTATCAGCAAACGTATCGGAATCCTACTTCAAATTTATCGATATCTTCCTTCTGCCAACAAACGTATCGGAACCCCAACTAAACATATCGATACCTTGGAGATGTAGATGAGTTCGTTCACACAGCAAACATTTTGGAACCCTGAAAATGTGGACAAACGTATCGATACCTTTGATGGGTCTTCAAATGTATCGATACCCTGAGGCTTGGATCAAGTACCCTCATGACGGACTTCATCTCGTTTGCATCAACTTGTTTCAATACATTGGATAATGTATCAATACCTTCAGGCTAAGCAATTTAAACGTATCGATACCCTGAGACACGTATCGATACCCTTACGAAAATCAAGTCTGTAATGGTTAGTTCAGAGACATTCAATGCCGCTATTAATGCAAGTAAAAAGAGCCGCTGTGAAGAAATTATGGCAGATATATAAACAACAAATTTTGAAGACAAAAATATTATTGGTGTACATTAAGAACAACTGATCAAAGCAAGAAAATATCCTCCTACAAATATTCTCTTATTCTCTCATTTTTATTCTCTGTATTTAATTTTCTAGTGAGAGAAATTATTCGTATTGAATATTCACTCTGTTAGAGAGTTGTTGAAATTAATTTCTGTAAATTAATTGTGGGTTTCTCTTCACCTGTGATAAGAAAAACTGTTGTATTGGGTTGCACTTCACCCATTCAAAAGAAAGTCGTTTTGTGAGGTTGTCCTTCACCCGTGAAAGAAGGAGTTGTCTTGGGTTTCACTTGACCCGTATAAATAAGGAGTTAGTGATCCTCGGTGTGAGTGGATTCAACCGAGAAGAGTGGACGTAGACGGATTATTGAACTACTATATAAATTGAGTGTTGCATCTCTGTATTTTTATTTTCTCACTCTATATTCATTGCACGAGCATTTTAGTTTTTGACATTAAAATTTTTAATATCCAATTCAACCCCCTCTTGGAGTTTGCCAACTAGGACTTCAATTGGTATCAGAGCCAAACTCACTGCATATAGGATTAAAAGCTTGTGAGTAGTAGATTCAATGGCATCCTCATCAAACATTTCTTCACAAATAGTAGAGGGTCAATCAACAAACAGACCATCTTTTTTCAATGGGTTTGATTACGCTTATTGGAAAAAGCGTTTGCAAATTTTCTTGAGTACCTTAGATTTCGAAATCTTTACCATCATAAAGGATGGTTACAAACCTCCCATGACTATAGATGCAATCTTTGGAGAGAGAAACTAAAACCAAAGTCTGAGTAGACTCCCGAAAAGAAAGCTCAACTACAACTAAATAGCAAAGCCATGACTGTTTTATATTATGCATTAGATAGGTCTGAATATAATAGGGTGTCTGGCTGTGCATAGCCAAAGCCATTTGGGACATGCTTGAGGTTACCCATGAGAAAATCGGTAGAGTTAGGAACTCCCAAATAAGCATGTTGGTTCATGATTATGAACTATTTATGATGAAACCATATAAGTTTATCAAGGAAATGTTCACACGATTCACTGATATCACTAATGGTTTGAAAGCTCTTGGCAGGTCATATTCGAACATAGATATAGTCAACAAGATTCTTCGATACTTGCCAAAAACTTGGAAAGCCAAAGTCACTGTCATTCGAGAAGCCCATGACCTCAACAAACTTCTTCTTAAAGAACTTCTAGGCTCACTAATGACATACGAGATGGAAGCCACCAGGAACGAGAATGATTATCGTGAGAGTGGGAAGAAGAATATAGCTCTCAAAAACACAAAAGAGGAAGAAGTAGATGACAGCACAGAAAATTCTTCTGAAGATGATGAGTTTCTCCTAATTTCTAGAAGAATGAAGAAGATGTTCGATAGAGATAGTGAAATATCCTGTGTTTTGGAGTAAGGACATTTTCATCTTTT